>ONZH01009005.1:0-280579 GCA_900303285.1 Rhinella marina | reverse complement strand
TATATTCTTGTACATAGGAGCAGCTAGTATAGTATTCTTAGTACATAGGAGCAGTATAGTAGTTTTATTTCTTTACATAGAGCAGTATTATAGTAGTTATATTCTTGTACATAGAGGGGCACAATTTTTATTAGTAAAAACAAGCAAAAATACAATAATACATTTCAGAATCAGACTGATCAAACAATTATTTAACAGAAATCAGACTTATCGTCTAAAAAACAAATAAATAAAGTTATAATAAATTTAACTTAAGAGTCCATCACAAATAAATGGGAAAAAAGATGAATAAATAAACAGAATACATGAACCAAAATTACTCTACACATACATTCCTCCATAATTTTTCATTCTCAGCCTTTTTCCTGACCTCTATAGATCTGATCCACCTTAGTTCTGACAAGATGAGGTTTACGGCTTTCACATGATTGAAGGGCTCACTGTGGATGGACACTCTGGTTCTTGTATGCCAGTGGTAATATTTGATGGTGGTAATAATCAGATGCATGGTCCCCCGGTTAATGTCAGCTATCTGTGATGTTACACCATATATAATATCTGGGTAGGTCAGAGACTGGAGCCTTGGGATTTTTAGCTTGCTGGTTATCTCCTTCCATATCTGTCGCCCTCCCCAGCACTCAGTTATAAAATGGTCCATAGTCTCTTCCTGCTGACAGCCCAGGGGGCACATGCGATCTGAGACACTCAGAAATTTTAAATTGCCTCGGACAAAAAGTTTCCCATGTAACGACAGCCAGGCAATGTCAAAAAACTTTGCAGGAAGCCTCGGTCCATTGAGGAACTTCAGACTTTCCTGCAAGGTGGCTGTTGTGCAGTCCCTCAGTGCTGGCTGTAAGTTATAGAAAGACCTACAGATCCTGATATAGAGATCCTTCCTGATCTTAGTCTCCAGATAAACCTTATCTATTCCCCATTTTTTTAGACACTTAAGACCATATTCCAGGTACTGGGGGAGGAAGCCACGAGTCAATCGACCCCTCTTGAGACTGCCGCCTCGCACCCAAGACTCTGCAAAAGGCAATATCCAGTCCCTGACACTATTCACCCACAGGGAGCTGTTCTCTGAGTCCAGGCCACCAAAATTAACTTTTAGAAACAAGGAGTCAAAGAACACCCTTGGATTTAACATATCCAATCCACCCTCTCTCCTCTGTAGGTAGGTGATCCCTCTTTTTATTGGGTTCAACCTGTTCCCCCACAAAAGTTGGAAGAACAGGCTGAAGAGCCTAGTGAGAAAGATTCTGGCAAAGGAAAGACGACAGACACATATAAGAAGACAGGGACCAGGTAAGTCTTCAGCATTTTAACCCTTTCTCTATAGGTCAGCCTCCAGTTCTTCCATCGCTGAACCTTTGCATTTCCGGCTTCCAATTTCTCCTCCCAATTTATCCTGGCATTATCTTCCCTACCAAATTTAACCCCTAAGATCTTAATATGGGTGGAGGCTTTCACAAACTGTGGCAGATCAAAGTCTGGATCAGTACTTAAAGTCCAGAGAGCTTGACTCTTCTCAAGGTTGACCAGAGACCCTGAGGCCTCCGAGTAGCTTCTGATGGCTGCAGACAACATCTCCACCTCACGAGGCTCAGATATCACCACAGTCACATCATCCGCGTAGGCAACTACTTTCAAAGGCAAGCAGTGGGGGACCGGCACCCCCTGAAAATCACACTCCTGCAGTGACCTCAGGAACGGGTCCAAGGCAAACACATACAGGAGGGGACTCAAGGGGCAGCCTTGTCTCACCCCTGCCTCTACTTTAAAAGTGTCCCCTTGCCAACCATTGATCAGGGGAAAGCTCTTCGCCTCACAATATAAAGTTTTTAGCCAATCAATGAATTGTCCCGGAATACCGTACTTTGACAAAGTGGCCCATAGATACTCGTGGTCTACTCTGTCGAAGGCTTTAGCCTGGTCCAGACCTACAACATATCTCCCACACCTCAGAGCTTTACATCTCTCAAACATCTCCCTTATCGAGATGACTGCTCCAGAGATGTTCCGCCCTTTTACTGTGCCGAACTGACAGCCTGACAACAGTGCCCGGGACAAACAGACTAATCTGGAAAAGAGGATTTTTGCCAGAATCTTCCTGTCGACATTCAAGAGGGCAATCGGCCTCCAGTTCTTGATGTCACTAGGCTCCTTACCTTTAGACAGCAGAATTAACGAGGACACCCTCATGGACGGAGGCATCAGGTGATTTTCTAGACAATCTTTGTACACGTCCACGAGGATTGGGGCTAAGAGGTCTCTGAACTTCTTATAAAATTCTGCGGTAATACCGTCTGGACCTGGTGCCTTCTTCAGATGTAACTGATCAATGACCTCTTTAACCTCCTCCACCGTTAATTCTGCTGTTAAAGGAGAAAAGTCCAGATCATTAGTATCAGGGCCTGGAGTTGCCTCCAAGAATTGAGTCATCTTCTCCTTATCCAAAACCTTCTTCTGAAACAAGTCAGTATAGTAAGATCTCACCACCCCCAGGATACCCTCCCGAGATTCCTGCAAAACACCCTGGGAGTCAGTGAGACCTGCGACCGATTTATTAGCCACACGCTCCCGGCAGTTCTCAAAGGGATCAGGAGCCCCTAAGGTCCCATAATCCCGTTCAAGAACCAGGGAGGTGTACCTGCTGTACTGATACTGACTCATCTCAGATTTCAGCCGGTCAATCTTTTGTTGGTCCCTCCCGTCTGCCGAATACAGTGACTCCAATTCTTTCCGCAGCCTGAGATACTGGCTATACTTACTCTTCCCTCTTTTAACTGACAGTCTCTTTAAGAGGGATCTGATCTCCTCCTTGACGTCCTCCCACCAGTCGGCCATGTTGTTATAAAAGTCCACTCTCTGTAGCTGAACCTGAAAAAGGGAGCGGACACAATCCTGGACATAGACGTCATGCAGGATGTTAGAATTAAGCCTCCATAGCCCCCTACCAATATCAGAGCGTTTAGTGGCTCCCAAACAGAAAACCAAAGCCAGGTGGTCAGAGTAGGGGACGACCTTCTCATTCATCCCACTAATAGTCTCTGTAGGATTCACAAACGCCATGTCTATTCTACTGTGTCTGTCAGCACAAGAATACGTGAAGTTTGGCTTCCTACCGTCCAGTGTGAAGACATCACTCAGGCCAGCCTGCGATATCATGTTCTGTAGGACTCTGGAGTCTCTGGCCACCGCTCTGCCCGAGGACCTGTCACCTGATGACATAGTAACATTAAAGTCCCCCGCCATCACCACAGGTATAGAGGTAAAAAGATACTGCTTCACATCATTAAACAGCTGGATTCTCTCAGCCACTGTCTGTGGGCCATAGATGTTAATGAAGCGGAGCCGTCTACCATGGATGGTCACTTCCAGCACCAGGCACCTTCCCATAACTACCTCCGTTAACCTGTGCACAGTCACGTCATTGGTCGTAAACAATATGGCCACCCCGGCATAAGGCTCCACAGCCAGCGACCAGTAAGAAGGACCAGACCGCCATTCACTCTCAGCCTCACGTAGATGCCCTAAGGTGGTCAAACGTGTCTCCTGTAAAAAGATGACATCTGCATCCAGATACCTGAGGTGATCGTATACAGCGTGTCTGGTCCTTCTTACTTTGATGCTGTTCACGTTGCTTGAAGCAACTTTTAGAGAAAACCCAGCCATCATAACATAGAGGAAGAGCAGATAAGGGACTCCCATCATCATATTTCAGTATCAGAGGCTTCCTGCCTACCACCGGTCTCCATATCTGACTCTATAGGAGCCTCTACAGGAGGGGGCTTCTTCTTTGTTGGGGGGTCCCCTACGTCTGCCTCACATTCAGTATCTATTCTCTGGAGTTCTTGTTCATAGTCACCATCAGACTCTGATAAAGCCTCATACCTGTTTGATAGGACCATGACTCCTGCACCCTTAATGACTTTTTTCCTGGTGTTTTGGCCCAGGTTATATTCTTCCTCAGATCTACGGGAAGACTTATCTTTTTCCTCCTTTTGTTGCTCTTGGCCTCCTCATACATTGATGGTGATACAGAGGCGGCTGCCTGAGGCTGGTCCTGAGTGACCACCTCCATGGTGCCCTGTGTGGACTCTGAAGGCTGAGGTTCGGGTGTTGTCTCACCTGACCCCTGTTGTACCTCTTGCCTTGTCAGTATGGTCCCTGACATCAAAGCCTCCTCCTCTATGGCGTCTGCGGCCTCCACTAATTCTTCATCTGGGGGCTCCCTGCATACGTTGTGCCAGGCATCTGGGCAATCCTTATGTGAGTGGCCTATCTGTCCGCAGAGATTGCACCTAACATTCTTACATGTTGCACTCAGATGGCCGAGCTCACCGCACAGGTTGCACTTGACCACTGTGCACACATTTGCCACATGACCGACCTTGCCACATTTAAAACACTTCCTCGGTTGCCCAGGATAGAAACAGACGCCTTTTTCTCTACCAATAAAGAAGGAGTTGGGGAGATGTAAGGTGACGTTATTGTGCTGGCGCAGCTTCACCAGCACCTTCCACCCTCCAGTCCAGACACCATCATCATCCCTGTTCTTGGTGAGGTCAGACACGAGGTCACAGTGCCTCCGGAGCCACACCACAATGTCCTGGGGAGGAACAGATTCATTCCAGAAGATGACATTCACAATGACTGTGTCTGGCTTGGAAATTGGAATGAAAATGAACTTGTTCCAGCCCTCTGTGTCCCTGAACCTGGCAAAGTTTGCCCAGAACCTATCCAGACTGGCCATGAGCTTAAAGCTGACATCATAGCCCTGCCGGTCTGGTAGGTTTATCACTGCCAGGATGTCCGCTGGAGCAAACCCCATCTGGTGGCACAGGAGCTCCCTCACCACAAGCCTCCTATCTGGGAGGTCTTCTTTGGTGCCTCGGTGTTTAAACCTCACCACGTTCCTCCTCTTGAACGCCTGGCCTGTATAGCCTGCACTGGAGGTGAAGGATGGAGCGCCGCGGCTCCAGGCGTTTCTGGGGGGATCCTGACGGGGCTCACTTCCCTGCATATTGGGGCGAGTGCCTGCATTAGAGGGGCCTGACGGGGCCTCACGTCCCTGAGGATTGGGGTGCGTGTCTGCACTAGAGAGACCTGACGGGGCCTCACTTCCCTGTGTATTGGGGTGCTCTGCACTAGAGGGGATCGTCTCATTCGGTGTGGATTTTGGTAAAGGGGGGAAATTACAGACATCATTCTGCACACATTCCTGCTCCCCGTCCACCTCTATGTCCTCCTCAGATGGCTGCACATCCCACACAGACTCTATGTTATCACCTGACCCCTCAGGTACATCATCACTGTCCCCGGCCTGTGCCCCAGTAATGGAGCTCTGCTGCGTCGCTGCATCATCCTGACCCATGGATGCAAGTCCACTATCCTGCTGCTGGACTGTCTCTGCTGGGACTTGTGGTGCCACAGCTCCATGATGTTTCTCAGGGACAGCTGCAGGCGTTTGCTGGTGCTCTTGCCCACCTCCCTTCTGGAAGGAGAAACTTGCGGGTTTCAGACGGTTGTGTCACCCGCTGGGGCTCATCTGGGGACACGGACACTGATTGTGCTCTAGAGGAGCGGGATACAGAGTCACTCTTCTGTCTCTGTTGTGCGAAGCGTTCCTGGTTCCTGTAAGACTCAGCCAGGGGCCCCATCCTCTCCAGGACACAGTCCATCTCCTTCCCCACCTGCGCCAGCTCTATGCTCAGTGAGTGCAGCTTGGTATCATACAAGGTGTTGCTATCAGGGTGCGCAGTTTTTAGCTTGTATACACAGTCTATCTGCATCTACAGCAGTTGTTTGTGGTGCTTTAGCTCCCCCATTCTCCTTACCAGTGTCGGGATCTCCTCCGCCATCTGCAGCTCAGGTGCTCGTGTGGTCTCCTTCACCTGCTGTGGTCTGTGCTGGGTTCCAGGCTGGGTGGATTCACCGGTCTCCTGCAGCTTTGCCTTTCCAGCTTTGCTGCTTGTACCTGCAGTTGCCTCTGCTGAGACCTGTTCACACTTTGCAGTGTTTGCAGACACAGGTTGTCTGGGAACTCTCGGAGACATTGCTGCAGATCTTGTGCGGCCCTGGAAGGCCATGCTGGGAACCACAACTTGCTGTTTTAGGTTTTCTTGCAGAGTTTGTTTCTCCAGAGATGTCCGTCTATGTCTGTGTGCAGGAGGGGGGAGCTGCTCACCTGCTGCATAACCTGTGCTCATCACCTGTGCAACTTGCTGGCTGGACCTGGAAACTGCTTGAGTCTTCACTGCACTCACTTTCTTTTCCTCTTCTTTCTTCATGACAATAACATAACTTCCATTCTTTTCAATCTGCTGCTGACCTGGAACTTTGGGATTTGTATCCGCTTTAGAAATGGTTTGGGAGTTTGCTCCCAGTGTAGGCCTAGGAGCCTGGGCCTTGCTGAGCGAAGTGCCCCGCCCAGGCACACCCTTGCCTGGGCTATCTCCAGACATCAGGAGAACACCACACACACGTCCTCACAGCTAGGAGGCAGTATTATAGTAGTTATATCGTTGTAGATAGGAGCAGTATTATAATAGTTATATTCTTTTACATAGGACCAGTATTATAGTAGTTATATTCTTGTACATATGAGGCAGTATTATAGTAGTTATATTCTTGTACATAGGAGGCAGTATTATAGTAGTTATATTCTTGTACATAGGAGCAGTATTATAGTAGTTATATTCTTGTACATAGGAGGCAGTATTATAGTAGTTATATTCTTGTACATAGGAGCAGTATTATAGTAGTTATATTTTTGTACATAGGGTTAGTATTATAGTAGTTATATTCTTGTACATAGGAGGCAGTATTATAGTAGTTATATTCTTGTACATAGGAGCAGTATTATAGTAGTTATATTCTTGTACATAGGAGCAGTATTATAGTAGTTATATTCTTGTACATAGGAGCAGTATTATAGTAGTTATATTCTTGTACATAGGAGCAGTATTACATAGAGCAGTATTATATAGTTATCTTGTACATAGGAGCAGTATTATAGTAGTTATATTCTTGTACATAGGAGCAGTATTATAGTAGTTATATTCCTGTACATAGGAGCAGTGTTATAGTAATTATATTCTTGTACATAGGAGCAGTGTTATAGTAGTTATATTCTTGTACATAGGAGGCAGTATTATAGTAGTTATATTCTTGTACATAGGAGCAGTATTATAGTAGTTATATTCCTGTACATAGGAGCAGTATTATAGTAGTTATATTCTTGTACATAGGAGCAGTATTATAGTAGTTATATTCTTATACATAGGAGCAGTATTATAGTAGTTATATTCTTGTACATAGGATCAGTATTATAGTAGTTATATTCTTGTACATAGGAGGCAGTATTATAGTAGTTATATTCTTGGACATAGGAGCAGTATTATAGTAGTTATATTCTTGTACATAGGAGCAGTATTATAGTAGTTATATTCTTGTACATAGGAGGCAGTATTATAGTAGTTATATTCTTATACATAGGAGCAGTATTATAGTAGTTATATTCTTGTACATATGAGGCAGTATTATAGTAGTTATATTCTTGTACATAGGAGGCAGTGTTATAGTAATTATATTCTTGTACATAGGGAGCAGTATTATAGTAGTTATATTCTTGTACATAGGAGGCAGTATTATAGTAGTTATATTCTTGTACATAGGAGCAGTATTATAGTAGTTATATTTTTGTACATAGGGTTAGTATTATAGTAGTTATATTCTTGTACATAGGAGGCAGTATTATAGTAGTTATATTCTTGTACATAGGAGCAGTATTATAGTAGTTATAGTCTTGTACATAGGAGCAGTATTATAGTAGTTATATTCTTGTACATAGGAGCAGTATTATAGTAGTTATATTCTTGTACATAGGAGCAGTATATATAGTTATATCTGTAATAGAGGCAGTTATTAGTATATTCTTGGACATAGGAGCAGTATTATAGTAGTTATATTCTTGACATAGGAGCAGTATTATAGTAGTTATATTCTTGTACATAGGAGCAGTATTATAGTAGTTATATTCTTGTACATAGGAGGCAGTATTATAGTAGTTATATTCTTATACATAGGAGCAGTATTATAGTATTCTTGTACATAGGAGCAGTATTATAGTAGTTATATTCTTGTACATAGGAGCAGTATTATAGTAGTTATATTCTTGTACATAGGAGGCAATATTATAGTAGTTATATTCTTGTACATAGGAGCAGTATTATAGTAGTTATATTCTTGTACATAGGAGCAGTATTATAGTAGTTATATTCTTGTACATAGGAGCAGTATTATAGTAGTTATATTCTTGTACATAGGAGCAGTATTATAGTAGTTATATTCTTGTACATAGGAGGCAGTATTATAGTAGTTATATTCTTGGACATAGGAGCAGTATTATAGTAGTTATATTCTTGTACATAGGAGCAGTATTATAGTAGTTATATTCTTGTACATAGGAGCAGTATTATAGTAGTTATATTCTTGTACATAGGAGCAGTATTATAGTAGTTATATTCTTGTACATAGGAGCAGTATTATAGTAGTTATATTCTTGTACATAGGAGCAGTATTATAGTAGTTATATTCTTGTACATAGGAGCAGTATTATAGTAGTTATATTCTTGTACATAGGAGCAGTATTATAGGTCGTTATATTCTTGTACATAGGAGCAGGTATTATAGTAGTTATATTCCTTGGTACATTAGGAGCAGTATTATATGTAGTTATATTCTTGTACATAGGAGGCCAGTAGTTATAAGTAGTTATATTCTTTGTTAGCATAGGAGGCAGTATTATAGTAGTTATACTTTCTTGTACATAGGGAGGCAGTATTACTAGTAGTTATATTCTTGTACATAGGAGGCAGGTATTATAGTAGTTATTTATCTGGCATTAAGTAGTATATTGGGAAAGGCAGTATTATAGTAGTTATATTTCTGTACATAGGGGTAGCAGTATTATAGTAGTTATATTCTTGTACATAGGGGCAGTATTATAGTAGGTTATATTCTTGGACATAGGAGCAGTATTATAGTAGTTATATTCTTGTACATAGGAGCAGTATTATAGTAGTTATATTCTTGTACATAGGAGCAGTATTATAGTAGTTATATTCTTGTACATAGGAGGCAGTATTATAGTAGTTATATTCTTGTACATAGGAGCAGTATTATAGTGTTATATTCTTGTACATAGGAGCAGTATTATAGTAGTTATATTCTTGTACATAGGAGCAGTATTATAGTAGTTATATTCTTGTACATAGGAGGCAGTATTATAGTAGTTATATTCTTGTACATAGGAGCAGTATTATAGTAGTTATATTCTTGTACATAGGAGCAGTATTATAGTAGTTATATTCTTGTACATAGGAGCAGTATTATAGTAGTTATATTCTTGTACATAGGAGCAGTATTATAGTAGTTATATTCTTGTACATAGGAGGCAGTATTATTAGTAGTTATATTCTTGTACATAGGAGCAGTATTATAGTAGTTATATTCTTGTACATAGGAGCAGTATTATAGTAGTTATATTCTTGTACATAGGAGGCAGTATTATAGTAGTTATATTCTTGTATACATAGGAGGCAGTATTATAGTAGTTATATTCTTGTACATAGAGGCAGTATTATAGTAGTTATATCTTGTACATAGGAGGCAGTATTATAGTAGTTATATTCTTGTACATAGGAGCAGTATTATAGTAGTTATATTCTTGTACATAGGAGCAGTATTATAGTAGTTATATTCTTGTAATAGGAGCAGTATTATAGTAGTTATATTTTGTACATAGGGGCAGTATTATAGTAGTTATATTCTTGTACATAGAGCAGTATTATAGTAGTTATATTCTTGTACATAGGAGCAGTATTATAGTAGTTATATTCTTGTACATAGGAGGCAGTATTATAGTAGTTATATTCTTGTACATAGGAGCAGTATTATTAGTTATATTCTTGTACATAGGAGCAGTATTAGGTAGTTATATTCTTGTACATAGGAAGCAGTATTATAGTAGTTATATTCTTGTACATAGGAGGCAGTTATTTTATAGTAGTTATATTCTTGTACATAGGAGCAGTATTATAGTAGTTATATTCTTGTACATAGGAGCAGTATTATAGTAGTTATATTCTTGTACATAGGGGAGGCAGTATTATAGTAGTTATATTCTTATACCATAGGAGCAGTATTATAGTATTATATTCTTGTACATAGGAGCCAGTATTATAGGTAGTTATATTCTTTGTACATAGGAGCAGTATTATAGTAGTTATATTCTTGTAACATAGGAGCCCACCTTATTATATAGTTATATTCTTTAGCATAGGAGGCAAATATTATAGTAGTTATACTTTGTACACTAGGACCAGTGATATAGTAGTTATATTCTTGTACATAGGAGCAGTATTATAGGGTAGTTATACTTTCTTGTACATATGAGGCAGAACTATTATAGTAGGTTATATTCTTGTACATAGGAGGGCAGTATTATAGTAGTTATATTCTTGTACCATAGGAGAGTATTATAGTAGTTATATCTTGTACATAGGATCAGTATTATAGTAGTTATATTCTTGTACATAGGAGCAGTATTATAGTAGTTATATTCTTGTACATAGGAGCAGTATTATAGTAGTTATATTCTTGTACATAGGAGCAGTATTATAGTAGTTATATTCTTGTACATGGGAGCAGTATTATAGTAGTTATATTCTTGTACATAGGAGCAGTATTATAGTAGTTATATTCTTGTACATATGAGGCAGTATTATAGTAGTTATATTCTTGTACATAGGAGGCAGTATTATAGTAGTTATATTCTTGTACAAAGGAGCAGTATTATAGTAGTTATATTCTTGTACATAGGAGCAATATTATAGTAATTATTGTGCAGCAGTGAAAGTATTATAGTAGCTATATTCTCATCACCAGTCTGGATGACACTGGGCAGAGTACATTGTCTGATAGGAGAGATGTTCCTTAATGATTTGAATCACACATTATATTCAAGAACAGTTCATCCTTGAGACAATATTACTCCAGTAAGGCAGCCAAGTCTGTGTCATTGGTGAGAAATAGGGACTGACAGATCTACTTAGAGACCCTATTTTCTCCTGCTCAGCACAGCATTTTTTAGTATCACGGAAAAATAACATTTACTCTCTTTATTTTAATGGATCGGAAGAAGAGGTTTGTTAAGTGACATTTAGCTTAATATAAGCAGTAAGTGATGAACCCTAGTTTCGGGTGAAATCATATACTGAATGCAAAGTTCAGCGATGGAAGTCTAAATCTACTCAATACTGGAAAGTTCGCCCTCACCACCTCTCAGAGGGGTCTGGGAAGCTGAGTTATGGGAGTGTTTGGATCTTAACACAAAAAAAATGATGCACAGCAGCTGTCCCTAGGACTGCCTATCACACAGAGATAACTCTATGGTCACACAGGAGCAACTGCTATAGGAAGATCCCAATAAAATGCATCTCTGTATTCCAATGAAATTCAAAGGAAAACAATAAGAAGCAAATTTAGACATAGTCTTGGTAACTACTGTCTTGTGTATACAGTCCCTAGGCATACCTATGTGTCTACATGGTAACAGACAACAATCAAACCCTTGTAGTCTAATTCTGCCGGTATGTCTTATTCTTTTCCTTCTGTCTCTTATTAGGTTATGAGCAAGAAACGCAAAAGAATAGCTTCATCCATGACTGCAGGATCAGATCAGACACATGGTCTGTAACCATGGAGAAAGATAGGACTTCATAGAAGATTTCTTTTTAATTTCAAGACTATTTGCTGTAAGTGGCATAGTCTTTAAATGTCAAATTCGGCACTGCTACATCACTCGTAGATTATCACCCCATTCGTAGTATTGTATAATCTGCCCAGAGTTTATTATGTTTTCCCCTAGGTTTGTTTTCTATGTGATGTTCACATCATGGAAGCTTAACCCTTTCGCGCCCGGAGCTTTTTTCGGTTCTGCATTTTCGTTTTGCGCTCCCTGCCTTCAAACAGCCATAACTCTTTTATTTTTCTGTTCACATAGCTGTCTGAGGGCTTGTTTTTTGCGGGACAAGTTGTACTTTCCAAAGCCACCATTTAATATTGCATACGGTGTAGTGGGAAGCGGGAAAAAAATTCCAAACCGGGTGAAATTGCAAAGAAAACGCTATTCCGCTACAGTTCTACGGGTTTCTTATTTACAGCGTTCGATGTGCATTAAAACTGATCTGTTACTTTCATTCTACTGGTCAGTACGAATCCGGCAATACCTAATATGTATAGTTTTTCCTGCGTTTTCATAGTGATAAAATAATTAGAAAGTTGCCCTTTTTTTTTTTTTTCCTTGTCAAATCTTGACCCCTATAACTTTTTGGTATTTATGTGTACAGAGCTGTATGGGGGCTCATTTTTTGCGGGACTATCTGAAGTTTTTATTGATACCATTCTGGGGTGTGTATGACTTTTTGATCACTTTTTATTTAATTTTTTTAAGAAAAAAAAAGCGACAAAAAACGGCAAATCGCCATTTGGACGCTTTTTTCCGCCACACAATTCGCTGTATTGGAATTTTTTTTTATATTTTAAAAGTACGGGCGTTTTCGGTCACGGTGATACCCATGATGTCTATATTTATTGTTATTTAGGTATTTATTTTTTACTTATACGGAAAGGGGGGTGATTTGAACTTTTACATCTTTTTTATTTTTTATATATTTTTTAACATTTTTTTTTAATTTTTTTATACTATTAGAAAGCTCAAATATGGGCTTATATATTGTGGCTTTTTTTTTTTCTTTATGAGCAATTATGGATTTTATAGACTCAGAAATCCATGAATTGCTCATTTCTTATCCTGGCCTGCCATCTAGTGGCCAGAATAAGAATTGCACTTTGAAAACTGTAATCCTCACCAACGAGGATTACAGTTTTCATATGATGTACAGACACCCCGATTGGCCACACGGGGTGTCTGTACACCACCCGGAAGCGAATGCTTCCGGGTTGAGACGCAACTAGATGCCGTGATCACATGTGATCACGGCATCTAATCGCCCAGGAAGACGCCGCCGATGTAGTAAGTAGCGGCAAGTCTCTGCTGTTAGAAACAGCAGAGACTTGCCGGCCATGACGCCCGCCGCACCCGCGAGCGGGCGCCATGTGCCCGCATCGCCCCAGCGCCGTACATGTACGGCGCTGGGAGCGAAGGGGTTAAAGAAGAACTCCCGCAAAAATTTTTATTCTCTGACCTGTTAGAAAGGTGCATGATATAATCTGTAGTGAATGTCATTTTCTTATCAGTGACTGTTTCTGTGAGTAAAAACCTCTCTTCTTATTGTAGCTGGGTCATGTGACCAACTCCCTGACCTCCAACTGACCCAGGACAGAAAGCCAGTAACTGCTCTATTCATTCCTATGGGAGCCTCACTTTAAGGGCCCGCTCACACGACCATGTGAACAGGTCCGCACCTATTCCGCGGCTCAGCAAGAAAAGATAGAACATGTCCTATACTTGTCCGTACGCTCAGACAAGTATAGGCATTTTTAATGGGGCCACCCGGCGTGTGTTCCGAGCACTGCGGAACACACGCCGGGCGGCCCCCGTACTTTTGCTGCATTACTGCGGACCCTCAAAAATACGGCCGTCTGAACGGGGCCTCAGTCTCATAGGAATACATAGAGAATTAGACTTCCTATCCACACATAATTCTATCTGTGAGTTGGTGGGTCTGATTGCTGGTCACATGACACAGATAAGAAACTTCAGGATGATATAAGTCAAAAATTCAGACACTGGTAAGAAAATGACATTCACTACAGATTACATCATGTACATTTCTAGCAGGACATGGAATAAAATTTTTGTCGGGCGTTCTTCTTTAAGAAGAGTCTGATGGGCCAAATATTCCTTTGTTCCATATGAGAAGAAACCCCTCCATAGTTGGGGGTCCAGTTACAGATTTCACATTGGAGCCCCATATGTTTAGGTCTTCCGTCTGTCCATTGGCAACTAATAGCCACTGCTATAGCCAAACTTAGGTGGAAAGGAGTCCTGTACTTCCTATTGATGTCCATCCCCCAACCCTTGTAGTGTACTACTGCATGTAGTGCCCAAATAATACATTCATTGCTCAACAATGGCATGTGGTGCTAAAATAACACTGCCCGCGAGTTGCCTAAATAACACTTTCTGATATTCTTCCATAGCTTGTGCAATCTTTCATGCCTAAGACACAAGTGTGGTGTCTCTGTCATTAGTGGAATTCGTTGTGCTCTGGTCAACGCCATACTCTGGGATTCTATGGCCCAGATGTCACTTCCCTCTTTCTTAAGCTCAACATGAAGAAAACCAACTTTATCATCTTTCTATCAATCACAGGTAATAGGTAATGGCCCCATGCCAGTCTCGTAACTGATTCCGCCCTTCTACCGCACACCTCCTGCCACCTTCATGAGTAACTATGCTTTTTTGTTAAAATGTCCCTTTGCCATAATAACACTTTTTGTTATATACTTTCTTAAGGCTTTTTGTGCGCTTAAAATCTGTTTTTCTGTACACTGCTGACTTCTCAGCAGTGTATGGAGTTGACAGTTCCTCAATGGGGCCACAGCACTTGGAGTACGGGCTGGAGTGCACATTGCTGCTCCTGCCCGTGTCCCCCGGAGGTTTACTATCCATGTACTATGCCTGTGCCTGCTTTGCTAAGCTAAGAGTCTCGCATGCCGGTTTTTAGCTTTGAGGAGCAGGTAGAAGCAGCAGCCGCTCCGATCAGCTAAGGCTACTCTCACACTTGCGGTAGCAGGGTCTGGTGACCTGTCCTGGCGGGGGAACAGCCTGCCGGATTCGTGCTAACGCTAGCTCAACATGCCGCCAGAAGTCCACTCTGCCCCTATTCACTGTAATGGGGGCAGGACAGAGGTCTGGCCACAGCACGGCAATCATGCCGATAGGCGGCTGGACCAAAACTACAACATGCTGCGGTTTTTGTCCGGTCGCCTCTTGGCTTGTTTGCCGTGCTGTGGCTGGACCTCCGTCCTGCCCCCATTACAGTGAATAGGGGCGGAGCGGACTTCTGGCAGCTTGTTGAGCTATCACTAGCACGGATCCGGCAGGCTGTTCCTCCACCGGACCCTGCTAGCCCAAGTGTGAAAGTAGCTTAATCCCGGCAGCTGTTTCCCCACCTTCAATAACGCCTCCTCTGCGTTGATTGACAGGGCCAGGCAGCTCGTTCCTTCTGCTGCCGGCCCTGTACAATCCATATCCTGCGCCTGCACCTGCACCGTGCGTCCTTCATTCGGCGCAGGCGCAGTGATTGTAGCAGGCTCCCGGCTTCCTCACTACGCCTGCGCCAATGACATCACAGTACACCCGGAAGAGAAGGTAGAGCAGGCGCAGTGAGGAAGCCGGGAGCCTGCTACACTCACTGCGCCTGCGCCGAATGAAGGATGCACGGCGCAGGATTTGGATCGTAGGGTCAAAGTTGATGACAGAAACCCTTCAAGCGCACAGGGAAAGGCACACTTTTGGGTGGGGCGGGATTTTAAAAAAAATACAAAATATGTTAATAAAGTATATTACAAAAAGTGTTATTATGACATTAGGGACATTTTAACAAAAATGTATTCAAAAGTTTAGTTACTCTTTAAACTCATACATAACTTGTATCCGCTGTGCAATTTTCTGTTACCTGTGATCCGATGATTTGCCAGCCCATAAAATACATTGGAAGAATCATTTTCTAATTATTTGCCTTAATTTAGAGAATTAAAGAAAAGTCAGATCGATTTGTAGGACTTCCCTTTGATTCTCGAGTTATTTGACTATATAAACCCAATAATTACATACCTAATATCCGAATATATGAGTCCATCACACGTTTTGACAATTTTACTTCCCAGGGCAATGTTTTTACTTGCGTTCTGCATTTTTTTAAAAATTCTTTATTTCGAAATGCAGTTGAAATTCCTTTGTGTGGGGGCGAGAAAATTATAGGAACATTTCATCTACAATAATAATACTATTAATACTTGGGAGTGACTCTTTTTCATAGTTGTGAGATTAACAAACCCCCGGAGGTGGCAGGAAAGCCTCGCTGTAGACACATGTATGGATCACGGGGCTTATAGAGCAGGGAAAGTCATTATTTGACAAGAATGTGTGCCATAGGTTACGACTCATTGAGAAGAATAATGACCATGAAATAACTGATTATAAGTAATTATATACTGTACGTTCACTGCCTTCTCTTCAACTCTCCAGAAACAAATTGTCAAGTGCAGAATAAAGTGTTGGACTGGTGTTAGTATCAGGCAAAAATGAACAAATGCCAGGACCTGCTGACCTTTGAGGGTCCATAGAGACCTGCAGCGGTGCACCTAGCCTTTCTGCTGCCTGAGGGAAAAACTGAAACGGGTAAACTATAGCTGAGTAAACTATTTGTAGTATTGTCACTCGGCACAATATCACTATGATGTGGCATTAAGCCACTATATATAGGGCAGAAGCTATCTATGATTGATTTATCTCTTTTATCAGATGTGTAGCATACTTGGACAGTGCCAGGAATCATGGACTATCTCCAGCCGTAAGTATTAAATTTCTCTGCAGTGCCTCCACAGGCGACAGTAAGTATTACACATTTCCCATTGAAATCAATAGGCTCTCTATGTCATCAGTGGTGAACTATAATTAGGGCAGTTTGGGTGGCAAGCAGGGGTATGAGGCTCTGCTTTGGCCCATGGCCATCCAAAATCCCCAAAGATTTTATACACTTTGTGGTTTGATCGCATTTTTTGCAGTGAATTGAAGTAAAAACCTTCAGACTGGCACCAATAAGTTAAATGACCATATCCAGGGTTGGACTGGCCCACCAGAGGATCCTCTTGTGGGCCTAGTCACTGAAGCCATAGTGGGCCCCAAACGTTTGGAGCTGCCTTTGGAACTTATCACTAGGACCTATTGCTTTGATTCTACATCTATTAGACCATCTAGATGATTTAGGGCTAGGGTCCTAATAATAATTCCTCCTGGTGGACCCAGGGAACCCAGTCCGACACTGGCCATATCTGTACAGGTCCTTAAGCCAGAGGCCCAGAAGAAAAGTAAGAGCTGATGCCTGGGATCTGGTCTGAGGGTCTGTATTTGTTCAAGGCTTGGGGTCCAACAGCTTGAGCCTGTTACATTTGCCACCGCATGTAATTCATGGACATGTTTGGTCCTCCGAAGTGGGAGACACTCTTTCTAGCCTCTTTGGTTATTATATGACAAATAAGGGATCCCCCCCCCAATGTAAATAAGAATTCTCTTAGGCTGTGATGGCTAACCTCTGGCACCCCAGCTGTGGTAAAACTACAACTCCCAAGATGTACACCTGCTTGGCTATTCTCAGAACACCATAGAAATGAATGGAGCATGCTGGGAGTCATTGCTACTCAATTGTATCTGTCTGTATTATACATACAAAAATTGTTTCTTTTTCCTTTAAAACGATCCGGCTGCACAATAAAAGCAGCCGCGGCTTTGATCTGTGAGACACGTGTATCTCTCTGGTTGTTTGTGTCTATAGGTCTCACATTCCATATCTTTATACCCATATTTACCACTGACATGTACAGTACATTTCCTTATTTCTGTCTTTAGATCATTAGTTACTCATTGACTATTTGCATTTTCTTGACATAATCATGCAGTAAGGTGCACAGTCTAATGTTACAATAGCCTCAGCTGAGGCACGAATGATGCTCATGCAGTGCCTCCGCAGGGGGAATCAAGTATTACACGGTGCTCATTTAAATTAATGGACTGTCATTGCAATTCACCGACGAGATGGGTCATTCGGAGTGGGAGACACTCTCTGTAACCACTATGCACAATATATTGGGCTCCTAAATTGGAACCCCCCTCTATTAGCTTACAGTTCTCTATTTAGGTATTTACTCTGGCTTTTCTGAGTGAGTCTGCCCCTTTGACAGTGTCCACATCCCCTCATGACTTTCTCTTGCTTTTCTGCTGTATCCTGCATAGAAAATAATAGGGTCGTACGGAGCTCTCACTAGGGATGAGCAAACCCATGGAAGTTCGGCTTTGCCGGGTTCGGGACCCGAACTTCACTTTAACATTTTCCATTATAACATGGCTATATCGGAAAATAATAGCATTCTTAAAGCAGAATGCAAAACAATATGGCCATTTAGGGGTTAAAAAACTCAGCTCACCCACCTGATCGCGCTGCAGCAGTCTCTTCTATGTTCATTCAGCAGGACCTGTGGTAAATGCGGTGACATCATCGCGCACATCACAGGTCCTTTGGCAGGTCCTGCTGAATGAAGATAGAAGAGACTGCTGCAGCGCGATCAGGTGGGTAAGGTGAGTGGTTTTTTTGTTTGTTTGTTTTTTTAACCCCTAAATGGCTATATTCTTTTGCATTCTGTGTTAAGAATGCTATTATTTTCCGATATAACTATGTGATAATGTAAAATAATAAAATCACCCAAACACCGAACCCGAACCCGGACTTCAGTGAAAAAGTCCAGGTTCGGGTCCGGGTATCCAAACTCGCTCATCTCTGCTGTAGTAACTGCTTGCGTTGCCCATGTAATAATAATTCTGGAGCATCTAGTCTTACGACTCTATGTTGTGTCATTCCTTTATTATTTCTGCTCTAAGTTATGAATGAATTGCATCAGAAGGTCCTGATGGGTGTTACCAGTTGGGTGTATGGTAGCACCGATTGGATGGTTTCAAATGTGTAGGAACACACCCACAACTGGTAACACCCATCTGGATCTTCATTGTAAACTGCTGCCATTCATTCATAGTTTCTAGCAGGAATAAAGGAATTGCACAACATATAGTCATAAGAATAGATGCTTTAGAACTGTTATCACAAGGGGGATGCAAGTAGTTACTAAACAGCCATTTCAGGAGAGCTCTTTAAAAGTACCCTTGGTTTAATCTTTAGGTCGTCTTCCTTGTGTATAGGTCTCACACTGTACATTCCATACCAGCTGCATATCTCTACATCTCCCACTGACATGTACAGAACGTTCTTGTTTCAGTCTTAAAGGGGTTATCCCACGAATAATGTAAAAAATGAAAATCATAAAAATGTACATGACAACCTTTCTAACAAAGCTAGAACCAGCCCTGTACCTCACATGGATCCAGAGATCTCCCCATTCATTGCTCTGCTAGATTTATATCAAGCTGACAGCTCAAGGGGAGTGTCTCTTCTGCTGCAGCTCAGGGGGCGTGTCTCAGCTCCTCCTATCACAGCTCAGGAGGCAGTTGAAAGATGAATCTGGGCATGTGCGGCCTTCTCAGTGAGCAGGTCAAAGAAATAAGAAATTAAGTGGCCCTATACAGAAACATTTTATTTAATAACTCAGTAGCTATACAAAATTTTTAATTACATGCAATTACAAAAGTATTCAGATCCAGGTGCTGGTTTGAAAACTGTAGAATATTTTTCGTGGGACAACCCCTTTAACCCCTTCACGTGATCACGGCATCTAGTTGCGTCTAAACCCGGAAGCGTTCGCTTCCGGGTGGTGTACAGACACCCCGTGTGGCCAATCGGGGTGTCTGTACACCATATGAAAACTGTAATCCTCGCTGGTGAGGATTACAGTTTTCAAAGTGCAATTCTTATTCTGGCCACTAGATGGCAGGCCAGGATAAGAAATGAGCAACTCATGGATTTCTGAGTCTAGAAAATCCATAATTGCTCATAAAGAAAAAAAAAAAAAGCCACAATATATAAGCCCATATTTGAGCTTTCTAATAGTAAAAAAAAATAAAAAAAAATGTTAAAAAATATATAAAAAATAAAAAAGATGTAAAAGTTCAAATCACCCCCCTTTCCGTATAAGTAAAAAATAAATACCTAAATAACAATAAATATAGACATCATGGGTATCACCGTGACCGAAAACGCCCGTACTTTTAAAATATAAAAAAAAAATTCCAATACGGCGAATTGTGTGGCGGAAAAAAGCATCCAAATGGCGATTTGCCGTTTTTTGTCGCTTTTTTTTTCTAAAAAAAATTAAATAAAAAGTGATCAAAAAGTCATACACACCCCAGAATTGTATCAATAAAAACTTCAAATCGTCCCGCAAAAAATGAGCCCCCATAAAGCTCTGTACACATAAATACCAAAAAGTTATAGGGGTCAAGATTTGACAAGGAAAAAAAAAAAAAAAGGGCAACTTTCTAATTATTTTATCACTATGAAAACGCAGGAAAAACTATACATATTAGGTATTGCCGGATTCGTACTGACCAGTAGAATGAAAGTAACAGATCAGTTTTAATGCACATCGAACGCTGTAAATAAGAAACCCGTAGAACTGTAGCGGAATAGCGTTTTCTTTGCAATTTCACCCGGTTTGGAATTTTTTTCCCGCTTCCTACTACACCGTATGCAATATTAAATGGTGGCGTTGGAAAGTACAACTTGTCCCGCAAAAAACAAGCCCTCATATAGCTATGTGAACAGAAAAATAAAAGAGTTATGGCTGTTTGAAGGCAGGGAGCGCAAAACGAAAATGCAGAACCGAAAAAAGCTCCGGGGGTGAAGGGGTTAAGATCAGTAGTTACTCATTTACCTCCCGTTTGCACTTTCTTGACCAAGTTGTACATCACATGCACAAAAGGTGCACAGTCTAATGCGACAGCAGTCTCCACTGTTCTCCTGAGCTATTCCAGGTGCCCTCCCTTCCAATCTGATGGTGATGAGAGTGAATCAGTCTACTCTTCATCCAGGGCAACCTGGTTCATTAATACAATAGCAACACACTGTCAGCAATGGCAAGGGTTGAATGCGCACGCAACATGACAACAAATTCAAAGAAACCTTAAAGGAGTTCTCCATTTTAGAAAATTCCCTGTCAGATGGGGCTCCAGACAGTAGGTATGGAATCCTCACTGATCAGCTGTTATCTGGAGCAGAAGCTTGCATTGTGTTCGGTTCTGCAGCACCACCACAGGAGAAGTCAAGAATTACAGGCTGTGCATTGTAATCAATGGCCTATCCATGGAATGTATGAATATGTTGGGTCCTCCAAAGAGATCTTTACTAGCAATAATAGATAAGGGTCCTAAATTGAGACTGCCACACTATATATATATATATATATATATATATATATAATGATATATTATTCATACTTCTTGATTATCCACCATTTTTCCCCTAGAGTAAGTGGTGGAACTAGTCATATGAGCCCCAACATACAGTCAGCCAATGCCCAGCTGGCATACCTTATAACAGTACCCACCAAGTGCCCACCTCTGCATCACATAGTCCACCAGTTGGCTCAGCAAACCAGCCTGCATACTTAATATAAAAGGACAGCAGGGAAGTTCTGTGCTTGTGCATCATGCAATGTGAGAGTGCTCACTGCTATTGCTTTGCATGGCAGACCGTGACCCCCTTCCAACTGAATTAAACACAACCTCTTTGCCCACATACATGGTGTGACACTGTGACCGTGCATGCATGAGAGGTGAGAGATGACTGCTGTTATTTCTGCTGGATGTGCAGGGTGGAGGCACAGGCCCAGAACCCTGTACACCATGTGACTGCAATCATTACACCCCCACAGGCCTCTGATGCCTAATGGACAAGCCAGCTCTACATGTACAAGTCTCCAGAAATGTCTAGGAGCTCCCAGAATCTCTCAGACTCCTGTAAGGGCTGACACATCTCCTGGACTCCTGGAACAGCTGACACATCTTCTTGACTCCTGGAACAGTTGGCATATCTTCTGGACTCCTGGAAGAGCTGGCACATCTTCTGGACTCCTGGAAGAGCTGGTACATCTTCTGGACTCCTGGAAGAGCTGGCACATCTTCTAGACTCCTGAAACAACTTGCACATCTTTTGGACACCTGGAAGAGCTGGTACATCTTCTGGACTCCTGGAAGAGCTGGCATATCTTCTAGACTCCTGGAACAACTGGCACATCTTCTGGACTCCTGGAAGAGCTGGTACATCTTCTGGACTCCTGGAAGAGCTGGCACATCTTCTAGACTCCTGAAACAACTTGCACATCTTTTGGACACCTGGAAGAGCTGGCGCATCTTCTGGACTCCTGGAAGAGCTGGCATATCTTTTAGACTCCTGGAACAACTGGCACATCTTCTGGACTCCTGGAAGAGCTGGTACATCTTCTGGACTCCTGGAAGAGCTGGCACATCTTCTAGACTCCTGGAACAACCGGCACATCTTTTGGACACCTGGAAGAACTGGCCTATCTTCAGGAATCCTGGAAGAGCTGGCACATCTTCTGGACTCCTGGAAGAGCTGGCACATCTTCTGGACTCCTGGAAGAGCTGGCACATCTTCTAGACTCCTGGAAGAGCTGGCACATCTTCTAGACTCCTGGAACAACTGGTACATCTTCTGGACTCCTGGAAGAGCTGGCATATCTTCTGGACTCCTGGAAGAACTGGCATATCTTATGGAATCCTGGAAGAGATTGTACATCTTCTGGACTCCTGGAAGAGCTGGCATATCTTATGGGCTCCTGGAAGAGCTGGAACATCTTCTGGACTCCTGGAAGAACTGACATATCTCCCAGTCTCTTGAAAGAGCTTGCTAATCTCTCGGAAAGCAACCCTCCATGAACTTCATTTGTTTGTGGCACCAGAATACTGCATCATCAGACTCAGCCCCGGTACCACAACATGCAAAGGGAGGCATGGTGTATCACAAAAGGGGAGTGACATGTCACGAAAAGTGATGTGTCCTACGCAAAAGTGGGCATGGCCAACAGAAAGAAAGCTTTTGATCTCCATCTTGCTAATCCTGAATTTGTAAAGTTTGCAAGTACCGTATGATGTACTGTACATTTGTCTAGAATGCAACAATCACAAATAAGGACAGGTTCACTTTAAGAAAGCCTTCATACCAATTTAATTGTTTTATCATATTTGAATGTTCACTGTAGCCCAACCGCAAAGATGTCTTTTTGTGAAATAATGCAAATAATGATTGAGATCCATTGATAAAGCCTTCCAGAATTTGAATAAATTTCCCTAAGCGCACTGACGTCTTTACTTTCTATCCTTCTGAACTGACAATATTGCCTTGTTTCGCACAGGACTGAACAAGAAGGAGTGGTGACTCACGCCCTCACGTACTCTCACCATGTTTGAACACAGAAGAATTTATAGCCACGAGCTCTCGGTAAAAATCAATGAAAGTTGGAGAAGAATTTGTTTTCAGAGGCAGATGCCGCCTGATTAACACAAAAGGGATTTGAAATGTTTAGAAATGATTTGATAAACTTATGTAACTTCATGGTCATGACACAACATGCCCATTGTCTTGAACGCTATGTGAACAGATCTGACCCTGCTCAAAAATATTGACCCTTATCTTCTTATGGGGTCATCCACTCTGGTGGCTGTGATGGCTCCTTTCTGCTCAACCAATCACTAAGTGCAGTGGTAGCCCCTCAGCTACCGATTAGCTAAGAAGACATTTGAAGTCATTTCCTGTGTGTGAAACCAGGAACAGGAAGTAGAGAGCAGAGGTGAATGGAGCTGGATCGGAATGTCAGGAGGGGAAAGGGGAGATCAGTCAGGTGAGTAACTTTTAGTTCATAGTTTATACCTATTTTGGCCCCTTTAAAAAAAAAAAAAATATTTTTATTCCCTCAGACAACCCACTTTAACTTGGTGGCCACCGGACACAGCCTCTCCCCTTTCTCTCAGACAGAAATTTGCTTGGACCATGCTTTATGCAACGTTTTTAGATAGGGACAGACATGGACATTGAGCTCTGACCCAGCCCACTTTCCCTACCTACTTGCAATTCAAGCCTTAGGTAGCAAGACCGCAACTGGTCGAAAGTCCGTATGCTCCCATGGTGCAGAAACAAACAAACATCAAGAGACAAAAACAACACAAAGGGATATTCGTACGAAAATGGGTCAGAACCAACTCAGTACAAAAACGAAAGACAGAGAGTAGTTAAAAAACAAGCCAAAATCAAATACCAGATTGGATGCACAGTACAAATTACGTGAGACAGAGAGTGGTCAAAAGACAAGCCGAGGTCAAAAGCACAAACAACCTAGCTAGTGAGCCCAAACAAGACTATCACTGGCACTGGTGTAGGCCAGGAATGGGTTTAAATGGAGCACTGAGTCCCGGGTTCAGAACCTGATAGGTCCATGACTCGGCGCTCCATTAGTCAGAACACTAGCATATAGGAACAGAGCAGCTGAGCAATCAGCCCACTGCTCGTCTCTTTTACACACGCCCGCTGTGGGGAGAAAGAGCATTGCATTCTATTGCTAAGAATGCTGTCGCGTCACCAGGATGTCTCTCCAAGCACAGTTGCACTGAAGCTGGAGATCTTACCTCTGGTACCTAGACAGGTAATTCTATCCGCCATTTCTTGGTGGCTCTACGGCCGGCCCTTACTGTCTGCCCATTTTTGTAGTCTCATATTTCTTGCTACAGGGGTATCTCATTTGACAACTTTGAGAGCCAACTACACTACTACTTATCCCCTTTAACTGTGCCTCTGAGCACGGCAGAGTTTGGTGTCCCTACTCTTCTTTCTACTTGTGTAACCTGGCGGGCTCCTGTATTTCATAGGCCCTAAAGTAATGGAAATATTTCCCTTCGGTAATGACACCCGGTGCCGTTCTTCCCCATCATCCTAATGAGCCAGAGCGGGAAGTGGATGAACGCCCAGTCAAGTGAGGGAAACCACCAAGTGCCAGCCTCCAGCCTCACAAGGATAGGAGCGTGGTGACGTTAAACCTTACTTGTCAGATCTCCTGGACTCTTCGAAGAGGTAACAAATCTCCCGGTGCCCCGCAAGGAATGCTGTTGTCTCCCAAAGATCAGCCCTCCATATACATTAAGGTGGTCATTTATTAAGACCGGCTTTTTAGACGCCAGTAATAATAAAGCCACTGCACTGGCGGTGGATCGCTGAAGTCATGAATTGGCGCGGGCCTCAACGTATCCAGCACCGGTCTAAATGTAAGCCAGCTTCCTTGCTGTCTTACATTTAGACCATTTTCTACACCTAAACCAGGCATAGAAAATGATAAATGAGATGGGCCCGCCGGACCGTCCCCTTCCCTGCCCACGCCATGCCCACTTTTTAGACCTGGCCTGAGCAGGGAAAAGTAGCAGAACCGTTGTGCCGCCATCTGCTCCTGAAATACGCCTAATATAGGTGTATTTCAATATAATAAATGACCCCCTAAATGTATATAGTTCTTAGAGGCAAAAAACGTGCATATCAAAGAGGGCGGGGCATCGTACTGAATGGATGGAGCCTGCTAAGAGGCAATGTCCCAAATATTTCTCTGGAAATTTGCTCTGCAAAAACTTGCAAATATGTGTTACACAACACCAGACGGAAGCCCCATTTTGATATTTGCCACAACAAAGCCCGGCCTTACAATAACAGTGCGCTCTGTGACCGTGCCGCGAAGGTGAGCTTCAAACATCCCCGCGACATGTGCACAGGAAAACCGAGCAAACAAAGCAGAATGTCGCTGTTCCAGACGGTTGCTCCTTTTGTCGTGTGCTCCTTTCATGTGCAAAAACAAGGCTCATTCACGGTAACTGTAACAGCAGGTCGGCCCCACTGACAGATCTCCTCGCTCTCTGCCAGCGATATGACAGATGTGATTACTCGATGACTAAGAAATGACCTGCAGTTTATTGTTTGATCAGAATGAGCAAAAATAATAAAAGAAAAAAAAAAAGCGGATGTTTGACTTTCCTCTCGACTCGGGAACCTGAGGGAACCAGCGCTGATATCTCACTTGGAACTAAATAAACAGCCTGACCTTGCTGTAAAATTAGAAATGGCAGATATATCTGGAGAGAGTGCATCTGGGCGAAACATTAGCGGGCGCCAGCAGTTACGCAGGGACATCCTGTATCATCTATCCACCCTGACACAGTATTACTTCCACACTTCTTGTGCACTAATTGAAGGGCAAGCAGGAACCTGATTTTGGCTGATTCACTCTATCATGATGCTATACAGTGTATTATAAATATACAAGGCGTGAGTATCCATGAGTATTCATGTACATAGCGAGCAGACACTGCACTATATATATACAGTATATATTATGGGCCGTGGAAGAGCTTTTTCCATATATTCAACTGCAATTATAACATTCTGGCTAATTGCAGCCACCACTAGGGGGAGTTCACTGAGTACAGCTAGATACAGCTCTCACTGAGTGCATACATGCAAAGAGCTCTTTCTAGTGGTGGGTGCAGGTAGCCGCAATTCCATTTTTTAAAGGGGTTGTCTAATAAAATCTATATTTTTTTAATATATAGGGGCACAGAGTGGTTGAAAAATAAATAAAAAAAGCAGTACTTATCTCACCGATACCCTGCTGCTGTTTCTGCTTTATGATGCTTTCTAACAAGCCAGCCCTGTACCTCACATGGATCCAGAGATCTCCACATTCATTGTTCTGCTGGATTTATATCAAGCTGACAGCTCAGGGGGTGTGACCTTTCTTAGGGAGAGTATCATTTCTGCTGCAGCTCTCTCCCTATTATATCACAGGGGCATGTCCTTTTTCAGGGGGGGTATCCTTTCTGCTGCAGCTCTCCTTATCATACTTTAGAGGATGTGACCTTTCTGTTGCAGCTCTCTCCTTATCACAGCTGTAACCTTTCTGCTGTAGCTCTCTCCCTATCACAGCTAACTGGATAGGACTTTTCTGCTGCAGCTCTCTCCCTATGACAGCTCAAGAGGTGTGACCTTTCTGTTACAGATCTCTCCCTAACACAGTTTAGGAGGGTTTTCCTTCTGCTGCAGCTCTCTCCCTCTAACTGTCACAGTAGAGACTGGTGTCAGATGGTACTGAGCAGGTCTGACCACCTTTGCGTTAGTGAGGTGGACAGAGAAATAAGAAAAAGAACAAACAGCAGGTGGCGCGATATAGATACAATTTATTGAATAGTCAAGTGGCTATACAAAATTTTTTAGTACACACACACTTACAAAAGTAATATGTAGAATATTTTTTGTAGAACAACCCCTTTAAAGGGAACCTATCATCAGCATAATGTCCTCTTCAACCACCTGGAGTAGCTCACAGCTCTGGTCATCATGTACCCAATGGTGGGCTATATGCATATTGACCATTTGAAGCAAAGGGGATCATGATGCTCCAAGTCAAGCTTGCCGTATCCCTGTCCTGCGTCTATGCTCTTGATGGACGTCTCTGAGCTTGCACATGTCAGACGAGAACTCATAGTGGATCATGTCTGATGTGAACAAGCTCAGAGATGTCCATCCCAAGTGAAGAGGTGGATAAGTGTGCAGCAAGCTTGATTTCACATGATGATCAGAGCTGTAAGGTCCCCAGGTACTTGGGGAACCTTAATGTTTTTGACAGGTTCTCTTTGATCCTTCCTGATCTTTGCTCAATGCTTTTTTTTGGGAACTCCTTCCCAGCCAATCACTGGTTTAGGCGAGTCATAACTGCTGCTGCTCATTGGCTGAGGAGGCACCGATTGGCCATTTCCAGTCCACCCTCTAGCCAATTAGAGGTGATGACCAGAGTCTCAAGACACCTTCAGACTTGTTCTGAAGAGCTATATGCGTCATCTCACAGGTCAAAAGGACATATTGTCTAAGGTGACGTCTTCCACAAACCTTCAGCTTTTATTTGGTCTCCTCGTCTATGTCAACACAAAATTCACACCCTGGACAATCTGTATGGAGAAAATGAAATGTTTGTCAATGCCTCCAACAGTTTATGGACATTTCTTTTCAGTGTTATCTCTGAGGAGTTGGTCTGTGACACATAGATAAGATAATGAGACATCCAGAAAACATAGAACACATCAAATAGAAATATATCCCGCATATCCCACAGCACTGCACAGAGATTGTCATCATGTCCCCAGTGGGGCTCACAATCTAAATTCTATATACATCAGTATGGTTTTTTTTAGGGCTCATTCACATGACCGTATTTATGTGTTTGCATCCATTCCGCAATTTTTGCAGAACGGATGTGGACCCATTCATTTCATTGGGGCTGCAAAAGATGCGTTCTGTAGCCCCACAAAAAAAGATACAGCATGTCCTATTCTTGTCCGCAGTTACAAACATGAGGGCTGGCCTCTCTGTTCTGCAAAAATGCGGAACGCACACGGCCGGTATCCGTGTTTTGCAGATCCACAGTTTGAGGACCGCAACACACATACGGTCGTCTGAATGAGCCCTTAGAATGTGTAAGGAAATGGGACTTCACGGAGCAAACATGAAGAAAACTCCATGTTGTCCTTTGTTGTCCTTTGTTGGATTAGATCCCAGGACCTCAGACAAAGAAATAGTGTTATCTAGTGAGCCACCAATAACAGTAGCAATAATAATAATAACAACAGCAGCAACAACGCAATATAAATAAAATTATTAAATAATAATAATAATAATAATTAGAAGAAGAATAAAAAACAGAAGAATAATAACATTAATAATAATAATAATAATAATAATATTAACAAATTCTAAATAATAATAACAGCAACAATAATAATAATAATAATTATTATTATTATTATTATTATTATTATTATTATTATATTTTATTTTTACTGTTTTTCTGAGCTATGATGTCATAATATAATATCACATCATAGCTCAGAAAACCAGTAAAAATAAAAATAAATACAAAAATCTAATAACTAAAAAGGTACAAAGCACTTTTTTTATGTACATTGTAGATATATCTGTATATAGTGGAGCAAAAACAATCACTGACATTTCAATAAAGGCTGCATAAGTTAGTAGTACAGGTGAATACGAGAAACTCTGTAATATATCTTATTGAAGACATTTATAATTTATTTTTCTCTGTCTAGCAGCTCATTCCTCCACCCCCTACACTCTGCATATACTTTTATGGGGATCTGTAAGCTGTTCTTTTGGTGAACTGACGGTTCCTTATGGCCTCTCAAGAGGAATTTAGCAAAGAAGATATATTACAAAGTTATATTCACCGGTACTATTGATTAATGATTCACAAAGTATTATCCTGTGATACAAAATAAATACCATATTGTGACACATCACTGGTCAAGCAAAGTAATATTTTGTGCCATTAAGTTCAGTTTGTGTGTGTAGAATATTTTTAACTACAAAATACTACTACTACTATTACTACTATTACTACTACTACTACAAATGGTGGCATATAAAAAGAATTTGATTTGTAGTGATATTTGACTTCCTTTCCAAGAATGATTCAACAAACAAACTTCAGCACAGGATGATTTCTACAGGAATTTTTGCAGGACAGATGATAATTTCTGGTTCAGTAGTAACCATGACAAAACAACCTGCAGCTCGTTTGGCAGAAACGTTATGTATTATGTATAAAAATAATCAATTATTGCAAATAATTTCCACCCTGCCACCTTCTATGTAGAAATAAGACTTCTTTGACATTAAGTAAGTCCCATTTAAAAGGATTGTCTCATCACAGATTGAAAAGTGACATTGACTATGACAAAACAGCAAAGCAGAAGGGTGACCCAAATTTTTGTTGGTTTCATTTGGAGATCGTTACAAAGTATCCAGTCAGTGATGATGACCCAAGAACAGAATGTTCCCTCCTTAATGTCCTTAATGTACCTCACTCCCTTGTGGTCATAAGAATGGATGATTTTTACTCCATGATGACATAGCTGGATGATGTCCTCTCTTTGGTTACCCCATGAGATACAGTTCTCTCTTTGGTGATCCTATTGGATTCCATTTGGTTCACAATGACTTACAGTACTTGAATGATGTTCACTCTTTGGTGACTCCATGGGATACAGTACTCTCCCTGGTAATCTTATTGGATAGTCCCTTCTCCATGATGACCAGTTGGATGATGTCCACTTTATGGTTATCACCATAGGATACATAGGATATAATTCTCTGCCTGGTGACCTTATTGGATAGTGTCTTGTGTGAAGACTTAGTTTGGATGTTGTCCTCTATTTGATGACCTTATGAGATACAATTCTCTTCTTGGTAATCCTATTGGATGCAGTTTGCTTCATGATGACTATGATTAAATGATGTCCACTATGTGATGACCAGGTAATCCTATTGGATGGTATCTTTTCCATAATGGCCTAGTTGTGATGATGTCTACTCTTTGACAACCCAATGAGACACAGTTCTCTCCCTGGTAAGCTTATTGGATGGTGTCTGCTCCATGATGACGTACGGTACTTGGCTGGCTTTCTGTTCCATTGATATTGTCCACTCTATGGTAACCCCATGAGATAGAGTTCCCTCCCTGGTAATTGTATTGGATGGTATCTTCTCTGTAAAGACCTAGTTGGATGACGTCCTATGAAATATAGTTCTCTTCTTCATAATCCTGTTGGATGCTGTTTGCTTCATGATGACTTAGTTGGATAATGCACACTCTATGATGACTCCATGGGATACAGTTCTTTTCTTGGTAGTCCTACAGGATGCTGTCTTCTCCTTGAGGACTTAGTTTTATGATGTCCACTCTGATGACCTTATGAGATATAGTTCTTTCCCTGGTATTCTTATTGGATGGTGTCTGCTCCATGATGACTTAGTTGGTTATTTTAAACTATATGGTGATCCAATGGTATATAGTTCTCTCCCTGGTAATCTTATTGATTGGTATCTTCTCTTTAAAGACCTAGTTGGATGATGTCCTCTATTTGATGACCCTATGAGATATAGGATCCTATGTCCTATTGGATGCTGTTTGCTTCATGATCACTTCAAGTTTTATGATATCCACTCTATGATGACTCCATGGGATCCTGTTCTACAGGATGCTGTCTTCTCCATGATGACTTAGTTTGATGATGACTTGGTTGGCCTCCTATTCCCTGGATATTTTATATTCTATGGTGATCCAATGGTTCTGTCCCTGGTAGTCCTATTAGATGCTGTCTGCTCCATGATGACCGAGTTGGGTATTGTTGAATCTTTGGTGACCCCTATATGACATAGCTCTCTGTCTGGTAATGCTCTGTCTGGTAATGCTCTTTGGTAACCCCAATTCTCTCCCTGGTAAGCCTATTGGATATTGGATGATGACTTAATTGGCTGGCTTCCTATTCCATAGATATTGTCCACTCCTAGGGCAACCTTTATAATTAACATGTATTTATGATTTTTCACAATGTAGACAGAACAATAGTTGAGGTGGCACATCTCCTTAATAATTGGATGCTCTATAAAATCATCTTACTGAAAATTTATTCTGTTTGGCCTAAATCAGTCGATTTGTTGTCCAAATACCATTGATTCTGGTGAAAACTCAACAAATCTGGATTGTACCATTGGTGGTAGGTAATAATGGAGAATCTGAATAATATAACTTAATAGAAACTGGGTAGTCATGGCAAGTTGTGCAATGGGCCAGATATGTTGTAGGTGTGGGAACATCTGTAGGACAACAATCAGGAATGGTGTTTGTACCAGGGGAGGACAATGGGACTGGTGCCAGGGGTAGGAACAATCAAAGGGATGGAGTTTGTGCCATGGGTAGAGGTTGGCATCGGTGAGAGCTTTTGACTGGTACTGGTACAGCATTGTGAGGCTTCATTTGGAAGGCTTGATTATGGGCAGTGACTGTTAACTTGGCACAACCCCTTGAATGCTATCTCCTATAGAGCCCCAAAGGAGTATTTTAACAGCAGGTCAAATGAGCAAATTTGCAAAAATTCTAAAACTTTGTACAATTTTCTGAGTTCAGAATATTTTTCACCCCATCATGTGTGAGCATTTCATATATGGAAACTTGAGGTCTAGTCAGTAATCTCAAATCATTCTAGCAGCAGCACCGGAGGATGATGCTCCCCCTGCACAAATAATCAGAGGATTCTCGGCAGCATTCCTTGGCCAGAGTCTGGGATACTAGGAAATTCCGTACGAGGAGGGGTTTCCTCTGGATGGTTTTAGTCCATTGTGAGTCTGCAGGAAAATGCTTTTCCTCAGAACAAAAACAGTTTTTATGAATGAAATAACAAGAACATGTGACTCTTTATCGCCCTGTCAATCACATTGCACTTCCGGAGAAAGTTGAGGCAACGTTGTGCACAGTGGGAGGACGAGCATCCTGTCATCTCATAACCCTCCCAGACATCGTAATGAGAATGAAAGTGAAGGAAGGGAAATATATTATCTATATAAAGAGCGACAAGAGGATGCAAGCAACAAGCAGTTTTTTTTATCTGTTTAACACACAATAGCTGAAAAACCTGAGTTACATCCTGTATTATACTCCAGAGCTGCACTCACTATTCTGCTGGTGCAGTCACTGTGTACATACATTACTTATCCTGTACTGATCCTGGGTTACATCCTATATTATACTCCAGAGCTGCACTCACTATTCTGCTGGTGCAGTCACTGTGTACATACATTACTTATCCTGTACTGATCCTGAGTTCCATCCTGTATTATACTCCAGAGCTGCACTCACTATTCTGCTGGTGCAGTCACTATGTACATACATTACTTATCCTGTACTGATCCTGGGTTACATCCTATATTATACTCCAGAGCTGCACTCACTATTCTGCTGGTGCAGTCACTGTGTACATACATTACTTATCCTGTACTGATCCTGGGTTACATCCTATATTATACTCCAGAGCTGCACTCACTATTCTGCTGGTGCAGTCACTGTGTACATACATTATTAACCTGTACTGATCCTGGGTTACATCCTATATTATACTCCAGAGCTGCACTCACTACTCTGCTGGTGCAGTCACTGTGTACATACATTATTAACCTGTACTGATCCTGCGTTACATCCTATATTATACTCCAGAGCTGCACTCACTATTCTGCTGGTGCAGTCACTGTGCACATACATTACTTATCCTGTACTGACCCTGAGATACATCCTGTATTATACTCCAGAGCTGCACTCACTATTCTTCTGGTGCAGTCACTGTGTACATACATTATTAACCTGTACTGATCCTGAGTTACATCCTGTATTATACTCCAGAGCTGCACTCACTATTCTGCTGGTGCAGTCACTGTGTACATACATTACTTATCCTGTACTGATCCTGAGTTACATCCTGTATTATACTCCAGAGCTGCACTCACTATTCTGCTGGTGCAGTCACTGTGTACATACATTACATTACTTATCCTGTACTGATCCTGAGTTACATCCTGTATTATACTGCAGAGCTGCACTCACTATTCTGCTGGTGGAGTCACTGTGTACATACATTACTTATCCTGTACTGATCCTGAGTTCCATCCTGTATTATACTCCAGAGCTGCACTCACTATTCTGCTGGTGCAGTCACTGTGTACATACATTACTTATCCTGTACTGATCCTGAGTTACATCCTGTATTATACTCCAGAGCTGCACTCACTATTCTGCTGGTACAGTCACGGTGTACATACATTACTTATCCTGTACTGATCCTGAGTTACATCCTGTATTATACTCCAGAGCTGCACTCACTATTCTGCTGGTGGAGTCACTGTGTACATACATTACATTACTTATCCTCTACTGATCCTGAGTTACATCCTGTATTATACTCCAGAGCTGCACTCACTATTCTGCTGGTGGAGTCACTATGTACATACATTACATTACTTATCCTGTACTGATCCTGAGTTACATCCTGTATTATACTCCAGAGTTGCACTCACTATTCTGCTGGTAGAGTCTATGATAATCCAGAATAGATACAGCTCCAGTCCTATTTCTGCCAAATTAAAATAATTTTACCATATATGGATTTGTTAAAAAAAACTCTTTGCCCTGAGCAATTTTACCACAAGTCGCAGCATTATAAGAGTTAATTACTCTATAACACTACGAACCCCTGAGAGTAGAGATGGAGAGATACAGTTGGTGCACCTTTCACACGCTTTGTATTGTGTTCTCTGCTGTGAGATACAATGTGACAGTCCGTATTCACACTCCGGTTATCGCTGATTGATGGCGCTGGCTTATTCCATCATGTGTGGGGGACAATGCGAGCAGGGAGCGTCTTTTGTTGCCTCCGCATTTCTTAACAGGAAACGTTCCTGTGAACACATTTTTGTGGTTTTCTGACAATAAAGATGTCAAACACTTCAATATAATTAGTAAGATTGGTCCAAAGATCGGTTAAGCAAATTTCCCACCGTTTAGTACGTATCAGGGAAAGTACAAACTGTTACTTAGGTCATTATTCCATATCAGCGGGCTACACAGTTGCATAGGGAGCCACTAACATAGGAAACTGATGCAGATGTAGCAGAGCTAAATGTGTTATTTAAAGGGTTTGTCAGGTTTGGAATACCGGGAATTCTCCGGGAATTAAGAAAATGAAAATACTTAAATATTACTTCATGATAAATATATTCCCAAATACTTTTCATTAGTTATAATGGCTCGTTTTTCCTGGGGAGCAATCATTAGGAGAAACAAAATGGCCGCTGTTCTATTAGTACACACAGAAAACCTGTCCTAATCACACAGGAGGACAAGTTACTTCACAACACTGAGGTAAAGAGCTGCCTCATCCTCCTCTCTGCTCTGCTTGTCAGGGATTATGATCCTGAATACAGCTGAATCTGTGTAGAAACGGAGTTCATGAGCGGCAGCACTTGTGTGCAGTCTCCATTACCACAATCTGTCCTGTCCCTCTTCTCTGTACTTCATGTCTCCTCATGAACTCCATTCCCACAAAGATTCAGCTAAATATTATAGTAAATAGAGATGAGCGAGTAGTGTTCGATCGAGCTGGTATTCGATCGAATACTACGATATTCGGCGTACTCGATTTAATTCGAGTATAACGGCGATGGCGCACCTAGAATTCGTTTCCCCTCCCACCTTCCCTGGCGCTCTTTTTCCACCAATCACCATGCAGGGGGGGTATGACAGGCACGCTGAGCACGCTGGCAGCGCGAAAACGGCGTCTACATGCATTGGCTGGAAAAACCATGTGACCTCGAATATTAAAAACTCAGCTCTTCCTGCTCGTACGCATATGCTGCGTGAACTTAGTCAGGGACAGAGGCTGGAGAAGGGAGAGACAGATTTTAGCTGTTGGACAGGCAGGAGCGTGATTAAAAGCCCTTATCAGGGCTACTACAGTGGACTTCAGTGATAGCTTACTACAATATAGTATAAGATGAAAAAATGAAGGCAGCACTCCAAAATAGCAGTGAAAAAAAGGTGGTTTATTCACCCATCTAGCAGCTGCTAGATGGGTGAATAAACCACCTTTTTTTCACTGCTATTTTGGAGTGCTGCCTTCATTTTTTCATCTTATACACTTTGAACCCTGGCCTCGGTTTCTTGAAGGATTTTTGCACCCCCGTGTCAGTGCTGCTCTTCTACTTCTATTGTGTTATTTACTACAATATAGACTTTACAGAGAACGGCTGCTGTATTCAGGGATAGCTGCTGGAGTAGGGACAGAGAGAGGCATTAGTGGTGTATTAGGTGCTCTGCTACATACCAAACTATATTTTGCACTACTGCTGTGTACCTTGAAAAATACAATATATAGGCCTTATAACTGGCAACTGTACTGTGCGTTCTCTTGCAAAGTAATTTCTCATAACTGGTGTTCATACACACCGTCTGATCACTTAGTACACGGCTGTGTACCTTGAAAAATACAATATATAGGCCTTAACTGGCAACTGTACTGTGCGTTCTCTTGCAAAGTAATTTCTCATAACTGGTGTTCATACACACCGTCTGATCACTTAGTACACGGCTGTGTACCTTGAAAAATACAATATATAGGCCTTATAACTGGCAACTGTACTGTGTGTTCTCTTGCAAAGTAATTTCTCATAACTGTTGTTCATACACACCGTCTGATCACTTAGTACACGGCTGTGTACCTTGAAAAATACAATATATAGGCCTTAACTGGCAACTGTACTGTGCGTTCTCTTGCAAAGTAATTTCTCATAACTGTTGTTCATACACACCGTCTGATCACTTAGTACACGGCTGTGTACCTTGAAAAATACAATATATAGGCCTTATAACTGGCAACTGTACTGTGTGTTCTCTTGCAAAGTAATTTCTCATAACTGTTGTTCATACACACCGTCTGATCACTTAGAACACGGCTGTGTACCTTGAAAAATACAATATATAGGCCTTAACTGGCAACTGTACTGTGCGTTCTCTTGCAAAGTAATTTCTAATAACTGTTGTTCATACACACCGTCTGATCACTTAGAACACGGCTGTGTACCTTGAAAAATACAATATATAGGCCTTAACTGGCAACTGTACTGTGCGTTCTCTTGCAAAGTAATTTCTCATAACTGTTGTTCATACACACCGTCTGATCACTTAGAACACGGCTGTGTACCTTGAAAAATACAATATATAGGCCTTAACTGGCAACTGTACTGTGCGTTCTCTTGCAAAGTAATTTCTCATAACTGTTGTTCATACACACCGTCTGATCACTTAGAACACGGCTGTGTACCTTGAAAAATACAATATATAGGCCTTAACTGGCAACTGTACTGTGCGTTCTCTTGCAAAGTAATTTCTCATAACTGTTGTTCATACACACCGTCTGATCACTTAGAACACGGCTGTGTACCTTGAAAAATACAATATATAGGCCTTAACTGGCAACTGTACTGTGCGTTCTCTTGCAAAGTAATTTCTCATAACTGTTGTTCATACACACCGTCTGATCACTTAGTACACGGCTGTGTACCTTGAAAAATACAATATATAGGCCTTATAACTGGCAACTGTACTGTGTGTTCTCTTGCAAAGTAATTTCTCATAACTGTTGTTCATACACACCGTCTGATCACTTAGAACACGGCTGTGTACCTTGAAAAATACAATATATAGGCCTTAACTGGCAACTGTACAGTGCGTTCTCTTGCAAAGTAATTTCTCATAACTGTTGTTCATACACACCGTCTGATCACTTAGAACACGGCTGTGTACCTTGAAAAATACAATATATAGGCCTTAACTGGCAACTGTACTGTGCGTTCTCTTGCAAAGTAATTTCTCATAACTGGTGTTCATACACACCGTCTGATCACTTAGTACACGGCTGTGTACCTTGAAAAATACAATATATAGGCCTTAACTGGCAACTGTACTGTGCGTTCTCTTGCAAAGTAATTTCTCATAACTGGTGTTCATACACACCGTCTGATCACTTAGTACACGGCTGTGTACCTTGAATAATACAATATATAGGCCTTATAACTGGCAACTGTACTGTGCGTTCTCTTGCAAAGTAATTTCACGGCTGTGAAGGCAAAATATTGTAAAAAAAAAAAAAATGCGGCGGGGGGCTAGCGGAATAGGACGTGGACGAGGACGGGGGCGCGGAAATGCTGTTGGGGGCCTTGTTGAAGCCAGTGGGGATACAATGCGTGCTGGTGAGGGTCAGCCAGGATCCCGCTCATCCAGAATCCCTGCCTTTATGGGACAGTTAAGCAGGGGGCGGGTTACACCGCTGTTGAGGCCTGAGCAGGTTGAACAGGTGGTGCAATGGATAGCCGATAGCGCTTCCACACAGTTGTCCACCAGCCAGTCATCCACACAGTCTCACTCTGACCCTCCTTCCTCCACACCTGGCCAACAGAGTCATCCCACCATTGACCCCTCCCAGGAGCTCTTTTCGGGTCCTTTTTCAGATGTGCCGGAAGAATCCCAGGAGCTAGCAGAGGAATTTGTTTGTAGTGATGCCCAAACACTTGAGTTTTCGCCATCTCCTGCTGATGTGGACCCTGAGCCAGCATCTGTTATCATGAGCGATGATGATGATGAGACGCAGTTGCCATCAAGGGAGGCTGTTGGAATGTCCGGTGGGCAGCAGGAGGAGCAGAGTGAGGAAGTGGAAGAGGAGGTGGTGGATGACGAAATTACCGACCCCACTTGGCCAGGGGTGATGTCCAGCGAGGAAAGTAGTGGAGAGGTGGTGGTCTGCGCAGCACCGAAAAAGGCAGCAAGAGGCAGAGGGATGTCCAGAGGCAGAGGGATGTCCACAGGCAGAGGGATGTCCACAGGCAGAGGGATGTCCACAGGCAGAGGGATGTCCAGAGGCAGAGGACAGTCCAGACAAAGTAGTGAGGCCACAGCCAGCAGGGCCGAAGCTGTTCCCGGCAGCGGGCAGTCGCGCGAAGCTCCCCCATCGAGGCCTCGTACTTCTGTGGTGTGGAGATTTTTTAATGTTTGTGCGGATGACAAACTGAGCGCGGTTTGCACACTCTGCCACTCAAAACTGAGTAGGGGCTCTGAGAAGAGCAATCTGACCACCTCAGGCATGCGGCGTCACTTGGAAGTCAAGCACTGGGCTGAGTGGGAGAGAGCGAACGCAATACAAACTGCGCCCGGTCCTGCTGCCACTGCCTCTTCCCCTGTGTTGTGTGCTGCCACTGCGGTCCAGACCTCCAGCCAGGACACCTCCACATCTGCCTCTGCCTCGGCTACTTTGGGGCCTTCTCCTTCAGCCTCCCCTTCCCCCGCCTCTTCGCCTGCACCCTCACACTCCTCGTCCCAACAACTGTCCATCTCGCAGGCGTTCGACCGCAGGCGGAAGTACGCCTCGAGTCACCCCCAAGCCCAAGCCTTAAACTGCCACATCTCCAAACTGCTGGCCCTGGAGATGTTGCCGTTTAGGCTTGTGGAGACGCAGGCCTTCCGCGACCTGATGGCGGCTGCCGCACCTCGCTATTCCGTCCCCAGCCGCCACTACTTTTCCCGGAGTGCCGTCCCCGCCCTGCACCAGCACGTGTCGCGTAACATCAGGCGGGCCCTGAGGTACGCAGTCAGCGCAAAGGTCCACTTGACCACCGACTCGTGGACAAGCGCTTGCGGCCAGGGACGCTACATCTCTTTGACGGCACACTGGGTGAATGTAGTGGAAGCGGGGACGGGGTCGCAAACAGAGACGGCCTACCTACCACCCCCGCCCAAGATTGCCAGCATGGGTTCTGATAAACCCCCCTCCTCCTCCTCCTCCTCCTCCTCCTCCTCCTGTGCCTTAACATCTCCCTCAGCCGCTAGCTGGAAGCGTTGCAGCACTGGCGCGGGGAGACGTCAGCAGGCGGTGCTAAAGCTCATCAGCTTGGGCGACAGGAAGCACAGCGCCCCAGAGGTGAGGGACGCCATATTGCAGCAGACGGAGATGTGGCTGTCGCCGCTGCAGCTAGGACCAGGCATGGTCGTGTGCGATAACGGCCGTAACCTGGTGGCGGCTCTGGAGCTTGCCGAACTCAATCACGTACCATGCCTGGCCCACGTTTTTAATCTGGTAGTCCAAAAATTTCTGAAGACTTACCCCAACCTGGCAGAGCTACTGGTGAAAGTGCGGCGCTTGTGCGCTCACTTTCGTAAGTCAACTGTAGCTGCTGCTAGCTTAAAAAAACTCCAGCAACGCCTCCATTTGCCTGAACATCGGCTGTTGTGCGACCTGCCCACTCGCTGGAATTCCACCTATTCCATGTTGGCCAGGGTGTGTGAGCAGCAGAGAGCATTGATGGAGTACCAGATTATGAATCCACGCGTGCCTCCAACTCAGCTCCCTCAGTTTGCCAACCACGAGTGGCCATGGATGGCAGACATATGCGATGTACTGCGTATCTTTGAGGAGTCCACCAAGAAGGTCAGCAGCGAGGACGCTATAGTGAGCGTAACCATCCCGCTCCTAGGCGTCCTTAAAGAATCGCTCATCGCAATAAGGGAGAACGCATTGCACGCAGAGGAGACGGGGGTAGGAGGAGACGCAACGGAGCTACACAGTCAGACCACACTTTTGTCTGCTTCACGGTGGCAGTTGCAGGAGGAGGAGGATGAGGAGGAGGACGACGTGGAGGTGGCTGTGGAAGAGGAGGAGGATGCTGGCGGCGAGGGTAGCAGTCAGGCTGTGTGCGTCCCATTGGTTCAGCGCGGATGGGGCGGAGAGGAGGCGGAAGAGGAAGAGGAGGAAATGGCAAGTGATCCTTCTGGTGGGGGCAGTGAGGTCATGCCTATTCAGAGTCTGGCACACATGGCTGACTTCATGCTGGGCTGCTTTTCCCGGGACACACGTGTTGTCCGGATAGTGGAGAACAAACTGTACTGGGTCTTCGCACTCCTGGACCCCCGGTATAAAGATAACGTCTCCTCTTTTATTCCGGTAGAGGAGAGGACGAATCGATTGCTGGAATACCAGAGGGAACTCGTGCAGAACATGATGGAGATTTTCCCACCCACCATCGCTGGCGGCAGAGAGGAGAGGGTCTCCCAGAGTCCCACAACATCCATCAGGCCCACAGCCACCAGGGGAACACTCTCCAAGGTGTGGGACACGTTCATGGCACCCCCTCGTGCAACTTCCATCACTGCGGGGCCCGCTATCAGCAGGAGGGACAAGTATCGGCGGATGTTGCGGGAGTACCTGGCAGACCGTACCCCTGTCCTCCCCGATCCCTCGGCGTCCTACACTTACTGGGTCTCCAAGTTGGACACGTGGCTGGAACTGTCCCTGTACGCCTTGGAGGTGCTTGCCTGCCCTGCCGCCAGCGTGCTATCAGAAAGGGTGTTCAGCGCAGCCGGGGGCATTATAACCGATAAGCGCAGCCGCCTGTCAACCGACAGTGCGGACAGGCTGACGCTAATCAAAATGAACAGCAAGTGGATTGACCCGGACTTTGCTTCTCCAACCGTGGAAAGCAGCCAAAAGTGAAGTGCCATCTGTATGAAGTGCCATTTCCTCCTCCACCTCCTCCTCCTCCTTAACCGCCGTAGAATTGCTCCGTAAATAAGAAAAATTTATATGTTTATGGCTCACCTCTTGGGCCTCCACAAAATGTTTAAGAGGTCTCACCTCTTGGGCCTCCTCATAATTTTTAACAGGTCTCACCTCTTGGGCCTCCACAAAATGTTTAACAGGTCTCACCTCTTGGGCCTCCACAAAATGTTTAACAGGTCTCACCTCTTGGGCCTCCACAAAATGTTTAACAGGTCTCACCTCTTGGGCCTCCACAAAATGTTTAACAGGTCTCACCTCTTGGGCCTCCACAAAATGTTTAACAGGTCTCACCTCTTGGGCCTCCACAAAATGTTTAACAGGTCTCACCTCTTGGGCCTCCACAAAATGTTTAACAGGTCTCACCTCTTGGGCCTCCACAAAATGTTTAACAGGTCTCACCTCTTGGGCCTGCACAAAATGTTTAAGAGGTCTCACCTCTTGGGCCTCCACATAATTTTTAACGGGTCTCACCTCTTGGGCCTCCACATACTTTTTAACACGTCTCACCTCTTGGGCCTGCACAAAATGTTTAAGAGGTCTCACCTATTGGGCCTCCACATAATTTTTAACACGTCTCACCTCTTGGGCCTGCACAAAATGTTTAAGAGATCTCACCTATTGGGCCTCCACATAATTTTTAACGGGTCTCACCTCTTGGGCCTCCACAAAATGTTTAACAGGTCTCACCTCTTGGGCCTCCACAAAATGTTTAACAGGTCTCACCTCTTGGGCCTCCACATAATTTTTAACAGGTCTCACCTTTTGGGCCTCCACAAAAGGTTTAAGAGGTTAACAGTGGAAAGCAGCCAAAAGTGAAGTGCCATCTGTATGAAGTGCCATTTCCTCCTCCACCTCCTCCTCCTCCTCCTTAACCGCCGTAGAATTGCTCCGTAAATAAGAAAAATGTATATATTTATGGCTCACCTCTTGGGCCTCCACATAATTTTTAAGAGGTCTCACCTCTTGGGCCTCCACATAATTTTTAACAGGTCTCACCTTTTGGGCCTCCACAAAAGGTTTAAGAGGTTAACTGTGGAAAGCAGCCAAAAGTGAAGTGCCATCTGTATGAAGTGCCATTTCCTCCTCCACCTCCTCCTCCTCCTCCTTAACCGCCGTAGAATTGCTCCGTAAATAAGAAAAATGTATATATTTATGGCTCACCTCTTGGGCCTCCACATAATTTTTAACAGGTCTCACCTCTTGGGCCTACACAAAATGTTTAAGAGGTCTCACCTCTTGGGCCTCCACATAATTTTTAACACGTCTCTCCTCTTGGGCCTCCACATAATTTTTAATACGTCTCACCTCTTGGGCCTCCACATAATTTTTTAGAGGTCTCACCTCTTGGGCCTCCACATAATTTTTAAGAGGTCTCACCTCTTGGGCCTCCACATAATTTTTAAGAGGTCTCACCTCTTGGGCCTCCACATAATTTTTAAGAGGTCTCACCTCTTGGGGCTCCACAAAATGTTTAACAGGTCTCACCTCTTGGGCCTCCACATTATTTTTAACAGGTCTCAACTTTTGGGCCTCCACAAAAGGTTTAAGAGGTTAACAGTGGAAAGCAGCCAAAAGTGAAGTGCCATCTGTATGAAGTGCCATTTCCTCCTCCACCTCCTCCTCCTCCTCCTCCTTAACCGCCGTAGAATTGCTCCGTAAATAAGAAAAATGTATATATTTATGGCTCACCTCTTGGGCCTCCACATAATTTTTAACAGGTCTCACCTCTTGGGCCTCCACAAAAGGTTTAAGAGGTTAACAGTGGAAAGCAGCCAAAAGTGAAGTGCCATCTGTATGAAGTGCCATTTCCTCCTCCCTCCTCCTTAACCGCCGTAGAATTGCTCCGTAAATAAGAAAAATGTATATATTTATTGCTCACCTCTTGGGCCTCCACATAACTTTTTAACAGGTCTCACCTCTTGGGCCTCCACAAAAGGTTTAAGAGGTCTCACCTCTTGGGCCTCCACATAATTTTTAACAGGTCTCACCTCTTGGGCCTCCACATAATTTTTAACACGTCTCTCCTCTTGGGCCTCCACATAATTTTTAATACGTCTCACCTCTTGGGCCTCCACATAATTTTTAAGAGGTCTCACCTCTTGGGCCTACACAAAATGTTTAAGAGGTGTCACCTCTTGGGCCTCCACATAATTTTTAACAGGTCTCACCTCTTGGGCCTCCACATAATGTTTAAGAGGTGTCACCTCTTGGGCCTCCACATAATTTTTAAGAGGTCTCACCTCTTGGGCCTGTACAAAATGTTTAAGAGGTCTCACCTCTTGGGCCTCCACAAAATGTTTAAGCGGTCTCACCTCTTGGGCCTCCACATAATTTTTAAGAGGTCTCACCTCTTGGGCCTCCACATAATTTTTAAGAGGTCTCACCTCTTGGGGCTCTACAAAATGTTTAAGAGGTCTCACCTCTTTAGCCTCCACACAATTTTTAAGACGTCTCACCTCTTGGGCCTCCACAAAATTTTCCATGAGCCTCTGGCCAGCCCACGGCCTCTTCCTGCCTTTTGAGGTCCTATGCATCCCTCAACATCCCCACTGCTTTACCTGCTAGACATGACACTGGGCCAGGTCGGGTCACTGACATCTCAAGCGCCAACAATTTGGGCATTTTAAGGCTTCTGCATGTGTTTTTGAGTTGTTTTTACATTTTAAAGAAGACATGTCTGACCACATCTCACACACACACAATGACAATTAGGGGTGGGGTCTATTTGCTTTCCCCCTTGCCTATGCCATCTGTGGTTGTCATAGGCAACGTGATTTTAAGGGGTGCAGAATTTTATCTTCTTTTTTGTCTAGTTTGGCTTGGGGTCCATGGCAATGTTGAGGAAAGAAGGTTTCCTTGTATGGTCTCACTTTACAGAGAGGTTATATTGTGTTTGGAGTGTATTGTTGAGAGGCTGTGATAGTGGCGTAATAGTGCGACTTGGGCGCGTTATATGCACCCAGACATGCTTCCCCTGCTGTCCTAGTTGCATTCCAGCAGTTTTGGCATCCTTTTCTGAGGTTCCAGGGTGGACTTGGTGACCTCCAAGTGGTCGAATTGAGATTTCCAAGTGGCGAGCATTTTTTCCCCATAGACTTTAATGGGATTCGATATTCGGTCGAATAGTCGAATTTCGCGGTCTATTCGAATCGAATTTCGAAATTTCGAATATTTCACTACTCGCTCATCTCTAATAGTAAACTGTATTCAGGATCATAATCCCTGACAAGCAGAGAGGAGGATGAGGCAGCTCTTTACCTCAGTGTTGTGAAGTAACTTGTCCTCCTGTGTGTGATTAGGACAGGTTCTGTGTGTACTAATAGGACATAGTAACATAGTAACATAGTAACATAGTTTGTAAGGCCGAAAAAAGACATCTGTCCATCCAGTTCGGCCTGTTTTCCTACAAGTTGATCCAGGGGAAGGCAAAAAAAACCCCTGTGAGGTAGAAGCCAATTTTCCTCACTTTAGGGGGGAAAATTCCTTCCCGACTCCAGTCAGGCAATCAGAATAACTCCCTGGATCAACGATCCATCTCTAGTAACTATAACCTGTAATATTATTACCCTCCAGAAATACATCCAGGCCCCTCCTGATCTCTTTTAGTGAACTTACCATCACCACCTCCTCAGGCAGAGAGTTCCATAGTCTCACTGCTCTTACCGTAAAGAATCCTCTTCTATGTTTATGTACAAACCTTCTTTCCTGCAGACGCAGAGGATGTCCCCTCATCACAGTCACAGTCCTGGGGATAAATAGATGATGGGAGAGATCTCTGTACTGACCTCTGATATATTTATACATAGTTATTAGATCTCCCCTCAGTCGTCTTTTTTCTAAAGTGAATAACCCTAATTTTGATAATCTTTCTGGGTACTGTAGTCCACCCATTCCAGTTATTACTTTAGTTGCCCTCCTCTGAACCCTCTCCAGCTCTGCTATGTCTGCCTTGTTCACAGGAGCCCAGAACTGTACACAGCACTCCATATGTGGTCTGACTAGTGATTTGTAAAGTGGCAGGACTATGTTCTCATCACGAGCATCTATGCCTCTTTTGATGCAACCCATTATCTTATTGGCCTTGGCAGCAGCTGTCTGACACTGGTTTCTGCAGCTTAGTTTGCTGTTCACTAAAATTCCTAGGTCCTTTTCCATGTTAGAGTTACCCAATGCTTTACCATTTAGTATGTACTGGTGACTTGCATTATTCCTTCCCATATGCACAACCTTACATTTGTCAGTGTTAAACCTCATCTGCCACTTTTCTGCCCAAGCCTCCAGTCTATCCAGATCCTGCTGTAGCAGTGTACTGTCCTCCTCTGTGTTAATTACTTTACACAGTTTAGTGTCATCTGCAAAAATTGATATTTTACTGTGCAAGCCTTCTACAAGATCATTAATAAATATATTGAAGAGAATAGGACCCAATACAGACCCCTGTGGTACCCCACTAGTGACAGTGACCCAATCTGAGTATGTACCGTTAATAACCACCCTCTGTTTTCTATCTTTAAGCCAGTTACTTACCCACATACAGACATTTTCTCCCAGGCCAAGCATTCTCATTGTATATACTAACCTTTTATGTGGTACCGTGTCAAACGCTTTGGAGAAGTCCAAATATACGACATCCATTGAGTCGCCGCGGTCAAGTCTAGAACTTACCTCCTCATAGAAACTGATTAAATTGGTTTGACATGAACGATCCCTCATGAAGCCATGCTGATATGGAGTTATTTGCTTATTTTCATTGAGGTACTCCAAGATAGCATCTCTCAGAAAACCTTCAAACAGTTTACCCACAACAGAAGTTAAACTTACCGGCCTATAGTTTCCAGGCTCTGTTTTTGGACCCTTTTTGAATATTGGCACCACATTTGCTATGCGTCAATCCTGTGGAACACTCCCCGTCAGTATAGAGTTCTTAAATATCAGAAATAAGGGTCTGTCGATGACATTACTTAATTCTCTTAGGATACAGGGGTGTATGCCATCTGGTCCTGGTGATTTGTCTATTTTAATATTTTTAAGACGTTGCTGCACCTCTTCCTGGGTCAGACAGGGAACTTTTAAAGGGGAATTTACTTTTATACTCTGCATTTCATCTGACATTTTATTTTCCTCAGTGAATACAGTGGAGAAAAAGTTATTTAGTAGCTTCGCTTTCTCCTCATCGCTCTCTGCTACTCCCCCCTCATTACTCTGTAAGGGGCCGACACCTTTATACTTTTTACCATTTATATAATTAAAGAACATTTTAGGGTTAGTTTTACTCTCTTTGGCGATTAATCTCTCGGTCTCTAGTTTGGCTGTTTTTATGTGTCTTTTACATATTCTATTTTTTTCCTTGTAGTTTTTCAATGTTTCCTCACCCCCCTCCTGTTTTAGTGATTTAAATGCTTTCTTTTTGTCATTTATTGCTTTCTTTACAGTTCTATTTATCCACATTGGTTTTTTCTTGTTTCTTATCATTTTATTCCTATACGGTATGTACCTCTCACAATTAGATATTAGGATGCTTTTAAAAATATCCCATTTTGTGGCTGTATTTTTATTTTTGAGGACTTTGTCCCAGTTAGTTAGACCTATGGCCTCTCTTAGTTGGCTAAATTTTGCTTTTTTGAAGTTTGGTATTTTTGTTCCTCCCTGAAGAAACGCTCTTTTGAATGACAGTTGGAAGGTTATTATATTATGGTCACTGTTTCCCAGGTGTCCCCCAACCTGCACATCTGTTGTTCTGTCAGGTCTATTGGTTAATACTAAGTCCAGTATGGCCGTCCCTCTAGTGGGGTCCTGAACCAGTTGGGAAAGGTAATTGTCTTTGGTTATTGCCAAGAACCTGTTTCCTTTATGAGATATACAGGTTTCAGTTTTCCAGTCTATATCTGGGTAGTTGAAATCCCCCATAATAACGACCTCATTATGATTTGCCGCCTCGTCTATTTCATTTAGAAGTAGATTTTCTGTGGTCTCTGATATATTAGGTGGTTTATAATAAACTCCTATTAGTATTTTATTATTGTTTTTGGCTCCATTTATTTCTACCCACAGTGACTCCACATCTTCATGTCCCTCACTTATATCTTCCCGGAGTGTGGGCTTTAGGCATGACTTTACATAAAGGCAGACCCCTCTCCGGTTTTGACGATCCTTTCTAAAAAGATTGTAACCCTGTACATTAACTGCCCAGTCATAGCTATCATCCAGCCATGTCTCAGTTACTCCCACTATGTCATAGTCCTCCTCACACATCACTAATTCCAGTTCACCAGTTTTATTAGCTAGGCTTCTGGCATTAGTGTACATACATTTTGTTTCTCCTGATGATTGCTCCCCAGACAAAACGAGCCATTATAACTAATGAAAGGTATTTGGGAATATATTTATAATAAAGTAATATTTATGTATTTTCATTTTCTTTAATTCCTGGAGAACGCCTTTAAGGTCCCCATATGCATTAGTGAAAAGTTGTTCAAAATGAATAATTTCAATCAATTTGGACCATCACCTGTCATTCATCTTACACTAAACGATCACTTTTGTGCATAAACCATCGTTGTCTAAAAACAAGTCGGCCTCTGTGAATATTTTTGGCCAATGGACATTGGTGAAGGGTTAAGAGTCTATGGTAGAAATGGATGAACCTTCAAGGAGCAAAGGCCGAAGCCAAAAGTAATAGCCCTATACAGGTGACATATGGTGGAATCTATGACCATGTCCAGTTTTGGTGATATCAAAGAGCAGTCTTCTCTACTGCAGATGATGGGTGATGCAGTACAAGCATACAGTATATTAGGCCCAGTTTTATGGTATCTCATAGAGCTTGCTTTTCTCAATGGCTTCGTATAGGCAATGACAATGATGGTAGTAGTAGTCCCTTTTTCTCCTTCTAAACAGGGGTAGAATTTTCCCCGTGGGCTGATGCCCATAGGGCCACCCAAACCCTCCTCACTGCTGCTGGCCGGGTACATACTACTAGGGGAACAATAGAGGTAATTTTTAGAGGATGCCATGCTGAAGCTAGGGCTGGCCTGGTGTTATGACCCACATCCTTGCTCCATATCCATATTAGAGACAGAGGAGGAGGACAGAACATGGCAGCTATTGATGACCTCCATAGAGGGGCAGCTTCTGGAGAGGTATTATGTGCCACACTGGGATATTTAGTTCAGTGGGATGATATTCTGAGCACCACCTTTTGTCCATTTGGACCCACCTATAACATTGTGGCCACTTTTTGTTTTTTTCCAGGGCATTTCAAGTTCCCAAAAACCATGCAAAACTCTCACAATCAGTACTGCAGTTCCCACAGTGGAATACTGATCTTTAAACGGACAGCCGATCCATTATATAAGTGTGGTAGGAAGCAATGTACCCTCTCCACAAGCAGCAAAGTCCATAACCGTAAATGAGTATTACTGTGATCCTAGACATGAGTGTGATCCTAGACAGTCTATAGATCCTTTTCTTCTTTCTCTCAGAGGTCTGGCACTTGTTCCTCACCATAGAGGGATGGAGATCCTAATAGGAGGCCTCAGACCGCACAGGCCTATGCAGCTCCTCTCACGAAATGAACTATTTCAGCCACCATGGACCATTGCCTGTGATTCATTTTACAATGATCAATTGTTTTTGAACGATGGTGCATAAATCATCGTCTGAAAACTAGTCGGCCTCTGGACACTGGTGGTTGAGTGTCTACTGTGGAAATGGGTGAACCTCCAAGGAACATTCAGAAGATTCAAGCCCCAAAGGCGGAGTCTACAAGTAATATCCCTATACCATGGACCCGTGTGAGCACTGGAATCATAATCTTCAGGGGAAGGGTTGGAAACATAAGGTGTTGGGAGTGCAAGTTACGTCATCATCCTATTAGTGACTTCATCAGGCCATCTGCTAAAATATAGGTATCTGCTGAAAATATAGAGGTACTATGCTTCTAAACTTGCCGTACACAACATGGCGACATAGGATTTATGCAGTAGTTATGCCGGTTCGCAATACTGCAATCTTTGCCCATGCTCCATGTACAGTATAGAATGCTAAAGGAGTATTCCCGGGTGTTCAATATTGATGACCAGTGTTGAGCGAATCGAACTCCACTTAGTGGAATTCGATACGAATTTCAGGGAAAATTCGATTTGCCGCGAAGCCGTATTTCCACATTCTTCTTCGTAGCGAAACGATTTTCCCTGAAAATTTTTTAAAAAATCATACTTACCCTCATCCATTTGTGTGTGAAGAACCGGCCGCCGTCATCTTCATTGAAGATCCCGCGCACGGCAACGTATGATGTCACCACACTGGCCAACATGATGACGTCATCACGGTCCGCACGATATTTTGTGCTGAATCTACTATCAAGGCAGCGGCGTCTGGCTCTTCGCGATCAAATGGATGAGGTAAGTACTATTTTATTTTTTTTTTTTTTATTGTACACTGTTATTAGAGATGAGCGAATTTCTTCAAAATTGGATTCAGCTGCTTTGCCAAATTTTACAAAAAAATTTGCTTTGTAACAAATTACGCAATTTGTCACAAAACGCATTTTCTGTAAGTAGCGGGTGCAATGACAGGAAGCTGCGATAGCGCCGCTCCCTGTCATTGTACTCCTCTGATGATGTGTTCGGAAATGATTGTCTCATCTGAGAGTAAAAACTGTGTAAAATTAACAGAAAAAAATAAATGAAATCATACTTACCATCTCCATTTTCTCACGACGGGCTGGCCACTGCCAACTGTCTTTAAGATCTGGTGTGAAATCTTGCGCGGCCCAAGATGACGTTGTCACGCTGGCCGGCGTAGTGACGCAGGGGATTTCGGACGAGATCTTCAATCAAGATGGCGGCAGCCGGCTCGTCGTTAGCAAATGGAGGAGGTATGTACGTTTTTTTGTTTTTGTTTTTTTTTTACAATATTTTAGGTTAAATTGAGTCGCTACCATGAAGAATGCGTGCAGCGACTTTATCCTGAAATTCGGATCGAATTCCACTTCGTTGGATTCGATTTGCTCAACTCTAACTTTAATATTGCTTTCAGATGCCACGATCAGCTGAGGCGTGTCATTGCACCCACTACTTACAAAGAGATGAGCTTCCTGATGAAGTAATTCGTCCCGAAGTTAATTTTTTTTTGTCAAATTCGGCGAAGCAGCTGAATCGAATTTTTCAATACTTCGCTCATCACTATTGATGACTTTTCCTCAGGAGCCATTGAGCCACCGGTTGAAATCTAGCACGGTCTGGGCAGTAAACCTGATGACTCCTCTCCCTAAAGGGGGGCACTGAGTATTGCAGGTGTGAACAGACCTGAACCGTGTGCCTGTGAGAAATTTCAGCCAATGGCGTCGAGACCAGGAGGAGGCAGAGATAAGGGGAGGAGCGGGCCCGATTTGACCTGAGCCCGGTTAGCGATGGGGCCCGGCCTTTGGGCACTTTTCAACTAATTTTCCTATGAATCAAAAGAGGTTTTTCAGGGGCTCAGAATATCAACAAACAGACACACAACCATGTTTGAGGTACTGAACATGTCAACTGCAGGGCACCAGGAAGAGTTTAATTTGTGGCGACAGTTTCCCTTTAACCACCGCCATGAGGACGATGCTCAAGTACCCTTTGTAGTTATAAAAATACGAACCCAAATAGCTCGGAGGGATTATCTGAATATGCTTTCCATCAATGAAGACACCACAGTTGGGGAAATTCCAAATATCTTCAAAGTCTTTTGCAAATAAGTCCCTCGGGCCTTGATGTAGCTAAATGGGAGAGAAATGTGCCAAAAGTTTTTTTTTTTAATTTCAAGCAAACATGGAAAAAAAAATGTCAATATTAACGGCAACAATATATCGAGGAAAATGACTCTGCAGATCTACAAAGCAACCTGGAAGAGAAGGGAGGATGGGAGGAGTGGTAGTGGTTATGGTGGTGGTACTAATAGTCACCCTGAGCCGTTCACAGTTAATGGTGGGCACACCCTTTATACTCTTGGGGCACACCATGGTATTAGGGCTCCTTCTTGGTGTTAGTTGGGGAGCCCCTGATGATGGATAGATGTTAGGGTGCAAGGCCGCAGGAGTTGTGCAGGGCCTAGAAGACGTGTGGTGGAGTAAATGATCATGTCCAATATGGTGATAGCAAAGAAAAGTCCTTTTACTGCAGATGATGGGTGATGTGGTAGAAGCATTTATCAGGTACAGAGCTTGCTTTTCTCAATGGCTGCGTATAGGCAATGACTATGATGGTGGTAGTAGTAGCCCCGTCTCTCTCTCTAAATCGCCCACAGATGTGCAAAGCTCTCACAATCAGTAGTGCAGTTCCCACAGCGGGGTGCAGATCTTCAAACAGTTATATAAGTGTGGTGGGAAGCAATATACCCTCTCTGCAAGCAGCAAAGTCCATAGCCATAAACGAGCATTACCTCGCACAATCTCTGCAATCCTAGACAGTCTATAGCAGGGATGCTCAACCTGCGGCCCTCCAGCTGTTGGAAAAAAACTCCCATCATGTCCTCCTGTAGGCTGATAGCTGTAGGCTTTCCAGGCATGCTGAGAGTTGTAGTTTTGCAACAGTTGGAGGTCCACAGGTTGGGTATCACTAGTCCATACCTCCCAACTTTGTAGACGGAGAATTGTGTGGCGCGGCAAATTATTTGGGGCACTAGGCCACGCCTCTAACTCCGTCCAAAACATAACTATACACCTAATCCCACCCAGTCCCCTTACTGTATCACATAGTAATTGTTCCCCAGTTATGTGCCCCCCTATAATATGCCCACATTGTGCTCCCCAGTAATGTTGTGCCCCCAGTAATATGCCCATACTGTGTCCCCAGTAATGCTGTGCCCCCCCAGTAATATGCCCATACTGTACTCCCCAGTAATGTTGTGCCCCCCAGAAATATTCCCATATTGTGCCACTCACAGAAAAATAAAAAAATGAAAACCATATACTTACCTTCTTCCTAGCAGCATCAGCAGTAGGAGATATTCTTCTGTAGTCTTGAGGGGGCGGAGCCAATGCTGACTGACGGCCGGCCCCACCCCCTCCCAGACTGAAGGTGTAGAGAGCAGAAGGGAGGTACGGAGAGCCTGCAGGGGGGACAGGAGGGATTATGGATGAAGCAGTGAGCTTATTACAGCTCTCTGCTTCATCACAATACGGGCAACTGTCTCTGCGTCCTATGGATGCAGGGAGAGCTGCCAGTAACCGGGACATTACTCCCCCGTACCGGGACAGCGGGACATCCGCTGCAATCCGGGACAGTCCCGCTGGATCCAGGACGGTTGGGAGGTATGTCTATAGATTTTTTTCTTCCTTCTCTCAGAGGTCTGGCACTTGTCCTCAGCATAGAGGGATGGAGGATCCTGATTGGAAGCCTCACACTGCACGGGTCCCTGAAGATCCTCTTACTTTGCCAGCCAGGGCTGGACTCACTGGCTGATAAAATCTGACTCCTCTACACAGCACCTGATTCAGAGGGGGAGGTCCAGCCAGGGGTGCACCACCAATTAGGCCTGGTGAGGCGATCGCTTCAGGCAGGAAGGGGCAAGAGGGGGGCAGTGGAAGGGCCATGGGCAACGAGCGCTTTCATTGTGGCAAAGGGGTTAGGTTAAGAAATTGGCATTGGGGGATGTTGTTTCAGTTTTCGTCTCAGGCAGCAGAAAGGCTGGGTGCACCTCTGGGTCCAGCCTCCTCCTCCTGAGTAGGGCACAATAACTAAGCCGGTCACCTGTATATAGATCTCAGGTTCACAATTAAGGCATAGAAAACACATTAACCCTTACTGGCAGATATTAACCCTTTTAGCAGTGATCTGCTGGGTCACTGCGTCTAGAGGCCCTAAAAAATGAAAACAGAATGCTGAAACGGAACAGCATTTTCTAGAGGAGGCTGGTAACATTAAGAGTCAAAATGATGATAATTCAGATGCTTTGTTGTGAGATTTTATTGTGAAGACGTAATAAATTATGTCATACTGCGTAAGATCCGACCAGATGGACCATACACCTACCCCGTGCGTAATGTCAACACAGTTGATCAAACACCAAGTTTTATGACTAGTACACCTCACCAAGAACAGTCCTTTTAAGAAAGTGAAAATCTGTACATAGATTTAGTGATCTGATTCTTTTACAGGTTTTTTTTGGAAATTTTCATTACTTTTTTTTTAATTTTCATTTTTGTTACATATTTTTATTTTTTTTTATCTAAAACTATGGTAAAACGTAGTAAAAACTATACAAATTTGGTATCATTGTAATCGTACCCACCCACAGAATAAGGTCATCATGTCATTTTTAGAGCACGATGAACGTCATAAAAAACAAAACCAAAAAAACCTTGTCAGAATTGCTTTTTTCCCCCATTTTACCCCGCAAAGAAATGTTTTTTTTCCTGTTTTAAAGTACAAGCCATGGAAAAATAAACAGTGTCATTAAAAAGACAACTTGTACCGTAAAAAAATAAGCCCTCATACAGCTATGTGAAGAGAAAACTAAAAAAAATTATGGCTTATGGAAGGCAGAGAGGGAAAAACAAAAATGCAAAAATAAAAATAGGCTCTGTCCTGAAGGGGTTAAAGAGAAGTTTAGCCTCTTCTGACGTGTCTGTTTTAGCAATTACTGGCATTCCTTATGTAATAACAATTCTGGAGCAACTTTTCTTATATTGAACTAGTCCTTTATTATTCCTACTAGAAGTTTATGAATGAAATTCTAGCAGTCTGCAATAAAGGTTCAAATTAGTGTTACAGTTTTGGGATGTGTCCCTGCGCAGTCTGAAGCCTCATTGACACGTCTGTGTCAGTGCTCAAATCCTTGAGCAGGTGGTCAGTGAGGCATCCGTGAAGCTGTCCGTGAAGGATCCGTGTTGGGTCCGTGTTTTGCTGTCCGTGTTGCATCCGTGTTTCACTGACACTGAACAGCTGAAAAATAATTTTCAAAGCATCTCTTCTTAATGATCCGTGAAACACGGATGCAACGCGGACGGCATTGGTGTTGCGTCCGTGGTTTTCACAGACCCATAGACTATAATGGGCATGAGGGATCCAGGAACACGGATCAAGATAGCATCCGTGCTAAAAAAACGGAACCACGGACCGTGATGAAACACTGATGTCTGAACACACACATTAAAATGAATGGGAACGTGTGCTGTCCATGGAGAATACGTACAGCACACGTCTGTGAAACACTGACGTGTGAATGAGGCTTGACACTGGCAGCACTGATTGGATAGTCTCAGACTGTACAGGCACACACCCTGTAACTTCTAGCAGGAATAATAAAGAAATAGTTCAATATAAGAAACGTGGCTCCAGAATTGTTATTATCTGGGGAATGCAAGTAGTTGCTAAAACAGACATGTCAGGCGAGGGGACAGGTGCTCTTTAAAGGATCCTTGTGTCATGCCCCACCTCTTTAGGTACAACTCAGTTTTTCTTGGAGTGTTAATTTAACTCTGGCTGCATGGTGAAAATGATCAAGTTTATCAGTCCCGGAAGAGAAAACACAAATAGCAAGCTGTTTCAGATGACAAGCTCAGCTCTGTAATCAATGAGAAATCATTAGTTATTTGCCTATAAAACCCTTGAACACGGCACTGATATGGAAAGCTGTGTTCCTAAGTGCATTTTCACTGCTTGAAAGAGAGACCTATGAACTTGACCCGAACCTGAACCCCGTTCAAGTCAATGGTGACCCGAAATTCACTTTATTACTTTCAGTTATAACATGGTTGTATCAGACAATAATAGCATTCTTAAAGCGGCTCTGTCACTAGGTTTTAACCTATGTATTTAAATACATAGGTTAAAACCCCTTGACTTCTACAGTTAGAACATACCTTTATTGCAGAGTACAGCGCAGCGGTTGTGCTGAAAAAAGACCTTTAATCTTTATGTTAATGAGCCTTCGGAGCACCGGGGGGCGGGCTCTTTCTTCCTGAGCACCGCTTCTTCACCGCCCCCCGGGTCCCGAGGCTCTCTCCGATGCCGACGTCCACGCCCCTCTGAAAATTGATTGACAGCTGAAATCCCGCCGGCGCATGCGCAGAAGCGCTTGCAGTGCCGAACACCGCAAGCGCTTCCATCCTTGTGCGCACGCGCCGTCACTTCCGGGTTCAGCGAAGTGACGGCGCGTGCGCACAAGGATGGAAGCGCTTGCGGTGTTCGGCACTGCAAGCGCTTCTGCGCATGCGCCGGCGGGATTTCAGCGCTAGGCCAAACGGCCTAGCGCTGTCAATCAATTTTCAGAGGGGCGTGGACGTCGGCATCGGAGAGAGCCTCGGGACCCGGGGGGCGGTGAAGAAGCGGTGCTCAGGAAGAAAGAGCCCGCCCCCCGGTGCTCCGAAGGCTCATTAACATAAAGATTAAAGGTCTTTTTTCAGCACAACCGCTGCGCTGTACTCTGCAATAAAGGTATGTTCTAACTGTAGAAGTCAAGGGGTTTTAACCTATGTATTTAAATACATAGGTTAAAACCTAGTGACAGAGCCTCTTTAAGACAGAATTCAAAAGATTATGGCCATTTAGGGGTTAAAAAAACCAAACAAACAAAAAAAACTCACCTCATCCACTTGATTACACGGCAGCAGCTTCTTCTATCTTCACTGAACAATGTGCGCGATTACGTCACTGTACTCATGCAAGAGAATCTGTACAATAATGTGACCATATTCACTAGATTAACTCTGCCCGATCAGACTGGATGACTATGTGCGGTGTACTCCTAGTCCTAACTTCCTTCTGACATAAAATGCTTAAAGGAGAACTCCCGCAAAATTTTTTATTCTCTCATCTGTTAGAAAAGTGCATGATATAATCTGTAGTGAATGCAATCTTCTTATCAGATACTGTATTTGTGAGTGATGCCCTCTCTTCTAATTGTAGCTGGGTCATGTGACCAATTCCCTGACCTCCAACTGACCCAGGACAGGAAGCCAGTCACTGCTCTATTCATTCCTATGAGACTGAAAGTGAGGCTCCCATAGGAATACATAGAGAATTAGACTTTCTGTCCACACATAAGTCTCTGTGTGAGTTGGTGGGTCTGATTCCTAGTCACATGACACAGATAAGAAACTTCAGGATGATATAACTCACAAATACAGACACTGGTAAGAAAATGACATTCACTACAAAATACATTATGTACATTTCTAGCAGGACATGGAATAAAAATTTTTGTGGGAGTTCTTCTTTAAGGATTGGGCATGTAAAATTCAACTCAGAGGTCTCTCATTGTGAACCTACTGGGCGGCTGGGTGTGCATGTCTATGGGGGTTCGGAAGAAATAGCTGTTGGCCAAGTAAGCATACAGCTGACAACTATATTAGATGTATTTGCATCTTTAAACAAAAGTATAAAATGCAAATAAATCAAGCATCCATCAACTAAATAAAACAATATTTTTTCATACATTTTTATACTATAAAAATATTTATATTATATAATTTTTTTTTTATATTTTTTTTTATATTTTTACATTTATTTTTCAAATTTACTTCACTTCTATTTTTTTCCTTTTTGGGCCCATTTTTATCTATATAAAAACAAAACAGACAGAAAAAAAATTTCAAGCAAAAATCTCACCTTTGCTAAAGATGAAATATTCCACTGGTCATCTAGGTCCATTAATGGGTTAAGGGTCAGTGCCAAGCACCCTATTTTTTTATGATTTTTTTTTTCTTTTGTATGTAGATCATATCACAAATTCTTTCTTAACTTTTCAATAATTTACCCAAAAACGGAGGGTTGCTTTATGTATAATGGGAATACGTTATTTGAAACAAGAAGAACATTTTTTTTTCCCAGTCTCGCAGAGAACAGATGGGCAATGAGTTGATATTTTGCAATCTGCTCTGTACAAGAGTTACACCCAAGGATGAATAATAGACTCCTCATTATGTGTGCAAAGTTTAAACAAAAAAAAAAAGTTGGATAAAAACAGCAACACTGCCCCCTAGAGGTAACAAAGATCCCTTCCCATACATTGACGTACATAATATTACTTAATTATGATAACGCGGCTGAATTATGCACGCATGGAGGAACTGATAATGATTTGGAAACAATTATGTAAATATTATTTGGCAGTACTCAGTAATAATTAATGTTACTAATTTTTTTCTGGTATTTTAATAAACTTCTAGAACAGAGTTGATTGTTTAACCCTTAACGTGGATCAGCGTCCTTTTATAATTACTGAAGAATCAATAAGAAAGACTGTGACCAAATCTAAAGTGGTGTGATAACTATCCTCTTCATGCTACATCAAAGGGTATGTACATTTTTGCAACAATTTTATTGCTCAAATACATCTAAAATAAAAATAAATGAATCAACTATGCTAAAGTAACTTGATTGAAAATCTCCGCTTGGGGATACAGCTCTTATGTGGATCCTCTGTGTCCCTTGAACAGATTTGACTTGTTGCTACTCCTAAGGGTGTTATCTAGGTGGCCCCCCCTGGTGTTTACCCTTTACCAGGAATCTGGACTTTGCTTCCGGTGAACTACCAGGCCGCTACCTCTCGGAGTAGATTCTGTTCAAGTGATTGCTGACTCACAGAGGGTCAAGTGACACCACCAAGAAAGAGGCAAAGAAAGAGGCTGAGGTCAGGGCAGGCAGTTTGAGTGATTCAATAAACAGTTCAAGGTCAGGTGGATCAGGGTCAGTACAGTGATCAGGCAGAGGTCAGGTCAGGCAGCTAAGGGTCAGTGCAGTGATCAGGCAGAGGTCAGGTCAAGCAGCTCAGGGTCAGTGCAGTGATCATGCAGAGGTTAGGTCAGGCACTGAAGGGTCAGTGCGGTGATCAGGCAGAGGTCAGGTCAGGCAGTGAGGGGTCATGTGGTGATCAGGCAGAGGTCAGGTCAGGCAGCTCAGGGTCAGTGCGGTGATCAGGCAGAGGTCAGGTCAGGCAGTGAGGGGTCATGTGGTGATAAGGCAGAGGTCAGGTCAGGCAGCTCAGGGTCAGTGCGGTGATCAGGCAGAGGTGAGGTAGCTCAGGGTCAGTGTGGTGATCAGGCAGAGGTCAGGTCAGGCAGCAAAGAGTCAATACCAGAAGACATACAGAAGTTGGTACCTCTTTGCAGGAAACTAGTAGACTAGAACCTATTGCTCAGGCACTCAGGAAGTTGTTTTAAGAACACCAGAGTGGTCAGCCATAGGTGGGGGAGAACAAGGTGCACTCACATGGCCTGTAAGAGCCAGAGAAAGAGATTGCCCCCTAAGGGCAGAGAGAAGTATTGTTGGCAGGAATCGGGCTGTAGACTGTGTGAACAAGAGAACATCACTACTCCCATGGCCAGGCCCACTGAGCAGGGGAAGGTGGACGCTGACAGGTCCAGGATCCCGGCGAGAAGGAGCCTCAGAGCAAAGTGTTATCCATGCCCCTTAGAAAGAGTGGAGCAGCAGTGGGCACAGACTGCCGCCATGACACATAGTTGGAAAATAAATACTGCTCCACTGCATACTGTATATACCAGTCCCATGTAGAGGATGTCAAATCTGTAGCACACTGCACACCCACATGGGCCATTTATAATACTAGTGTCTTCCTATGTAACTGAAGGGCTTCAGCCACCAAAGTCCAAATGCAACCGCTACCTCTTCACCTTCTACAGCTACACCCCCGTTGATGGCAGTATTTTAATATCCATATTAACAAAACAATTCCATATGCATTTATTGTAAATCTAAATAATATATTTTAGCTAATCAATCTCTGGAAGGCAGAACTCCTACTTTAAAGAAGCCCTTCCGATCACCATCGGTTTGGCAGTGGAACCGGGCCTAATCAGCTGTTACCGCCAGGGAAAGCTACAAACTGCTATACAGTTGTCCTGCAGTGGCCACTGCTGGAGAAATGTGGTATTGAATGGTGCTCATCCAACTACTGCAGCTAAGCAGTATAAAGTTACACTGAGTCCTGCAAAACAGAAGCAGTGACTTTCTGCTCCGGCAAATGTGGTGCAGTTTATCTCAGTTCTCTATGAGGTCTATTTGCTATAATAGAGCATATTTAAAGGGGATGTACTAATCAAGGTCATTGCCACCCAATTGCATTAGTCCTCTTTGACTTTTTTAGGTTATCCTTGGTCGAGCCATTTTTTTTTTTTCATTTGTGCAGCTCATCTAGAGATATAACTGCTGGATCCCAATGCAGAAATGTGTACCAGGGTCTCCATGCTCATGTGACCTCTGAACTCCATCAGACGTCAAGGCCCGGGTGCAGCTGCTATACCCCCTGTAGGTCCCTCTCTCAATCTACTGTACCATGAATAGTATTATACAGTTTTCACACCACTTGGGTCTGAATACTTTTGTATTCAATAAAATCCATCTGTATAGCGCCACCTGCTGTTTGCCCTTTCTCTAATTTCTCTGTCCTGCTCACTGAGATGGATGCACATGCTCAGTTACATCCTTCAACTGCCACCAGCTGCAATAGACAGGACACACCCTCTGATAAAAGACACTCCCCTTGAGCTGTCAGCTTGATATAAATCTAGCAGAGCAATGAATGTGGAGATCTCTGGATCCATGTGAGGTACAGGGCTGGTTCTAGCTTTGTTAGAAAAAGGTTGTCATGTCCTATATGATGTCTGATCATTAATTGACTAACTTGGAATTTTTGTGATTATGGCATTATTTTTCTCCCATAGGGTCACATGACAGACGCAGTACTCTGCAATCCATCAGGAGCATCGAAGAACTGAAATTATTTCTTTTCATTCATTTTTTAATATCAACTTCTGAAGGCATTTGTTTTTTTTTCATAATTTATTTCCCTCCAAAAAAATTTAATTAAAAAAATTAATTTATTTCCCTCCAAAAAAAATTCAATTAAAAAATAATATACTAAAATGCAACACAATCAAGACCAACATTGTCTACACAAATGTGCCATCTACAGTCCTCCCTTTCCAGTTCCATTTCTGGAGATGCTCTGTAGTTCAAGGGTAGCAAATTTCAATTGAAAAAAAAGTTATAGTTGTCTATTTCTTACAAGTTACAGGAAGAATCGGGGGCGTTGATTTCAGCCAGCGATGAAAAGTTCCCACAAGTTACACCCACACATTGTAAAAAAAAAAAAAAAACACACAACATGGTTTCAATTCACAGTTTAGTAGCAGGATTCCTGCAAGTGCTTACATTCCAATAAAGGGATTTCCAGAAGTCATCAATGCCTCCCAACCAGAGAAAGAAGGGATCTAGACAGAGTCAAAAAGTTGCAAAACATCAATGATGGATATACAATGAAACTACCGGTAGTTAGTATTGTATTTTTTTCCCTTTCTCCTCTCTTCTCCATAGGGTGGTGAGAATTAAAATCAGCATGTTTTAGTTTCTTTTTTTTTTTTTAAATAAAGGTTTCTAGTAATATATTGTGCTAAAAATACAATTAAAAATAGCTCTACTGTGAAATGTCATTATTTTTTCCAGGATTAAATTGATAATTTCTCAATTATAATTTGAAATTCACTATTTTAAACCTAAAAAATAAATAAATAAATACACATAAAAACAGAAAAGAACAACATTGCAACAAAAAAGAAAAGATGCCAGTGGTTAGTGATCTGGAAAATAGTGTGGAAAGGCTTCTTTCACAAGACCGTCCGTCCGACACGTCCGTATGGCATCCGTTTTTTTTTTTTTGCGGATCCATTGTAACAATGCCTATCCTTGTCGACAAAACGGACAAGAATAGGACTTTCTATATTTTTTTGTGGGCTACGGAACGGACATACGGATGCGGACAATACACAGTGTGCTGTGGACCCATAGAAATGAATGGGTCCGCATTTTATCAGCAAAAAATACAGATCGGAGCCCGCAAAATTTACTGCTGTGTGAAAGAAGCCTAAGGCTTCATTCACACGGCTGTATGTGTTTTCCGTTCCGTATATTGCGGATCCACAAAAAAAACGTATGTCATCCGTGTTTCCATTTTTTTGGGTGAATCCATTGTAACAATGCTTATCCTTGTCAGCAAAACGGACAAGAATAGGACATGTTCTATTTTTTTTGTGGAACGGAAATATGGACATACGGAAACGGAATGCACACAGAGTATCTTCCGTTTTTTGGCAAACTCATTGAAATGAATGGTTCTGCATACGGTCCCCAAAATAAACAGAACGGACACGGAAACAAAATACGGTCGTGTGAATGAAGTCTAATAGTGGAGAAGCTGTTTCTGGGAGAAGAGGACCTGAGGGGATTGTAGACTGAAGCTTTGATATTGTCAAAACTGTAGGTTTTTAGTTTGCAAAGTCCTCAATTATTGCCAAATTTTTACTTTCTGTATGGCTTAGATGCAGATATTTTACACTCTCTATACCACCGTATAACGTCCACCAAAGTAAAACCTACAGGACTTACTTGATCAGTCAGAGTCCAGCTGAGGTTCTTACTTCTCAAGGCATTGTGCAGGTAGGTTGTTTTTTAAGAATATAGAGTATTCTCTCCATGTCTTGTCTTATATAAAGATCTCAGATTTTTTCCTGGTCCTATATACCCTTTGATTTCTGTGCATTTATCCAGTCTTCAGGTAGGTAGTTAGAGGAGGTGCACAGGTAGCAGATGCATCAGTTCACTGGTGTATAGAGTGATCCAAAGGTTTGCCACATAAGAAGGGGTGACAGCCGCTAATCGTGGCTATTATGGCGCACATATAGATTATCACTAGTGTTGAGCGAATCTAAACAAATTGACTTCAGGAAAAATTTGATTTGCCACAAAGCCGAATCTCCTCACACTTCGTGGTAACGTGCCACTTTATAAATCACTAGTCAGACCACACATGGAGGACTGTGTACAGTTCTGGGCTCCTGTGAACAAGTCAGACATAGCAGAGCTGGAGAGGGTTCAGAGGAGGGCAACTAAAGTAATAACTGGAATGGGTGGACTACAGGACCCAGAAAGATTATCAAAATTGGGGTTATTCACTTTAGAAAAAAGACGACTGAGGGGAGATGTAATAACTATGTATAAATATATCAGAGGTCAGTACAGAGATCTCTCCCATCATCTATTTATCCCCAGGACTGTGACTGTGACGAGGGGACATCCTCTGCGTCTGGAGGAAAGAAGGTTTGTACATAAACATAGAAGAGGATTCTTTACGGTAAGAGCAGTGAGACTATGGAACTCTCTGCCTGAGGAGGTGGTGATGGTAAGTTCACTATAAGAGATCAGGAGGGGCCTGGATGTATTTCTGGAGGTAATAATATTACAGGTTATAGTTACTAGAGATGGGTCATTGATCCAGGGAGTTATTCTGATGTCTGATTGGAGTCGGGAAGGAATTTTTTCCCCTAAAGTGAGGAAAATTGGCTTCTACCTCACAGGGGTTTTTTGCCTTCCTCTGGATCAACTTGTAGGAAAACAGGCCGAACTGGATGGACAGAGGGCTACCGTAAATGTGTTGTCATTTTTGTGTTAATGTTTGTCTTTGCGGAGTCTTTATATGAGTCTTCGGTGCTGGTAATTCAAAAAACACTTTTATAGCTCATTGTGGTATCTCAGCTGCTGTCAATGACTGGAGGTCAGAAATATATTCTGTATGAATCATACAGCAGGACGACACTAAACATACAGAATTCGTGAAATATGAGACATCAAATATCTCATGAAGGATGTAACATGTTCATACTCCGAATGGGCCCGGTCGTGGTTTACCCCAATGGTGCTGGGGCCAATATTATTCAGCTTAGAGAGAATGGGAATAAAGTAAAGACATTAAGCAACAATTATTTGAGTGACATAATTAAGACTATACCAAACTCTATACCAGAGTCATAAGAGCAATCAAGAGAACCTATTTTTAATATCAAGGGTATCCATTTTATGAAAACATGTGTCTTTTACAATCATGTGTATTATGACCTATACTTATTGATTTTATTGTTTTTATCGATTTTGTGCACAACCAGTGATATTTTATATCAATTTATCCACCTAGTATTGAAGAAAAATAAGTATCCTATATAGTCCATATATTTTATCTATTGAACTCCAATAATTATTTTTAAATTCCAGGTGAAAGTGTGCCCATCAATTTTATATTCCTTCATTAAGAATCTTCACAGAAAAGGGGGTAACTAAAGGTCTTTTCTTCATTAAGAATTTTACATAGTAACATAGTAAGGCCTTGTTCACACATCAGTTATTTCATCAGTTATTGTGAGCCAAAACCAGGTGCGGGTTAAAAACACAGAACAGGTGCAGATCTTTTCATGATACCTTATGTCTGTGGAGCCTCCACTCCTGATGAAAATAACTGATCGAATAACTGATTTGTGAACAAGCCCTTACATAGTTTATAAGGCTGAAAAAAGCCCTCTGTCCATCCAGTTCGGCCTGTTATCCTGCAAGTTGATCCAGAGGAAGGTAAAAAAAACCCATGAGGTAGAAGCCAATTTTCCTCATTTTAGGGGAAAAAATTCCTTCCCGACTCCAATCAGGCATCAGAATTACTCCCTGGATCAACGACCCATCTCTAGTAACTATAACCTGTAATATTATTACCTCCAGAAATACATCCAGGCCCCTCCTGATCTCTTATAGTGAACTTACCATCACCACCTCCTCAGGCAGAGAGTTCCATAGTCTCACTGCTCTTACCGTAAAGAATCCTCTTCTATGTTTATGTACAAACCTTCTTTCCTCCAGACGCAGAGGATGTCCCCTCGTCACAGTCACAGTCCTGGGGATAAATAGATGATGGGAGAGATCTCTGTACTGACCCCTGATATATTTATACATAGTTATTAGATTTTAGACCCATTTCATTATTATTTGTCAGTATGGATTATGGGAGGAAACCGGAGAACCCAGAGGAAACTCACAAATACAGGGAAGGGCTCGTTCACATCACCGTTAGGGATTCCGTTCAGGCTTTCTGTTATAACATTGTTATAACGGAAAGAAACCGAATCCCTAGGACGGACATCAAAATGGACACCTTTAAGAGGCATTCCGTTTTGATCCATCATAATAGAAGCCTATGGGAAAGCATAATGGATCCGTCTGGATGCCGTTATGCTGGACGGAAACCAAAGTTCTGTCGACAGGACAGAAATCAAATCTGTTAAGGAGGGAAATAAAACCTTCTTCAGATATATTAGTGACAGGAAGAAGAAAAACTGCGGCATTACAAAACTTAGCAATGGAAAAGATCTGTATATAGATGGGAATAAGACGGTCGCTGACTATCTGAATAACTACTTCTGCTCAGTTTTTTCAGATGGTGACTTTCATAATCAGAACATGGCTGGACATAGCATTGCCTCTAGTTGTAAGGTTTCAGCCCCAGTGTTTTCAGAGGCCGATGTTCTACAGGAACTTGTCCGGCTAAAGTTAAATAAGGCAATGGGTCCGGATGGCATCCACCCCAGAGTTCTTAAAGAACTCCGATCTGTGATTGTCGGCCCCCTGACTGATCTGTATAATCAGTCCCTTCTTACAGGAGATGTTCCTGATGATTGGAGAATGGCCAATGTTGTACCCATTCACAAGAAGGGTAGTAGAGAAGAAGCTAGTAACTATAGGCCAGTCAGCTTGACATCTGTAGTGGTAAAAATGATGGAGACTCTACTAAAAAAGAAGATAATTGACCATCTAACAACAAACAACTTGATGGACCCAAACCAGCATGGCTTTACTGAGGGCCGATCATGTCAGACTAATCTCATTGATTTCTTTGACTATGTAACTAAAGTGCTGGATGAAGGTGGTGCTGTGGATATCGCCTACCTGGATTTCAGTAAAGCTTTCGATACGGTTCCCCATAAAGAGCTGATAGAGAAGTTATCAAGAATTGGACTTAACCCCTGGATAGTTCAGTGGATCTGCAGTTGGCTGAAGGACAGATACCAGAGGGTTGTTGTTAATGAAGTGTATTCTGAGCAGAGGCTGGTTACAAGTGGGGGCCACAAGGATCTGTTCTGGGTCCTGTTCTGTTTAACATGTTTGTAAGTGACATAAGGGACGGCTTGGTAGGGAAGGTTTGCTTGTTTGCTGATGACACAAAAGTGTGTAATAGGGTTGATGTTCCAGAAGGTGTCGGTAATATGGAGAATGATTTATCTTTATTAGATAAGTGGTCAAAACAATGGAAACTGCAGTTCAATGTTTCCAAATGTAAAATAATGCACTTGGGGAGAAGAAATCCTCTATCTGAGTATCGAATTGGCAGTTCTGTGCTAACAAAGACCTCAGAAGAGAAGGATTTGGGGGTAGTAATCTCTGACAGCCTCAAAATGAGTAACCAATGCAGCCAGGCGGTAGGGAAAGCAAATCGTATGCTTGGCTGCATAGCTAGAGGTATAACAAGCCGAAAGAGGGAGATAATGATCCCTCTGTATAGAGCTCTAGTGAGACCACATCTGGAATACTGTGTTCAATTCTGGAGACCTCACCTGCAAAAGGATATTGGGTCCAAAGAAGAGCTACAAAAATGGTGGAAGGTCTAAAGCATAGAACTTATCAAGAAAGACTCCGAGTTCTTAATATGTATAGTCTGGAGGAAAGAAGAGAAAGGGGGGACATGATTGAAACCTTTAAATAAGTTAAAGGACTGAATAAAGTTCAGGAGGGAAGTGTTATTAATAAGAAACTGAACACAAGAACAAGGGGGCACAATCTGAGGTTAGTTGGGGGAAAAATCAAGAACAACATTAGAAAATATTATTTCACTGAAAGAGTAGTAGAACCTTGGAACAAACTTCCAGCAGAGATGGTTGATAAATCCACAGTAACTGAATTTAAACATGCCTGGGATAAACATGTATCTATCCTAAGATAACAATAAAAGGATAATAAATAGATGGACCAGGTGGTCTTTTTCTGCCGTCAATCTTCTATGTTTTAACGGAAAGCCTGAACGTAATCCCTAACGGTGATGTGAACTAGCCCGAAGACATACTAACTCGATGCAGATGTTGTCCTTGGTCAGATTCAAACCTAGGATGCCAGTGCTGCAAGTCAACAGTGCTAACCACTGAGCCACCATGCTGACACTTCATCTCTATGCCATGATTTCTCATGCAAATGTCGAAACCAAGCGAATGAGTCAACATACCTCCAGGCTGACAGTTTAATAAGCTCCTCGGAAGCAGCTGTTATTTATCATTTCACTTTTAATGGAACATCTAACACTAATGATGCCGGAAGTAATGCTTCTAACCATAACTCCACAACATTAGATGGAACATTATACCTTTGACTATACATTCTTTGAAGCAGCCCACACAATCTGATATTTTATTATACATTAGGGGATAGTGTACTTTTCCTTGCAATCCTCCTTTCCTTCCTGCAAAGCTCTTCATTCAGTAAAAAGCAAATTTTCTGTAACTGAAGACATGAAGGAGATGGAAGGTGGGTGGGGGGATGCAGCTGCAGACTCTCTGTCTCAGGCTGTGTGTAAGACTAATGCTGTGAGAGGGGAGGAGGAGCAGCAGGGTGGAGATATCTGCATAGTACTCATATTGGTAGATCTCTTTAAGTATCAATAACACAGACAAAAGGACACCCTCTCATCTTCAAACAAATGCAGTACTCATCATCAGTACCACGGACCACATATGCTGGGTGACGGCCATACTGATTATGCCCTTTCGATCAAACAGCAGCACCAAAAGGGTTTTTAAGTTTACAAAAAGCAGGTGCCCCAGTGTATGGTCGGAAATGTTTGCCGACTGACGTAGTTGATATTTGTGAGTTTTCCTTGCACAATAGAAGAAAAATTAATCAGAATTCCAACTTAATTTCCACCCAAAAACTGGAATGCATGTTTTGTACTACTTTTACAGTGTACTTTATACACTTTGATAAGAGAGAGCAACCTAACTAAATTAGCACAAATGAGATCTATAAAAACAGAATAAAATTTATCATCCCACATTGAGCCATTTGTATGTGATAGGTTGCCCAATAGTTGGAAGTACTGTAATACTGCTTCCTAGGTAAAAGGATATAACTACTATATTATGGCTCTTATGTACTAACCTTACTATCCAGAATCCCACAATGCCTATCTTCCACATACTCCTTCTTCTCCTCTCGCTTTCTATAACTTAACATGGACAAAACAGAATGCATCTTTCCCCCATCTTGATCAACCCTCCCAACAGACCTATCTATTAGAGTCATTGGCTGCTCACTCTTCCCGATCAAACAAGTCCGCTGCCTTTCGAGTGACTTTGGATTCTGCCCTCTCATTCCAACCATACATCCAAGCCCTTTCCACCACTTGCTGCCTCCAACTAAAAAACATCTCCCACATCCGTGCTTTCCTCCATTTTGAGTCTGAAAAATTGCTAGTACATGCCCTCATCATCTCCTGCCTAGACTACTACAACATCCTCCTCTGTGGCCTTTCATCCAGCACTCTCACACCCCTCCAATCTATCCTCAACTCTGCTGCCCGATTAATCCACCTGTCACCCTATTACTCCTCTGCTTCTCCCCTTTGCCGATCCCTTCACTGGCTCCCCATTACCCAGAGAATTCAGTTCAAAATACTAACAAGGCGGTCCACAACCAGTCCCCTCCCTACATCTCAGAGCTACTTTCCCGATACATCCTCACACGTAGTCTCCGATCCTCACAAGACCTCCTTCTCTCCTCCCCTCTTATCCCCTCTTCCCACAATCACCTCCAGGATTTCTCCCGTGCAGCCCCCATACTCTGGAACTCTCCACCTCAACATATCAGACTCTCACCTACAGTGGAATCCTTCAAAAGAAACCTGAAAACCTCTTCAGACAAGACTACAACCAGTGACCCTGCTGCCTCTATACCGCCACGACCAGCTCTACCCTCACCTACTGTGTCCTTCTCCCATATCATATAGATTGTAAGCCCTCGCGGGCAGGGCCCTCTGTACTCCTGTACCAGTCTGTAACTTGTTCATGCTTAGTGCAATTGTCTGTATTATGTATGTAAACCCCTTATCATATGTACAGCGCTGAATGAATGGATATAGCTACTATAATACTACTCCTATGTACAAGAATATAACTACTATAATACTGCTCCTATGTACAAGAATATAACTACTATAATACTGCTCCTATGTACAAGAATATAACTACTATAATACTGCTTCTATGTACAAGAATATAACTACTATAATACTGCTCCTATGTACAAGAATATAACTACTATAATACTGCTCCTATGTACAAGAATATAACTACTATAATACTGCTCCTATGTACAAGAATATAACTACTATAATACTGCTTCTGTGTACAAGAATATAATTACTATAATACTGCTCCTATGTACAAGAATATAACTACTATAATACTGCTCCTATGTACAAGAATATAACTACTATAATACTACTCCTATGTACAAGAATATAATTACTATAATACTGATCCTATGTACAAGAATATAACTACTATAATACTGCTCCTATGTACAAGAATATAACTACTATAATACTGCTCCTATGTACAAGAATATAACTACTATAATACTGCCTCCTATGTACAAGAATATAATTACTATAATACTGCTCCTATGTACAAGAATATAACTACTATAATACTGCTCCTATATACAAGAATATAACTACTATAATACTACTCCTATGTACAAGAATATAACTACTATAATACTGCTCCTATATACAAGAATATAACTACTATAATACTGCTCCTATGTACAAGAATATAACTACTATAATACTGCACCTATGTACAAGAATATAACTACTATAATACTGCTCCTATGTACAAGAATATAACTACTATAATACTACTCCTATGTACAAGAATATAATTACTATAATACTGATCCTATGTACAAGAATATAACTAATATAATACTGCCTCCTATGTACAAGAATATAACTACTATAATACTGCTCCTATGTACAAGAATATAACTACTGTAATACTGCTCCTATGTACAAGAATATGACTACTATAATACTGCTTCTGTGTACAAGAATATAACTACTATAATACTGCCTCCTATGTACAAGAATATAATTACTATAATACTGCTCCTATGTACAAGAAAATAACTACTATAATACTGCTCCTATATACAAGAATATAACTACTATAATACTACTCCTATGTACAAGAATATAACTACTGTAATACTGCTCCTATGTACAAGAATATGACTACTATAATACTGCTCCTATGTTCAAGAATATAACTACTATAATACTGCTCCTATGTACAAGAATATAACTACTATAATACTGCTCCTATGTACAAGAATATAACTACTATAATACTGCTCCTATGTACAAGAATGTAACTACTATAATACTGCTCCTGTGTACAAGAATATAACTACTATAATACTGCTCCTATGTACAAGAATATAACTACTATAATACTGCTCCTATGTACAAGAATATAACTACTATAATACTGCTCCTATGTACAAGAATATAACTACTATAATACTGCTTCTGTGTACAAGAATATAACTACTATAATACTGCTCCTATGTACAAGAATATAACTACTAGAATACTGCCTACTATATACAAGAATATAACTACTATAATACTGCTCCTATGTACAAGAATATAACTACTATAATACTGCTCCTATGTACAAGAATATAACTACTATAATACTGCTCCTATATACAAGAATATAACTACTATAATACTGCTCCTATGTACAAGAATATAACTACTATAATACTGCCTCCTATGTACAATAATACAACTACTATAATACTGCTCCTATGTACAAGAATATAACTACTATAATACTGCCTCCTATGTACAAGAATATAACTACTATAATACCGTTCCTATGTACAAGAATATAACTACTATAATACTGTTCCTATATACAAGAATATAACTCCTATAATACTGCTCCTATGTACAAGAATATAACTCCTATAATACTGCCCTCTATGTACAGGAATATAATACCGTCCCCTCTATTCATGTAGTTGATAGTTGGCAGATCACTATGTTTTCTGCAGCGGGTAAGCTAGGGACAAGCTGAACCTTTGTGCATTAGTGATGGAAAATCAAGTAGATTTGCTTGTCATTGTGATGAGGTCCTTTGAAGCGAGCATAGAAATCACATTTTGCTGCTGATGAAAGGTGGCTCCAGAAGAAAACATACATTGTCAGTGATTGATACACTGTATCAGGATACAATAGTCTGGGATAGGAGCTCACCCACAGTCAGCGGATACAATGCATTTCATGGCGATGAATCATCTACTATCGCTCAGTGGGACTCACTGCAGCTGTTCTGCCCTCGTGCCAGGATCATGAGGGCAGCGGTATCACAGCAACAGCCTGAGGGATGCACATCAGCATTGTGTTACACCTTAATTCTGTTTCATTATAGACTGATGTTCCTTTTATAGTTTTATTGCTTTTGAAGTTGCTTTTTTTAATCTATTTTTTTAACCCCCTTCGGACCAGACCAAATGGGCTTCTGGACCACACAGTTGTTTTATCTCTGCCTTTCCTAATTTCCTGCTTTTTTTGTAAAGTTTTTGTATGACCATCTGGAGGTATTGCACGTTTTAGATATATATTATAATGTTGAATGTATGTGTTATTAATTAATTTAAAGGGGTTCTCCCATGACTAATGTAAAAAATGAAAATGAGGCACCATGTAGTACAGGACAACCTCTTTCTAAGAAATCTAGAACCATCCCTGTACCTCACATGGATCCAGAGATCTCCTCATTCATTGATCTGCTAGATTTATATCAAGCTGACAGCTCAGGGGGAGTGTCTTTTCTGCTGCAGCTCAGGGGGCGTGCCTCAGCTCTCCCTATCACAGATCTGGAGGCGTGTCTATGATCTGCCTATCACAGCTCAGGAGGCAGTTGAAAGAAGGAACTGAGCATGTGCAGCCATCTCAGTGAGCAGGTCAAAGAAATGAGAAAAAAACAAACAGCAGGTGGTGCTATACAGATACATTTGATTGAATAACTTAGTGGCGATGCTAAATTTTTAATTACATACAATTACAAAAGTATTCAGATTCAGGGGCTGCTTTGAAAACTGTAGAATATTTTTTGTGGGACAACCCCTTTAATATAATTTATAGGAACAAGTTATGGGAAGGAGATACACCAGACATTACTTAACCACTTCCCGACCAGCGCCATATATGTACGGTGCTGCGGGAAGTAACTTCCCGACCAGCGCCGTAGTACTACGGCGCGCTGATCGGGCGGGTGCAGGAGCTGCACCCGCCCGATCAGCTGCGGGGGGCCGGCTGTTCCAAGTAGCCGGACCCCTGCTGCATACGCCCGCATCAGTGAAAACACCGATGCGGGCGTATTAACCCTTCATGTGCCGCAGTCAGCGCTGACCGAGGCACATGCGATGCGGGCGGTCGGACGGGGTGTCCATTGGGTCCCCGTGCTGCTGTGACGGGGACCCAATGGCTGAGATAGCAGCCGGATGCCTTCCTTAGGCATCCGGCTGCTATCTACGGAAGCCTGTGAGATCCAGCCCCCTGGATCTCACAGGCAGTAAGCTGGAAGTGTATTACTGTGTGTAATACACTTCCAGCCAATGCATTACAATACAGAAGTATTGCAATGCATTGTAAAGGGGATCAGACTCCAAAAGTTAAAAAGTGTAAAAAAAGAAAGTGAAAAAATAAAGTTTCACAAAAAAAGTTTCAAGTTCCAAAAAAAAGCGTCCTTTTCGCAAAATAATATTTTAAAAAATTGTAAAAAATAGTGAAAAAAATAAAAATAGACATATTAGGTATCGCTGCATCCGTATCGACCGGCTCTATAAAAATATCACATGATCCACCCCGCCAGGTGAACGCAGTAAAAAAAAAAAACTGTGCCAAAACAGCCTTTTTTGGGTCACCTTCCCTTACAAAAAGTGTAATAGCAGGCGATCAAAAAGTCGTATTTACCCCAAAATGGTACCAATCAAACCGTCATCTCGTCCCGCAGAAATGTAGACCCTACCTTAGACAATCGCTCAAAAAATAAAAAAAATATGGCTCTCAGAATATAGCAACACAAAAAAAAGATATTATTCTGTTCAAAAATGCATCTAATGTGTAAAACTTTCCAAAAATAAAAATGTTTGACATATTGAGTATCGCCGCATCCGTAAGAACCTGCTCTATAAAAATATTACATGAGATGGTCCCCAGGTGAATGCTGTAAAAAAAAATTTTAAAAAACTATGCCTCACAAAAAGTGTAATAGCAGGCGATCACCTTATCCCGCAAAAAATTAGCCCCCACATAAGACAATAACTCAAAAAAATAATAATCAATGGCTCCCGCAAACCAATCCATCAAAATCTGTTCTGCAAAATCCATATGGCGCTCCTTCTGTTCTGAGTTCTGCCATGTGCCCCCACAGCAGTTTACCACCACATATGGGGTGTTGCTGTATTCAGGAGAAAATGGGGAACAAATTATGGGGTGCTTTTCTCCTGTTACCCCTTGTGAAAATGAAAAATTTGGGGCTAAAGCAACATTTTATTGGAAGAAATGAAACTTTTCATTTTCACAGCCAAGTGTTTCCAAATTCAGTAAAACGCTTAGGGGGTCAAAGTGGCCAGTACCCCCCTTAATATATTCTTTGAAGGGTGTAGTTTCCAAAATGGGGTCACTTTTTGAGGGTTTCCACTGTAGGGGTACGTCAGGGTCTCTCAATTACAAAATGGTGCCTAAAAACCATTCTAGCAAAATCTGCCTCCAAAATCCATATGGCGCTCCTTTCCTTCTGACCACTGCCACAAATCATAGAGACGTTTACCACCACATATGGGGTATTTCTGTAAACTGCAGAATCAGAGCAATGTATATTGTATATTGAGGTTTAGTTTGCTGTTAACCCTTGCTGTTTTGCAAGAAAAAAATTATTAAAATGAATAATCTACCAAAAAAGTGAAATTTTGAAATTTCACCTCCATTTTCCATTAATTCTTGTGGAACACCTCAAGGGTTAACAAAGTTTGTAACAGCAGTTTTTTATAATTTGAGGGGTGTAGTTTCTAAAATGGGGTCATTTATGGGTGGTTTCCATTACGTAAGCCACTCAAAATCACTTTATATCTGAATTGGTGCTTAAAAAATGGTTTGGGAAATTTTGTTGAAAATTTGAAAAATGGCTTCTAAACTTCTAAGCCTTCTAACGTCCCTAAAAAGTAAAATTACATTTATAAAATGATGCCAACATAAAGAAGACATATGGGGAATGTAAAATAATAACTATTTTTGGAGGTGTTACTATATATTTTGAAAGTAGAGACATTGAAATTTGCAAATTTTTCCAAATTTTTGGTAAATTTGGTATTTTTTAAAAAATAAAAATGAAATATTTTGCCACAAATTTACTACTGTCGTGAAGCACAATATGTGACGAGAAAACAATCTCAGAATGGCTTGGATAAGTAAAAGCGTTCCAAAGTTATTACCACATAAAGTGATACATGTCAGATTTGCAAAAAATGGCCTGGTCAGGAAGATGAAAACAGGCCCCGGGTTGAAGGGGTTAATGAAGGGAAGAGATGGACCATAGTTATTATTATTATTGACAATTGTTGTGCCATTTATTCTATGGCGCTATATATATATGAAACATGGAGTATAGACATAAAACAAAGCAAGTTTAATAAGACGAGTTGCAAACTGGTACAGAAGGAGAGAGGACCCTGCCCGCAAAGACTTACAATCTACAAGGAATGGTGGAAGCATACACTAGGTGAGGGTAGAGCTGGTATTGGTGAAGGAGGGTTACTGTAGGTTGTAGGCTTGTCTAAAGAAGTGGGTTTTCTGGTTCCTTTTGAAGGTTTTTACAGTAGAGGAGAGGTTGATATGTTGCAGTAGAGAGTCCCAGAGTACAGGGGATCGAAGGGAGAAAACTTGGAGGCGATTGTGGGAAGAGTAGATAAGAGGAGCGTAGAGAAGGAGGTCTTGTGAGGACGGGAGATTGCGTGTGGGAAGGTATTGGGAGATCACAGATGTATGGAGGGGGCAGGTTGTGGACGGCCTTGTATGTCAAAATTAGTGTTTTGTACTGGATTCTCTGGGAAATGGGGAATCAGTGAAGGGATTTGAGGATTGACTGGAGGGGTGCGAGAATGCTAGATTGGAGGCCACAGAGGAGGATGTTACAGTAGTCTAGGCAGGAAATGATGTTTTTGATTTTGCAGACTTCTGGTCGCGGAAGGATCCGAGAGATATTTTTGAGTTGGAGGAGGCAGGAGACGTGTGGTTTGGATGAAACAGGATCATAGATTAACCCAAGGTAGTAGACTTGTGGGACCGCAGAGAGCGGGCAGCCATTGACTGTGATAGATATGTCTGTTTGGGGGGAGGTGGGGGGGATGATAATAAATTAATTTTTGTCCAGAAGAAGGAAGATATAGCAGAAAGACATTGCGCGATTCTGGATATCAAGAAGTTGACGTCTAGAGCAGAGAGGTTTATGTGTCATCAACATAGAAGTGATACTGAAATCCATGGGACTATGAGCTGTTTGAGGGTGAAGGTGTAGATTATGAAGAGCAGCAGTCCTAGGACAGAGCCTTGAGGGACACCAACAGAGAGGGGAGATGAGACGAGTAGGTGTTGTGAGAGTGGGAGACACTAAATGTCCGGTCTGTTGGGTATGTGGTAATCCAGGAGAGGGACGAGTTCATGATGCCAAGAGAAGAGAGAATTTATAACAGAAGGGAGTCGTCCCCCACTAGGTTACTTTCATGGCTGCCAACTTTTTAGAAGGATAAAGAGGGAGAACCTACTTGCCAACAATCCAATGGGTCAGAAGGAGGGTGGGAAAGACAGGGTTTGAGTAAATGTACTCCAAACAGGGCAGTTTTGAGGTATTGAGTGCAAAGTCACATGTGATTTTGGTAACTGAGAACTAATTTATTAAGTAATTGAGAGACCATTTATTTCACCAAAGACACCCTCTCAATCTAAGTCTTATAAATAACAAATAGCTATATAACATATAACGAATAGCCATATGACCTTCATCACACCCCAAACTGAATACAGACCTCAGGCTTAACCATGTTACTCTCCCAACTAGGCTCCAGCGCCACATCTAGGAGGCCTTTCTTGCTCCTGGCCACCCCAGGCTACACCGCCAATCTAAAACTACTACAGGATCGGTGACTTGAGGAATCTAGGTTCCTGCATAAGGGTTAAAGGGTAAATACCAGGTAAATAAAAACCCCAGACCAGCCCCTAAATGAATAAATACCTCAGTACAGATCATCTAATGAAACACAGACCCCAGACCAGACATCCTAAAGCAGACCTCCTAAACAAATACACAGACCATACTCTTTAGATACTCTACTCTCCTTATCCCTGCAGTGTACACCCCTCGCCACTCACAGGAGAGATAAAAGGACTACTGGAATGTGTAGAGGTGAGTGTTTCCTCAGGATGTAGGGCACCCTGAAGGAAGGTTTGCCTGATCTACTGGGATAATGCCCCATTTTCTAGCAACTTCCAGAGAAGGAGATGACAAATATGGTGTAATTTATAGCAAGGTATGAGTGGGGGTGAGTACAGAATAGAGAGAATTCCTGTGTCAAGCTCCTCCCTCTACACTAGGTAAAACACAAAGTATCAATTTTATGTAGAGTGTTCCTTTAATAACCAAGGACTATCCAAACCTGCAGACGTCAAGATCACATTATTCCAAGTTCTAATAAGCTAAGGCTTATGCCCAGGACATTTTGTTCATATGATGCGCCGGTGGCAATGGGCGTTTGTGTTTTCAGTCCAAGGGTGTGTCTCTTGAAGCACCTTTATACAAGAAATTTCAAAACAGCTGGATGTGTATACGAGGCCGGAAATGTTTTATTGCAAGTGGTGCAATTATACAGCAGACTTTCTAAACCGCAACGTAAAATAGGTCAGGGAGAAGGAGAAACCTATGGTAGCTGAGATGGTAGTGATGGCCACATAGTGATCTACTGGAAGAGTGAGGAACCAGTAGATCTTGATGTTCGGCCAGTAGAGACAGTAGCCAGTCGGACATTCCATGATTCTAACCATAGCAGGGCAGATGTAAGAAGCAGTATGGACAAGCATGGCTTTGGTGCTATTATGGGGTCCTTGGTCATCTAAAAGGGTCTGGAAAAAATATTTCAGGAGCCTCCATTGCATGATACATTTACTGTTCCTGTCCAAAGCCTTCCATACCTTGCATGATGCCGAGTAGGCTACTTTCGTGTCTCCATCATTATGGTGCATGGTCATCCAGTGTAGTAACAACCACACCATACACGGCCAAATATAACCTCCATATGGTATAGTGACATGAGCTATATGTAGGCCAAAGAATACTTCTGCAAAGTTGCCTGAATAACATTGCTTAAAAGGGTTGTTCACCTTTGTGGGCTTTTCTGCAGACCCCTCCATATATCTGGACTTGCAGAGGGAAGCTGTCACGAGGGGTGGGGAAGTAGTGAGCCCTATCTGTAGCCCCAACCGCTGCCCCTGCCTACTTACACGGCCCGTCCTAAACAACGGCGCGTAACTGGTCGACAGGCCCTGACCTACGTAAGTGCAGGGGCGTAAAGGGAAGGGAAAACAAAGGGACAGAATAACTAACACAAACAGAACACACACAACACAATATAGAAGGGTCAGTCAAGCCAAAGGGTCGTATCAAGAGGTCACATCAATACCAGGGATTAAACAGAAAGCGTCCAAAGTACAAAAGCCGAAGTCCGATACACACTGAAACAACTACTCACAAAACACGCTAGCACTGCTGGAAAGACCAATAACAGGCAACCTGTGGCCAGCAGGCTGCATGCTTAAATAGGCCCAGAAGATGGGTCATGTGACATGGCCAGCGTCACGTGACCCAACTCAGAAACTAAAAACACATGAGCACTGACTAATTGGCGTCGGCGCTCAGTTCCCCTGCTGCTTGTTGTCCAGGGGATGGAGGAAGTTGGCTGTGCTTATGAAGCACGCCTTGCTGGGTCCTCCAGTACCCTGGTTTCTAGGGGAAACAACCTGCTCAGTTAGACACGGGACACCGCCGGCGCAGTAAGGATGAGGCGCGTCGCCGGTTCGCCGTGACAGAAGCGCCCTTATCTTCTCTCTGCCACTGTGTTCCGATTCCTTCCTACCATGCTCCATTTTCCACATGTCAACATCAAGTTTTATGTGGATCATGGGGCCACAATGGTGACATGTCCATCATGTGTTACTGCTGCAACTGGGTGTGGGGGACTGAAGGAGCCGGAGCCCAGTGGCAGGGAATTATGCTTCCCTCTGTAGATCTGTCAAAAAGAAGGTGACCAACCCCTTTAAGAATATTACCACTATAATCCAAAGTAGCAATGCCACCATATAGTGCTCAAGTAATGCCATACAGTGACCATGCATGTGCTATACAATGTCTAAAACTTCTATATAATAATATTAAGATCCATGGTGGTCAGAGGCCTTCAGCACCAGGCTATTTGTGATGTCTCCAGTGGGGTTGGCCCAATGCAACCTCCCTGGCCCTCTGTTTGATCATCCAAATCAGGGTCTACAAAAAGTAGATCCCATGCTAAAAATTGTGGAACAAAATTAACTTGGTTAGTTGGTTTTGGTTTGGTCAGCAGATACAATCTAGACAAGTGGCTTTCTTTTCACTTTTTGGACAGTGCTGTTGGTCTGAAGGGGTATTGGTTCTCAATGAGGAGACCCAGCTGAGGAATGGTGCCCTACGAGCAATGGTCTATGGGAAAAATGTATGCACATTGGGGAAAATTGGCTTCTACCTCACAGGGTTTTTTTGCCTTCCTCTGGATCAACTTGTAGGAAAACAGGCCGAACTGGATGGACAGAGGGCTTTTTTTCGGCCTTATAAACTATGTTACTATGTTACATTAGTTCTCTTACCAAAGGAGAAAACCTATCTTACCAACTACCTATAGATGGCACTAGACTATATTGTCCATCTGGAGGAGAACTAATTTGCATACTGTTTTACATGTAGCATGCACATAACTATGCCCCTCCCCAGTTCCCTTTTTCCATTGACTTCAATGGAAAACATTTGAATCTTTCCTTAAGAGAGATTTTTTTAACCTGCATTTCCTTCTTCAATTTTGAAATAAATAAGTGAACCATTAAAATAAAGGGGCAACTAAAGCCCCATAGCATTATTTATAGAATCTCTTTGGGTCTAATGCTCCTTGTAATTTTAAGGCCATAAATTCATGCAGCATAAATCTTTGGACACTGCTGTCAGGACATGTTGGGAGTTGTAGTTGCCCAAGAACTGGAGAGCTGCAGGCTAGAGCCCTCTGATGTAGGCACATAATATTGAAATTTCATTGAGATGAGGTTTATTGTTTGCTCTTGATGATGAGAACTTGAGTCATCCATCAAACCTTAGATGTCACAGGTATCATGGAAGATGATCTAAGTCTTTTTCCACAATGCGGATGACCGGGATCATTGGGACAATGCTGGGGTATGTTCTACCCACAGGTTGGCACCGTATACAATAGCTGGCACAGATTTAACCTAATGAATCAACTATTAGGTCACACAGGCATCCGTTCTCATTGGGTGAGCGCCGTTACGCAAGACTTCCAGTCTTCACATGAGTTGGATCATGCAGTGTGGAATGTGATTATGTTTGTTTAAGTGAAGTACGAGAAATGTATCCCATTCAAAACCAAACTAAGAATACAAATAGTACCCCACCTACAGAGCGGGAACTGCTGTTTACTCTGCTAGACATCCATATGGACTCATCACTGGTCTTACTGTTCATGTGGCACTGCTAGGAATATAGCTGATGTCATAGAAGCGGGACTGATGGGGTTCTGGTCACTGAAGCCTCCTCTGATCCAGAGAAAGAGAAGGTTCTGGCCAACATCTTGAAGATCTGTCATCTGTCTTAATCTCATTCTATGACAATACCAAACCAGACACTAAAAATATTGACCCCCTTTACTTGGACCCCAGACATTATAAACCTCCTCACTGATTTAGACCACCATGAATGTTGGAATTGGTCTTTTTAGACCACCATAAAGGTGTACATAAACCTCTCCACTACTGTAGACCACTTGGGATGTTCGTATTAAAGCTTTCAATAGCTTACACCCCAGGGATATTACTATAAACCCCTTCAATATCATATACCCCGGGGACATTACTATTAACCACTTCAATATCCTACACCACCAGGGATTATAAACCTCATCACTACCTGAGATCACCAGGGATACTTAATCTGGCTTCTTTAATATTTTAGACTACCAGGAAAGTAAGCCTACATCTCTCCACTATCCTAGACCACTTTGGAAGCTAGTATTTACAATAAGCTCTCAATAGCCTTCACATCGAGGACATTACTATAAACCCCTTTAAAATCTTATAAAGCAAGAATATTGCTATTAATATCAATACCCTAGACCACCAAGGATGTTGGCATAAACACCTGCACCTCCTTAGAGGATAGAGGATGTTGGCATTAACACCTGCACCTCCTTAGAGGATGGAGGATGTTGGCATTAACTTCTGCACTACCCTAACAACAATGAAAACTCCTTCACTGTCTTAGACCACCAAGGATGTTGGCATGAACACCTGCACCACTTTAGATGATGGAGAATGTTGGCATTAACTTATCCGCAACCCTAGCCCACAGCGAAAACCCCTTCACTGTCGTAGACCACCAAGGATGGTGAAATTGGCATTTTTAGTATTTGAGATCCTCAATGGTGTCACTTCATTACACCACTTGTGATTGGGATGTTATTTTAATTTACTATTTTAATAGTTTATAGCCCAGGGAACTTACTATAAAAACATTCAATACTCCACAACTAGGGATGTTACCCCTCTTCCACCATAGTCCCCCAGGATTGTTAGCATTGACTTCTCCATTACCCTAGACCAACAGGAAAGATAGTTTTGACCCCTTCAATGCTCCAGACCACCAGGAATATGAGTATTCACCCCTACATGACCTTAAATTATTTGGTACGCTAGTACCATTTCAATAAATGTTATAGTACCATAATGAACCCCTCCACCACCTTAGATCTCGGCGATGTCAACATTAACCTATCCACTATCCTAGACCAACAGGGAACCTGGTGTTAATCCCTTCACTGCAACAGACCACCAGAGATGTTGGTATTAACCTCTAGAGCACCTTAGAAACTGAGCACTGATCACTTCCCTACCCTAGACCACAGGAGATGTTACTAGTTACCCTTCAATACTTTATACTACAGGAAAGTTACTTTTAACCCCTTCACCACCCTAGATGACCCAAGATGTTTTCATGAATCCCTCTACTCACTTAGACCACCAGGGATATTGGCTAAACACCAGATTCCTCCAAGGAGAGAGAGTTCTGTACTGTAACAAGCCTTAGACCTGTGTGATCATCACATGATGAAGGCAGGGGTGAACCACCAATGAGGCCAGGTGAGGCGATCGCCTCAGGCAGCACCAGGTAGGGGCAAGAGGGGGGCAGAGGAAGGGTCATGGGCAATGAGTGCTTTCATTGTGGCAAAGAGGTTAGAATAAGAAATTGGCATGAGGGTGGGGGGTGTCGCCGTTTCAGTTTTCGCCTCAGGCAGCAGAAAAGTTAGGTGCACCCTTGGATGAAGGTTCCCATTCAATGACTGTTAACAGGGGTCTTTGAGGAATTGCTGCAGAACGTTGTTTTACTCTGATTATACAAAAAATACCCCTGAAATACCCTTTACAACTGCATACTGCACAAACAAAAAAGGTGACAAGTTCAGCTCTGCTATATGTACTCGATAAGTCAGCTTCTGCTGATTCATAGCACATTATGTACCATCTAGTATATGAATTGCCAATTGTGCCACGCAGTGCCACGTAAGTACTATAATAATCTTCCCATAGAGCGATGATGATGGAATACAGTGTGATTTCAACACCTGCTAGTTCAGATGCCAAAGAAGCGATGGATCAGCGCGGTGAGAATGTAAATGGCAGTGCCCTGATGTGTGGCGGGTATTGCTGCAGGGGAAGTGTTAGCGGCTTTGTATTCATATTGAAGTGTGAAGTAACCAGTAATCTCCGAGCAGTCTGAACTGCACCCAACCAAGGAGGGTGCACGCTGACTGGAAGGAGCATTTATTTTATTAACCCCTTAAGGACGCTGCTCTTTTGGGCCTTAGGAATACAACACTTTTTTTTAGCTCTGTAGTGCAAAACCCATAACTTTTTACCACTGTATTGTCAATAGAAGGAGTTGTATTTTTAATGGGACCCTTCTAGGATTTTAAATTTTTTTATTTAAAATGACAGAGCTATGAGAGGACTCGTTGTTTGTGGGACATGATGTAGTTTGTATTGGTACCATTTTGTGGCGTAGTCCTTGCAGGATAAATAATGCATTCGTTGTATAGTATATGGCTATACTAATTTATTTATTTTTACATAATAAAGCATTTTGCAATAGAAAATATTTTTGTTTGATTTGTTACAGATTTTTGTATATTTTACACATAATTTAACTTACGGAGCTTTTCTCATTAGGAGTAGTGTGAATATGAACTTTTACTCTACCAGACTTTGCTCCTGCAAGTGCCAAGGAGGTGGAGCTTCACTGTCAAGTGATCCCTGTATTCAGCCCCTCCTCTCTGCTCTGAATGACAGCTGTAATCCTTTCCTGGTTGGATGCTACAGCTGTCACTTAGAATAGAGGGGAGGGGCTGTGAAGCAGCTCAATGCAGAAAGCACTTCACAGTGAAGCTTCGCCTCCTGGGCTCTTGCAGGAACAGAATCCGGCAGAACAAAAACTACATATTCACACTACTGCTCAACAGAAAATATACACAAGGGGTATGTTTACCCTGCTTTCCCCAGACCATACATAGTGCTGTCAGTGGTTTAGCATGGTCAAATGATGACAGATTCCCTAAGCTATGGTGTCCTATAGTACCAAATCACAACAGTATGCATGTTTCCACCCTTTTATGATTATACTTGCATTATTGAGGTCAGGCATGCCGATTCTATCTATCTATCTATCTATCTATCTATCTATCTATCTACCTCATATCTATCTGCAGTGACCCTGGGGATCACTGCTAAAGGGTTAACATTGTGGTGGATCACGACTAAAGAGTTAATGTTGTGACTTATTGCCAAAGTAGGTTTAATGGTTAAAGTCCTCTTTTTCCTGTCTACAGTGAATCCTAAATGGTTGTATATAGGCAGCAAATAGTTAACACTGGCAATGTTAGTTTTGGTTGCTGGTAGACAGACTGGGCCTGTCCCCCTGGTTAGTCTTGGCTGGTGTACAGACCAGTTCGGCTGCAGCCTCTGTCAGAGAAGGAGTTTATGAGCCTGGCTGTAGCCTGTGAGGGAGTGTTTGCTAAGCAGGCCTAGAGGAAGGACATGTGTGTCTGACTACTAAGAACTAGGCCTAGGCCAGGGAACTTTCCTCTAGGGTGGACACTTGCTTCACCCCAAAAAAGCTAGACATTAGAGGCCCCACCTCAATCCCGCTAAGTCAGGTTACAGACGCCACTAAGACCCAAAAAGTCAATGGTGTGCTCTGAGGGAAGAAAGGGTGCAACACTGTACATGTATGAGGGAAATTAGCTGTGACTAATCTCATTGCCACTGCCACCACTCCCATCCTCTCCAGCTCCAGTAGCCTTCATGCCCCCCCCCTTCCCCGTGGCCTTCACATCTATCTATCTATCTATCTAAAAATAAAATTCCACAGCACCACCGGACGTGAATCAAAAAGGATGTGATTTATTCACCAAGACAGCGACGTTTCAGTCCTCTTACTGGGACTTTTCTCAAGACTTTTCTCCCAGTAAGAGGACTGAAACGTCGCTGTCTTGGTGAATAAATCACATCCTTTTTGATTCACGTCCGGTGGTGCTGTGGAATTTTATTTTTACGTAGCAAGGAGTTGACCATCTCCGGAGCCACTGGCACACCTACACATTATTCTGATTTTGCGGTGCTGCTTTCACTATTGCTTTTTTATCTATCTATCTATCTATCTATCTATCTATCTACTGTATATCTATCTATCTATCTATCTATCTATCTATCTATCTATCTCATATCTAAGGGTCCCTGACTGCTCTCCTTATATACAGCTTCTAGCTGAACTAGAACCTTCTAGTAGGAGAGGTGGAGTGGATAAGCTCAGCACAAACAGATACAATGTTACAGTTTTTGTCTGTCTTAGACTTACTCACGGAGGAGGAAAGGCACTAAAATATCAAAGTTTAATGAACCAAATATTTAAAATGGTGAAGGGGAAATCTTCCTAAATAGTTAGATACACAAGGCTACAACCCAGTCGACTTGCAATATATAGGTCGTGGTTTTACCAAAAGCAAAAATTGACGATGGTGATGGAATTAAAGATATTGCTGTCAAATATGGTATGAAAATAGTGACAAACAAAATAGAAGTGCACTATACCAATTAACTTGACCAGCAATGTACTCTATCTCATATCTAAGGGTCCCTAACTGCTCTCCTTATATATAGCTTCTAGCTGCACTAGAACCTTCTAGAAGGAGAGGTGGAGTGGAGAAGCTCAGCACAAACAGATACAATGTTACAGTTTTTGTCTGTCTTAGACTTGCATTAAAGAAATTCAATAATAGTCAGTGTCTCTGTATTCATTAACCCTTTCAGAACAATCATATAAAATGCAGTTAACAGTATTAAACAGTATACGTAAGTCAGTGCAAATTAACCCTTTAAAGTGCAATAAAATATGGAGTTGATGATTTAGCATAGGGGGAATAGGGGCAAATGTCCACAAACGCCCAGATCCTGCTCCATATCTATCTATCTATCTATCTATCTATCTATCTATCTATCTATCTATCTATCTATCTATCTACAGTATCTATCTAGATGGCTATCTAATTAAAATACAAAGAGAGGCAGGGTGCACTTGGACAGTGCAAGATCTAACAGGAGATTATAGGTTATTTTGCTATTTTATCACATTGTCTGCTTTTTACCACATTTTGTAACAATCTCGGACACTCAGACAATCCTTGGAAAAATGTGTTTGACTCCTGGCACGGGTAAAAGAATTTACCTTCAGTCTTCTGGGCATCTGCATTGAGTTATTTCAGATTTTTCTGGAGAACACTTTAGATAAATCTTCACGTATTATCAGGATATCGTATCTTGAAATCAGCCCCTGGAACTAAAGCTCACGGATGCAGACATGACGATTAGAGCGGAGAATACGCCGTAATGTGATACTCCAAAGAACGCACAAAGAAAATAAGAGCGCAGCGGGAGATGCTCACTTTCTACGCAGTTGTATTTGTTTATGATTTTGTTTCTCTTGGTTTTACAAGTGAGAAATAATGGCATGGAAATTTAGGCAAATATATTCAAGAGATTCAATTAGTTTTCACCCCTGGTGGACGCTTTTTTTTTTTTGCAGAAAGTTTAACTATTCTGCTCCAAATTTATTGAATAATTCAACAACTTAGATTGTGAGCTCCAATGGAGACAGCAAGCAATGATAACATCTGTAAAGTGCGGTGGAATATGTAAGCGCTGTATAAGTGAGTAAAATAAATAAAATATAATAATATAAAAATAAATAATATAATAAAAATAAACATAGCATCCTCTCGTTTTCCCCCCAAAAGACAGCACCACACCTGTCCACAGATAGAGTGTGATATTGCAACTGAGTCCCAATCACTTTAACCCCTTAATGACCAAACATTCATTTTTCTGATATAGAGCTAATGGTGGTTTAAAATCCTTAAAGAACATCTATCAGCAGGGTCAACCCCACTAAACCATGCATCGTAGGTTTGATCCTGCGGAGTAAATCAATATCTCAGTAGATCTATTAATCTGCTCCTAAAAGCAAATTTCCTCTGTAGGTGTTGCACTTTTTCTCCCCTTCCCCCAGGGCCAGGCATCTTGTTCTCGTGACTCTAGTGCCATAGATTACACAGTGCACAGTACATCAGCCTCTGTATCTACAGCTGCACAGATGACTACTGTGCATGCGCTGCTGATGACGTCATCCTCCACCTGGAATAGGAAACACTTGTATTCATTAAAGAGGAGGATGACCTCATCGGCGTATGCTCAGTTGTCATCTGTGCATCTGTGGATGCAGAGGTTGATGTACTGTACTGTGCATGTACTTTCAGTTGTTTGCTTGGTAAAATGAGTTTACTTTTATTCCAGAAACAGTACCACTCTTGTCCATGAAATGTCTGGTATTGCAGAGTATCCACATTTAAAGGGCATCTGTCAGCAGTTTTGTCCCTATGACACTGGCTGACCTGTTACATGTGCACTTGGCAGCTGAAGCCATCTGTGTTGGTCCCGTGTTCATATGTGCCCGCATTTCTGAGAAAAATGGTGTTTTATTATATGCAAATGAGCTTCTAGGAGCAACGGGGGCGTCGCCATTACACCTAGAGGCTCTGCTCTCTGTGCAACTGCCACGCCCTCTGCACTTTGACAGGTCCAGACAATAAAAACATCATCATACCTGTTCCTGTCAATCAGAGTGCAGAGGGTGCAGCAATTGCAATCAATCCTCTGGATAGATCATCAGTTATAAAGAACTGCAGAACCCCTTTAAGGGCTCATGCACACGAACGTATTTTCTTTCTGTGTCCGTACGTTTTTTTTTTTTTGTGGGAAAAAAAAACGGAAGTTACTCCGCGTGCATTCTGTTTCCGTATGTCCGTATTTCCATTCTGCAAAAAAATAGAACATGTCCTATTATTGTCCACATTACGGACAAGGATAGGACTGTTCTATTAGGGGCCAGCTGTTCCGTTCCGCAAAATACGGAATGCACATGGATGTCATCCGTATTTTTCGCGGATCCATTTTTTGCGCACCGCAAAATACATACGGTCGTGTGCATGAGGCCTAAGTGAAAGGAGACTAGCTGCAATACCAGATCAAGCCTGTGGACAAGGGTGGAGCTGTTTCTAAAAAAAAAAAAAAGAAAAACCCAGAGAAGAACTTCTGAACCAAATGATTATGGATCAAATCGAATTTGAGAGGAGGAGAAAGGAATAAAACAAGATGAAGATACAGGTGTCAGTGGACTGGCTAGCCTCATGTCTGCTCCTGGAGACTAGCCGATCTCATTGTGTAACTCTGCAGCCTTTCCACCGTTAAGTGTTTTCTTGATCATTTCTGACATGCTTGATGTCTGTTACACCTCGGGGACTGGAATTCAGATTGAACGCTGCTTTGCATATTTATGGGGATTTTAATCAGGAAATATTTGTTGTAACTGGTCTGACAGTCAGTTGCCTTTTCATGGAAACTTTTGATCACAAGAACCGTTGAACCTTTTTTTTTTTTTTTTTAAATAAAGCATATAAAAGCTAATATGATTAGGAACCGGAATAACCAGGTGTCGTGTTTCTAACTTCCTTATACAATATTTTACAAACAATAGAGAACCAGCGTCAAACTGGGGTTCCTTTGGCCCTCCATAGTACATGACGGCTATGACACCCACCCCTATACATATGCACGCCACGAATACAAATTCCTTGCGCTTCATGGCAAGGAATTGTTTTTTGTTTTTTTTTGTTACAAAGTGAAAGTAAGAAGCCCAGGAACGTGATATGACCCATAATGCCATGCAGGCAGCCAATCAGCAGATACAGTAGCCATCCCTTGTGATGTCACAGCCCTATAGAAAGCCTCATCCCGTACAGTCTCCGTTATTTCACTGTGAGCTGAGCTTAGGGAGGGACAGGGTTGCCAAAAGCTTTCTATTGAAGAATATTGGATAGGGAGAGTGCAGGGACAGTACAGGAACAGTGTAGTTAGATTGTAGAAAGAGTTTTTAGATACCGTAGGGAGAGCACAGGGACATTGCAGGGACAGTGCAGGCTGAGTCTAATAGCTATGTGCATCTTGTTGAACTGCTGCCACAATCCCAGATAATTTGTTAGTTTATACATAGAATTACAGTGCCTCAGTATTAAAAGTGGGTCTAATATATTGCCATCTGCATCTTTTTGAACTGCTGTAATATTTCCTGTTAATTTATTAGTTTATACATAGAATTCATATGTCTCAGTAGTCAGTCTAATATATCGCCGTGTTTATCTTGTTCAACTGCTGCCTCAATCCCCATTAATCTGTTTTATAGAATTACTGTGCCTCAGTATTAAAGGGCATCTGATATATCTCCACGTGCATCATGCTCAACTGCTGCCACAGTCCCCGTTAGTATATATATATATATACAGTACAGATCAAAAGTTTGGACACACCTTCTCATTCAAAGAGTTTTCTGTATCTTCATGACTATGAAAATTGTTGATTCACACTGAAGGCATCAAAGCTATGAATTAACACATGTGGAATTATATACTTAACAAAAAAGTGTGAAACAACTGAAAATATGTCTTATATTCTAGGTTCTTCAAAGTAGCCGTCTTTTGCTTTGATTACTGCTTTGCACACTCTTGGCATTCTCTTGATGAGCTTCAAGAGGTAGTCACCTGAAATGGTTTTCACTTCACAGGTGTGCCCTGTCAGGTTTAATAAGTGGGATTTCTTGCCTTATAAATGGGGTTGGGACCATGAGTTGTGTTGGGCAGAAGTCAGGTGGATACACAGCTGATAGTCCTACTGAATAGACTGTTAGAATTTGTATTATGGCAAGAAAAAAGCAGCTAAGTAAAGAAAAACGAGTGGCCATCATTACTTTAAGAAATGAAGGTCAGTCAGTCCGAAAAATTGGGAAAACTTTGAAAGTGTCCCCAAGTGTAGTGGCAAAAACCATCAAGCGCTACAAAGAAACTGGCTCACATGAGGACCGCCCCAGGAAAGGAAGACCAAGAGTCACCTCTGCTGCGGAGGAGAAGTTCATCCGAGTCACCAGCCTCAGAAATCTCAGGTTAACAGCAGCTCAGATTAGAGACCAGGTCAATGCCACACAGAGTTCTAGCAGCAGACACATCTCTACAACAACTGTTAAGAGGAGACTGTGTGCAGCAGGCCTTCATGGTAAAATAGCTGCTAGGAAACCACTGCTAAGGACAGGCAACAAGCAGAAGAGACTTGTTTGGGCTAAAGAACACAAGGAATGGACATTGGACCAGTGGAAATCTGTGCTTTGGTCTGATGAGTCCAAATTTGAGATCTTTGGTTCCAACCACCGTGTCTTTGTGCGACGCAGAAAATGTGAACGGATGGACTCTACCTGCCTGGTTCCCACCGTGAAGCATGGAGGAGGAGGTGTGATGATGTGGGGGGGCTTTGCTGGTGACACTGTTGGGGATTTATTCAAAATTGAAGGCATACTGAACCAGCATGGCTACCACAGCATCTTGCATCGGCATGCTATTCCATCCGGTTTGCGTTTAGTTGGACCATCATTTATTTATCAACAGGACAAGGTGTGTCCAAACTTTTGGTCTGTACTGTATATACATATATATATATATATATATATATATATATAATTACTGTGCCTCAGTATTAAAAGGTGGTCAAATATATTGTTGTGTGCATCTTGTTCAACTGGTGCCACAATGCCCATTAATCTGTTTTATAGAATTACTGTGCCCCAGTATTAAAGTGCGGTCTGCTATATCTCCACGTGCATCATGCTCAACTGCTGCCACAATCCCCGTTAGTATATATATATATAATTACTGTGTCTCAGTACTAAAAGGTGGTCAAATATATTGTTGTGTGCATCTTGTTCAACTGCTGCCACAATCCCCATTAATCTGTTAGTTTATTTATAGAATTACTGTGCCTCAGTATTAAAGGACGGCCTAATATATCACCACGCACATGTTGTTGAACTGCTGCCACATTATTAGTTAATCCGTTACATTACTGATACTGTACACTATGGCCCCCAGGCAGTTGCCTGGGCCCTCCAATGGAACAAGCAGTGGCAAAAATGCTGCTGTAGCCGGCACAAGTAGCAGCCGAGGAAGGGGTGGTGGTAGCAGCAGCCACAGCGCTTCCACCTCATCTCAAGCGACAATAGATACACAAAGCCAGGAATCGTTTTTTTCGTCTGGCACCACACTTAATTGGAATGGCCCAGGAACTGCCTCTGTGCCCTCACCTGTCCTGAACCCGCCTCTTTCTTTTGCAGCCCCTTCTGCTAGCCCAGTAATGATAGCTGCCGGCTTTTTCAGTGACGATGAACTTTGTAAGGACAGTCAGCAGTTACAGGCCACCACAGACTTGGAGGAGAGGTCCGCTGCGGTATGCAAGTACTGATGATGACAGTCAGGTGGGAGTACATGTTGCAAGAGGTCAGGGACATGTGCAAGAGACAAGTGAAGGTGACAAAAGTGATGATCATCATCAGAGGACAAGGAAGGCTGTATGCCTGTGAGACAGCAGGGTAGAAGCAGTGGGAGATCTGCAGCCAAACGCGGGAGGAGTACACTGTCTGCTACTCGGAAGACTACCTGTGAGAACAAACTAGCAGTGCACAGGTTAATACAAAGCAGCGGCAGGCAGGCGTCACACAATGCTAGAGGGAAAATGCCATACTCGGCAGTGTGGGAATTTTTCACCAAGTCCCTGGGGGATGTTAGCATGGTATGCAGAATATGTGGGCAAAAGGTGAGGCATGGCCAGGATGCTAGCGTTGGCACAATGGCCCTGCGTCAATACATGGAGCGTCACCATAAAGTGGCATGGGAAAACCGTGTCTCATTTAGTGTTACAGCCTGATACAGCAACCGCTGCATCTCCCATCGGCCCACACCCCCTCTCCAGCAGTCAGAGCTTGACAACTTCAGCAGAGGAAAGCTGTTGTTCCTGCCCATCAACTTCAATGTTGTCTCCTGATGCTCCTCATCCTACTCCTTGTCACTTGTTTCGACAGTAATCGATCACTGAGGTAATTACAAAAAGACAACAGTATCAGTGTACTCATCCAACAGCGCAAAAGCTGAATGTGCTTCTGGCAAAGTTACTGGTACTACAGTTCCTCCCTTTCCATGTCGTTGACTCTGCGCATTTTAGAGAACTGATGGCTTGTGCCGATCCATGGTGGAGAGTCCCAAGCCGACATTACTTTTCCAAAAAAGCTGTATCAGCCCTGCACACATATGTTAAGCAGAAGGTGGGCCAGTCCTTGGGCCTCTTGGTGTCTCGTAGAGTTCACGCCAGCGCTGACCTATGGAGTTGTAATTACGGGCAAGGACAATATATGTAGTTCACAGACCACTGGGTAAATGTCATCCCGGACCAGGCACACCAGCAACTTGACCAGGTGATGGCAATGCCGTCTCCACGTTGTAATGCTGGGATTTCTGTGCCAATGTCCTCTTCTGACTTCTCATCTTTTTCCTTGTCCTCATCCTCCTCTCTTGGCATAGTTCACAGTTGTTCTCCATCATATCACCTATGCAAAGCTAGGCGTTGTCACGTGGTTCTGCACCTCATCAGCCTTGGTGAAGGGAGCCACACCAGGACATCAATAAACAAATCAAACACTGGCTGTCTCCGTGCCAACTGGAGATAGGAACCCTGGTTACTGATAATATGAAGAATATTTTGCCTGCGTTGGATAAGAGAGAGCTGACCCATGAGCCCTGCATGGTGCACATCTTAAATCTCATTGTCAACCGGTTCCACTGAACTGCAAGAGCTGTAAAAAATGTCCAGGAAAGTGTGCATGCACTTCAGCCACTCTTACCATGCAAAACACTCTTTCCTTGAGCTGCACAGGTGAAATGCTGTTCCCCAACATCACCTGATATACAACATTTCCACCCGTGGGAACTCCACCCTCCATATGTACAAGCAGTGGAAGGTGGTCAAAAATGTATTAATGCTGCAGACGGACAGGTTTACTCCCTAGTGTAACTTCAACGTTAGCCAGGGCAGCTCATGTGTGACACAAGCCGTTTGCTCAGGCCCTCTGAGGAGACCCCTTTATTTGTCAGTCGGCAGAACTACGGGATGAATTATGTCATTCCACTCCTTCACGTCCTGCAGGGGATGCTAAGAAATCTGATTGGCGAGGGGACAGAAGACTTATCACCTCCATTTCTTGACCACCAGAGCCACGAGGAGAATGAACTGGCAGAGAAGGAGGAGGACATAAACGTTGAGGAATTTTAGGCTTAGAGCCCAGGGCTCCATAATTCAGTGATAAGATTCTGGCTACCTACAGACACCACTAGGGGGACCACTATGTACCTATTTATACTGTTTCCATTAGAGTCAATGTTGAGCTCTTATTGTTGTAGTTTCAAGGGGTGTGGGAAAAAAGTTTAAATTGTCACCACTTCATTAATCTTCCAGCCATTTGTCAATTTGTTGACTTTTTTTGGGATGACTAATTACACAAAAAACAATTCCAAACGAGAAAACTTTCAGGAAATCAAGCCTTCACAAGCAAACAGTCAATGCAAAATAAACTCACAGGAGCATCCTCTAGAACAGGGGTAGGCAACCTCCAGCACTCCAGCAGTTGTGAAACTACAACTCCCAGCATGCATACTTGCTCTGCTCTTCTCAGAACTCTCAAAGAAATGAATGGAGCATGCTGGGAATTGTAGTTTCACAGCAGCTGCAGTGCCAAAGGTTGCTGATCCCTGCTCTAGAAAGAACATACAGAAAATATACATAAAATGATATACAACTGTCCTTATGACTCCATACAGAAAGTACTGTACAAACTAACATTGTATATTTTTTTTTCAGATCCCTTGCTCCTCTTCAAGCCTCCATTTTCTTGGGTGTTTGGGAGACAGTTTTCCTTGGGGTCTCCTTTTGGCAACTGAACGTCCACGATACAGAGAATAGTTGTCAAAACCAATCCCCTTCACTTTGTCACGAGGGGGGTAGACAAGGGTAGTGTGCCCTGAGCTAAACCCCTCCTTCTCTCCCTGCCTACTTGCCTCAAACGGCCCTAGGTAGCCGCGGACAACCACGAAGGCGGTCCCTACACTGTATAAGTGCGCAGGAAGGGAGAGGGAACACAGGGGCAGACAAAACACAGACGTAACAAACACAATATAGAATGGTCAGCTAGCCGGGTCAAACACAGGAGGTCACGTAAATACCGAGGGGTCAAGCAGAGAGAAGTCAACAGTCCAAAAGTCCAAAATCCAAATCCAAGTAAACAATCCAATAACAGAGAACGCACAAGCACTGGTCAAAGGTGTAAGCAAATCACAGGCGATTTGAGAGGGCAACTGTCCGGCTTTAAAAAGCCCTCCAATGGGTCATGTGACGGGGCCAACGTCACATGACCTCATTTGCATAATGAGCGCTGGCCTAACGTGGCCAGCGCTCAAAATATGCTAAAACTTTGGTCATGCGGCGTGGCCAGCGCCACATGACCGATACATAAGGTCCCCAAATAAATAATAATAAACTCTGAGCGCTGGCAACGGGCCAGCGCTCAGTACTGCCTACTGCTCGCGTCTAGGGGGGCGGGGACGCCGGGCACACAGTGTCCGGAAGCGCGCCCGGCGCTCCCCGCCTTTCATCACTATGGAGACGAGGACGCCTGTCGCGTCCTCGCTCCATAGTAGCGGAAGTCCGGCGGCGCTGCATGCGGTGAGCGCGCCGCCGGCTTCCCGTAACAGTACCCCCCCTCTCACGAGGGGCCACCGGACCCTTACCAGCGGGAGCAGGCTTATCAGGATGCTGCCGATGGAAATTCCGAATGAGAGAGTCGGCATGCATCCTAGTCAACGGCACCCAAGATCTGTCCTCCGGTCCAAATCCCCTCCAGTGTACGAGGTACTGGAAGGAATTACGGACCCTCCTCACATCCACGATTCTGGCAATCTCGTGTTCTACCCGTCCCGCCACCTCAACCGGAGGTGGAGGCTGTTCCTCAGGACCAACAGGAGCAACGTAAGGTTTAAGCAAGGACACATGAAACACATTATGGACACGAAGGGAGTCGGGCAAGCATAACTCAAACGAAACCGGATTGATCACCTTGGTGATCCTGTAAGGACCAATATAACGCGGTGCAAACTTGTAAGATGGAACCTTCATATTAAGATTCTTAGTTGATAACCACACCTTATCCCCAACCATAAAATTCACAGCCTTAGACCGCTTTCTATCAGCTTTAACCCTTTGAACTTCTTGGGCCTTTTCCAGGTTCGATTGAACCTGTGCCCAAACTGTGCACAGTTCTTGGGAGAAATCATTAACCTCTGGGACAACCGATGTAGATGGGAAAAAGGAGCCAAAACGTGGATGGAAACCCATATTACAAAAGAACGGCGACATTCCAGAGGACGAATTGACACGGTTATTAATGGCAAACTCAGCCAGAGACAGGAATCTGACCCACACATGTTGGTTGTCTGCCACATAACATCTAAGATATTGTTCAACAGATTGATTGAGACGTTCAGTCTGACCATTAGTTTCTGGATGAAAGGCTGATGAAAAGGACAAAGAAATGTTAATCTTATTACAGAACGCCCTCCAGAACCTAGACACAAACTGTACCCCTCTATCAGAAACGATATTCTCAGGAACACCATGCAGTTTAACAATATTATCCATGAATATAGATGCCAAGACCTTAGCAGAGGGTAATTTACACAAAGGAATAAAATGACACATTTTACTGAACCTGTCAACTACCACAAAAATCACAGTCTTACCCTCCGAGCATGGCAAGTCCGTGATAAAGTCCATGGACAAATGTGACCAAGGTCTACTAGGTATGGGTAAGGGATGTAACTCACCCATAGGTCGTCTCTTAGAATTCTTGGACCTGGCACAAGTGTTACACGCAGTTACAAAAGCTTGAATATCCCTGGAAATCGATGGCCACCAATACTGCCTCGAAATCAACTCCTTAGTGGCATGGATACCAGGGTGTCCACATAAAACAGAATTATGACACTCACCCAGCAGTCGTAAACGCAAATGAGCCGGCACAAATAATTTGTCATTGGGGGTACCAGTAGGAGCGAGATGCTGTCCTGCCGAGATCTCAGAAGCGAGGTCAGGTGCGGTGGCGGCCACAAAGATCTCAGCTGGAAGGATGGGTTCCGGAGGGGCGTCAGGAGGTTGATACGCCTGGAAGCTTCGGGATAAGGCGTCCGCTTTAACGTTCTTGCTTCCGGGTCTGAAGGTAACAGAAAAATCAAACCGGGTGAAGAACAAAGCCCACCTCGCCTGCCTAGGATTCAAACGTTTAGCGGACTCCAGAAACAATAAATTCTTATGATCCGTGAGGACCGTGACACGGTGTAATGCCCCTTCTAAAAAATGCCGCCATTCCTCAAATGCCCACTTAATTGCCAATAACTCCCTATTACCGATATCATAGTTCCTCTCAGCAGGCGAGAACTTGCGGGAAAAGAAGGCGCATGGCTTAAGATTAGTTTAAGGTGGAAGATCCCTGGGACAGTACAGCCCCCACACCGTCTTCTGATGCGTCCACCTCAACCACAAAAGGCCTACTCTGATCCGGCTGGATTAGCACAGGAGCATTAGTAAAACACCACTTTAACCTTTCAAAGGACTCAATAGCTGCAGGAGGCCAATTAACCAGATCAGCTCCCTTGCGGGTAAGATCAGTAATTGGCTTGACCACCAACGAAAAATTTTTAATAAATTTGCAATAAAAGTTCGCAAATCCTAAAAATCGTTGGAGCGCCTTCAGGGAGGACGGTCGCACCCAATCAAGGATGGCCTGCACCTTGACAGGATCCATCTTGAACGAGAAAGGGGTCAAAATGTATCCTAAAAAGGCCACCTCCTGAACACCGAAGATACATTTCTCCCTTTTGACAAAAAGCTTATTTTCATGCAAAACCTTCAGTACCTGTCTGGTGTGGGAGACGTGGGATTCCCAATCAGCAGAGAAAATAAGAATATCGTCAATATAAACAATCATAAATCTCCCAATAAATGCTCTGAAAATATCATTAACAAAATTTTGGAAGACGGCGGGTGCATTACTCAACCCAAAGGGCATTACTAAGTACTCATAATGACCTTCAGGGGTGTTGAATGCCGTCTTCCATTCGTCTCCCTCTCTGATTCTGATAAGGTTGTATGCCCCCTTCAAATCTAATTTAGAGAACCAGCAGGCACCTTGAACCTGATTCAGTAAATCAGGGATAAGGGGCAGCGGGTACCTGTTCTTGACCGTGATCTTGTTTAGTTCCCGGTAATCAATACAGGGCCTCAATCCTCCATCCTTCTTGCCAACAAAGAAGAAACCTGCCCCCATTGGGGAGACTGAAGTCCGAATGTGACCCTTGGCCAGGCTCTCCTTAAGATAATCCCTCATACATTGTCGCTCAGGAGTGGAGAGATTATAAATGCGACCCTTGGGATACTTGGATCCCTCAATTATGTCAATGGCACAATCGTACTGCCGGTGAGGAGGAAGGAAATCAGTCTCCGACATGGAGAAGACATCCGAAAATTCTCTGATAAATTCGGGTAGGACGAGAGACTCCGCGGTACCTCCTAGCTGCAGTACAGATTTGCAACAATTGACACAATCATGTCCCCATTTTTCTAATTCACCTGCTGGCCAGTTGATCACAGGGTTGTGAGCCTGTAACCATGGCAGACCTAACACGAGGTCAGCAGGTAAATCCTTTAAAACAAGAAAGGAACAAGTCTCAGAATGGGAGATTCCCACAGTTAGGGTGACGTCAGGAGTACAAAACTCCACTCTCCCATTGTGCAATGGGGTGGAGCCGAGGGCCACAATTTGAATAATCTCCCTTAGAGGGACTATCGGTATACCCACTGATTGTACAAAATCAAAATTAATAAAATTAGCAGCGGAACCACAATCAACAAACGCTTGACCAACCCCCTTAAGTTGATCATAGGTAACAGAGATAGGTAGTAAAATTTTTCTCCTTACCACCGCTGGAGTTACCTTACTCCCCGCTGGGGATCTCCTAGAGGGCGGAAGCTTGGGACACTGCTGGAGCCAATGGTTCATCTCACCGCAGTAAAAGCAGGCTCCCTTCAGACGTCTCTGTTCCCTTAAGGTTCCTCCTAACTGCATGGGCTCTTCCGGAACCCTAGTGGAAGATGGACCTGGCATAGGATTCTCAGGCAGGATGGCCACAGGAGTGCTTGACCGTTCCTTCCGTCTCTCTCTCACCCGACGGTCTAACTTGACTGCTAGGGTCATGGTCGCTTCTAAGGAGTCAGGAGTAGGATAGCCCACAAGAAGGTCCTTCAGTTGGTCAGAAAGCCCTGTCCTAAACTGGCTTCTTAAAGCCGGGTCATTCCAACCAGAAGAAACACACCACCTCCTAAACTCCGCACAATAATCCTCCACAGGACGGTTACCCTGCCGAATGTCCCTGAGCTGGGCTTCAGCAACAGCCGTCAAGTCAGGCTCCTCATACAGTAACCCAAGAGCCCTGAAAAAGGCGTCCACAGTCTGACGGCTAGGGGAGTCTGGGGGTAACGCAAATGCCCACTCCTGCGGATCACCCTGCAGCAGAGAAATAATTATTTTGACCCGCTGCTGCTCGGTGCCCGAGGAATGAGGACGTAGATCGAAAAAGAGCTTGACACTCTCCTTAAAGGAATTAAAAAGTTTTCGATCTCCAGAAAACCGATCCGGCAGCTTAATATGAGGTTCCACACTAGGATTGGAAGTGGAAGGGGCCACTACTGAGGAGGATAGTAGCTGCTCCTGATGTTGGAGCCTCTCAGCCAGGCCCTGCAGAGCTTGAGCCATACCCTGGACCTGCTCCGTGAGGGCCCGCAACTGATCCATAAGTTGGGCCTGTGATTCTGTCACGAGGGGGGTAGACAAGGGTAGTGTGCCCTGAGCTAAACCCCTCCTTCTCTCCCTGCCTACTTGCCTCAAACGGCCCTAGGTAGCCGCGGACAACCACGAAGGCGGTCCCTACACTGTATAAGTGCGCAGGAAGGGAGAGGGAACACAGGGGCAGACAAAACACAGACGTAACAAACACAATATAGAATGGTCAGCTAGCCGGGTCAAACACAGGAGGTCACGTAAATACCGAGGGGTCAAGCAGAGAGAAGTCAACAGTCCAAAAGTCCAAAATCCAAATCCAAGTAAACAATCCAATAACAGAGAACGCACAAGCACTGGTCAAAGGTGTAAGCAAATCACAGGCGATTTGAGAGGGCAACTGTCCGGCTTTAAAAAGCCCTCCAATGGGTCATGTGATGGGGCCAACGTCACATGACCTCATTTGCATAATGAGCGCTGGCCTAACGTGGCCAGCGCTCAAAATATGCTAAAACTTTGGTCATGCGGCGTGGCCAGCGCCACATGACCGATACATAAGGTCCCCAAATAAATAATAATAAACTCTGAGCGCTGGCAACGGGCCAGCGCTCAGTACTGCCTACTGCTCGCGTCTAGGGGGGCGGGGACGCCGGGCACACAGTGTCCGGAAGCGCGCCCGGCGCTCTCCGCCTTTCATCACTATGGAGACGAGGACGCCTGTCGCGTCCTCGCTCCATAGTAGCGGAAGTCCGGCGGCGCTGCATGCGGGGAGCGCGCCGCCGGCTTCCCGTAACACACTTATTGTCTTGTAGCTATTTGTGGTACTTCTTCTCTAGGTCCATTGGGGAGCTTTATGTCCTTGTAGCTGATTCCTCCAGTATTTATGAGCAATAAGACAGCAAAGTCTAGTGCTCTCCAATATTAAACAATGAGGGTGGCTGTCCTAACACCTTTAGAAAATGAGCATGGGGGGGGGCTTTTCTTTTACAACACTCGATAAACTTGATCGAACCATTTTGTAAAATTGTAGATTGCGGCCAGATTCTAACTTCTTAGGATAAAATTCTAGCTTCCTGCAGCCACCACTAGGAGGAGCTTTGTGTATGTAACATATATAAGTTCCCAAATAACTCTATCTTCAAGAACTACCTCCAGTGGTGGCTGCAGTTAAAATTTTATCACCTAGCTAGTAGCATGTGCATTGGCCACATCTTACTGGATGGCATGACAGAGACCCTAGTAAGTATCGAAGAAGATGAGTCGGCACTGCAGTTTGCTCATGGTGCATGCGTCAAGGGAAGGCGTCCCACTAGTATATAGCAAAGAAGGACCAGCACTCACTTTCTTGATGATATGAAGAGACTTTTATTCATAGCATAATAGCATCATCAGTGACTAGTTTCATCTGAAGCCTAAGCCTTTTTCAAACTGCAAATCGTCTCTACATATCGTCAAGAAAGTGAGTGCCGGTCCTTCTTCTCTAGAGACCCTAATGGGTGCCGGTGGGGAGTAACAACATCTTACTTTTGAGGTACTTTTTAAAGGTCAGAAACACCCTTTCATTCTATGACTGTGTAAAGGGAAGCAAAAAATTTGGAGTTCTGACCAATTTCAACAGGTCTGGCCAACTATCTAATGTCTCTAGTTCTTTTGGCTGATCCTTTAGAAGGGCTCTCGGGGCTACAGATATCGATGACCCTCTGGATAGGTCAGTGACAGTCCAATACCCAGCACCCCCACAGATCACCTGAGTTGGGCTGCCATGACACTAGAGCCTATACAGTGTACCGAATGGAAGCAGAAGGCTCCGTACACTGTGTAGTTGCTGGCGCCGGTGTACTGCAGCTCAGCTTCCATTCAATTAAGGTAGGAACTGAGCTGCAATACCCAGGCACTGCGACTACACAGTCTACAAAGCTATCTGTTTCCTACATCTCCCTACATGTTGTACAGTTTCTAGTGCCTGAAACAGGTGATCAAGAGGGGGGCGCCAGGTATTGGATCCCTACTGATCTGATATTAATGACCGATCCTGAGTGTAGGTCATCAATATCTTTTTCCTGGAAAGCCATTTTAATTCTCAAGGTGATATGCTGGGGTGTCTGACAGCAGCGCTGCCTATTCTGGACACATGTATGCTGTGCAGGGCGTAAGGGAGGAGGGAGCTATGAAAAAAGTATGTCCACTTTTATTAAGTCATTCTGTAAGTCATTATCTTATCAGTACAGACTGTTCTAAATTTTACTGTGTGGGTAGATCCACAATATCAGAATTACAGTGCACATATCTCTAATGATTTTACAAGTTTCTACGGAAGGCTCCGTCTTATTTAGATTGCGAAACAGCCGTTCCAGTGTTTGTGTACATAAAGAGGGGGGCACCTTGTGAATTCCTATCACTCCCATGGCTTCATTCATACACTGCACTTGTCAAGTGCCGCCGCCAAACTCTCATCAAGCAATCAAACATGTAACTGTCAAATAATGTGAAAGGAAGGTGTTGTCAGGTATGCAAACTACCCAGATGCTGTTCTAGATATGCCTCCCACGCTCCTCGACTCCAAACTCCAAACTACACAGTGTGACAAGGCGTAATTGTCTCCGATCAATCATGTATCTAATGTTTATAAATATTTTAGTCATCACTCCTCGAAGTTAATTCCATATTTCCTGTATGTTGTGAGAAAAAAAATAATACTTTTCTACCTAGAGACCATGATGCATACCTTTGAGGTTACAGGTGCCAGTAGATGCAGTGGTAGAGATGATTACGGTACAAGCCAGTAGTATACAAGATCACTGTGAATTAGACGGTCAGGGAGTGTTCACAGTTTGATATATGGTCGTGGAAGAATTACTGTCCAGCAGGTAAAGCTTTTGCTAAGAGACTTTCTAGATGGGGTAGCATAATGCCCCATTACGGTCCCTCATGAATAATAAGGCAAAACTGCAACAAGGTCATAAAGCTACATCTGTGGACTCCAAAGTGAGGTCTACAAAGAAATACACACCGCTAATAATTAGGGCATGTCCACATTTTGTTATATGGTCTTAGTGAAATTGCTGCCCAACAGGTAAAGCAGTTTCTAAGGCACTTTCCAGAAGGGGTAGCATAATGCCCCATTACAGTCTTGAATAAGAGAGCCTAACTGCAACAAGGTCATTGAGCTGCATCTGTAAAACCAGACTGAGGTCTACAAAATAGCAAAAATTATCAGCGAGTGTCCACAATTTGTTCTAGGGTCTGAGAAAAATAACTGCCTAGCAGGTATAACAGTTTCTAAGGGCCCTTCTATCAGAGGTGGTTTAGGACCCCATTACAGTTCCTCATGAATGAGAGAACCCAAAAGTATCTGTTGACCTTTATCTGTCTACTTTGTACTCCATCAATAATCAGGATGTGCCCACAATTTGTTGCAGAGTTGTGAAGAAACGCTAACTAGCAGTTATAGAATCTTCTTAGGAAATCTCCAACAGAGGTGGTACATTTACCCCACTGCAGTCCCTTATGAATTAATGAGCCCAAATGCAACAAGGTCCTTGAGCACCACCATCTGAGATCTACCAGGCATGCATTATTTTTTACTCCATCAATAATCAGGAAGTGTCTAGAGTTTGTTGTAGAATCTGGGAAGAAATGCTAACTAGCAGATACATATAAAGTCTTCTTAGGAACTTTCCTGTAGAGGTGGTGTATTACCCCATTACAGTCCCTCATGAGTAAGAAGGCCCAACTGCAACAAGGTTCTGGAGCCCCATCTGTGGACCCTCATCTGAGGGCCACAAAGTTATGAAATATTTTCTACTCCAATAGTAGTTTTGGATGTAAACACAATGCTATATTTGCATCTGACACATGGAATTGGATGGAACAAGTATGAGACTTGATTTAAAATTTTCTATAAATATTACCTTTACATATTAACTGCGAGTAAAGCTTCTTGCACATGGATTTATCTGCAAAAACTGATCTGCAAAATACAGATTTCTTCTGTGTACATGTTAACATTAATAGAAAGGGCTATTCTCATTCGCACATACCGACACTTATCGCACCTGTGGTGAGATTCTCAGACAAGCGAGGATTGGCCACAGAACTTACATGGATGTTTCCCGGTGGGCCGATGCCCAAGGGGCCACATGAGCCCTCCTCACGGCCAGCCAGTGGAAGTTTTGGGGGAAGTACTTTGTGATGGACTGTGGTATTTGGCTCTGTTGGGGTGGTATAATGTGCCGCAATATGGTATTGCTGGCCCCGCCTATTTGTGTTGGCTCTGTCTTCCATCAATTTGGACCTGACTACAAAACGGGGCCACTTTTAGTATTTTTTCCAGGGCCACTTTAAGTTCCCAGTCCGTCCCTGTTATCAGATCAGGCACATGAAGTTGTGAAAAGAATGGGTGTGTGCATGGCCCATTAGGAATGAATGGGTCCATGTTGTATCCATGAAAACAATCGATAGCGCACTGAAAAAAATATATAGTCATGTGCATGAGGCCTTCAATAGGTTGTCCACTCCTTTACAAGTGATGGGCTATCCTCAGGATATCTATCTGACTGGCCAGGATACTACACCCCGCACCCCAGGCAGTAGCTCCAGCACCAGAAATTAGCACCAGAACTCCACAGCTCAGTCTGTTGGATGCAGCACTGCAGGAACCAGCTTCGTTCACTAGAAGCTACTGCAGAACAGTTGGGGTTTGGGGTGGCAAACGATCAGATATTGTTACCCTGAGGATACTGTAAGGCTCTATACACTTGGGTGAGAGGATCCGTTTCTGGCAGCAATAACAGCTCGATCTGCAGGCTATACTTGCTACAAAAATGCAGAAAACCCTGGCAGAACCCATTTTTGAGGTGTTTACCCAGTCATAATTTTGGGCAGGACTATATTGGAAGGATTGCCATGCTGATCAATCAAGCCCCAACCGGATAGTTTCTGGATTAGCCCTTTGTTTGCTGTTAGGCTCTGTTTGTCTCTCTGGTTCCAACTCTACTTGTATGCTACTTCTCGCATCCTGGTCATTCTGGTAAGTCTTTGTCTAGCAAGCTCATGACAGTTTTCTGCTGCCTTATTCTGCAGATGTAACCTAGGTTCCTAACATCCAAGTCCATCTGGCCTTGCAGCAGGCTCTGGTGAAGAACCTAGGAATAATCTTTCCACCAACCGGAGTGGTTCAGGAGGACTGGTAGCAGTTTTATGAGTTTGCTGGCTGTGGTTCCACAGGCTGACCATAGTATTTTCCTACCACAATTCATATATTCATAAGTCACAGTGACTACAACTTCATTATTCTTTAAATGGAAGCTATGAATCTAGTGTGAACAGGACCCAAGTAAGGCAATCAACAACTACACTATTGCTTTGTAATACTTTGTTACATGAACCTGGTTCTATATTTTTGCAAGAAGATTAATGAGGCGTTTTTTCCTGTGACAGATAAGACCTGGAGACAGTTGTCAGAAGTGAGGACCTAGACAACAAGACACATTATTTACACACTACTTGTTAGGAAGAGAGAGCATTTATTACCAGCCTTCACTGAACAGGAAGTAGGGGAGCAGGGCTGACCTCAGAAGACCATCTCTCTGACCTATAGATAGACAATGCAGAGAGAAACATTGCCAATATATCACCATCTTCATGGAAGGTTAGATACCTACAGTACTATGCATGTTCTTTTCTGTGTAAACAGATAGATATGAGATAGATGATAGATAGATAGATAGATAGATAGATAGATAGATAGATAGATAGATAGATAGATAGATAGATAGATAGATAGAGCAATTATGACAAATATGAAAATCGTGATGAATTGAACATGTAACCTCGATTTTGATTACAGAATAATTATTTGGGGCTGTTGCTTGGGGCGTGACTCAGAAGTGGCTTAACACAGGTTGTTAAAAAAAACACCAATGGTTTGATCATATTTTGAGTTCTGCGCTTTTTAAAAAAATAAGGGATTTTTTTTCTCTATTGGAGATACACCTGTGTACTTGTTGTACTTTTGCTTAAGTATAAAATATGGGATGTTTTTCGTAATGGAATCGTGCATATTTTATGGATGTTAAAATAACTGAAGAAAAAACACCCACACGAGCTGTCTGAGGTTTTGTACATAGCAATATAGAGGGTTATATACAGGAGTGTGCAGCAATATGGAGGGCTATATACTGGAAGTTCACATACAGCGCTGGATTGCAAGCAGAGGGAGCACACTGGCATCCCAGTTACAGTATGTTCCTGCGGCGCACGTTTAAGGACACCACCCAGCCTCAGTGGCGTATCTACCATAGTTGCAGAACATGTAACAAGAGGGGGCCCTGTCTTAGTTGGGATTATCTCCTCTTCTACTGGGGGTGAAAACTTGGTCAGGACTCCACCCTCTAAAGGGACAACTTTTAGCAAAGGAGGCAGTGGAAAAATGGCCCAAGGGTCATTGAAAAGGGTTTAGGAGGAAACCCTTCTGTCCTGTGGTTCGGTATTTTTTTATTATCATCCCAGCTCTAATAGATAGATAGATGTTTCTAGTGCATACGTCCTTAGAGAGTGTGTGCATGCTAAGATCCAGCATGAAAAGCCTGATCGACCCCCACCAATGACTGCTTTCCCTATATATTAGGCACCTATGGGTGGGTGCCTGAGCAATAAGGTTCCTATCATTCTTAGTCTTCTGATCCCTGTGTCTTCTGATCCCTGCTTGTTTACAATGCCTATTCTGAACTTGGCCTGTCCATCATATGGACTCTGCACTGTCCACAACTTGTTTACTGACCTCACTCATGTCTGTCCCTTTAGTGCCATGCATAGATGTCTCTTGACCCACATGAGTTAGCTATCACAGAACAGAGACTACACTATGAGGTAGCCGCCTTGTAGTTCCCCTGCAGCAAAGACCAGATCCCTGTATAGGGATTCAAGGGTGAAGACCAAGGGGGACACCTAGACAATGCCCTTTGGAGGACCCTTAAGCCAAATTCAGTGACACAGTGTTCATGCCTGTCGCATTACAGTTCAGTTGAGCATCCAACCATTTTTCCAGCACTGTTGAATCGGACACATTAGTAGCTCGTAGTATAAGACACAGCACCATGCATAAAACCCATACCAAAAAAAACAGACACAATGAAAAAACTGCAGGTCAGCTCTTCAGACATGCTTTTTAGATTGTGGTGACGATAAGGGCGGTCATCAAGCATGTTGTGTCTGCTCTTCTCTGATGTCCATTAGCACTACATCCATCTTATGGTGACCCGGTGGATTTTACAATACAATACTGTGTCGTTACGTTTCCTCTATCGGCTCCCAAATTTTCCTGTAAGCGAAATTCTGTCATCTTCATTCATCTGAAACAACACGCATATTGTCTCTCTATACAATGTGGACCTTCCTTCCCTTTCCAATTATCTTGTTTGCCTTGGTAAATCCAACGATTTCTATGTTGTTAGAGATTCCTGTCACAATCGAGAAGAACGTTGGTCTTTTGTAGCTCTACATGACAAGTCTACCAAACTCTAAACTCTCTTTCAATGGGTTTTTCAGGACTTTATATTGATGACCCATCTGACTTCAGGCACCCAAACTACAAAGTTCCATCTACTGCAGCTGTTCTCCCATTCCATGGAAAATTTTTGTGAAAGTTTGAAAGTTGACTTGTGACTTTTCTTCTCAATTGATTGAGATTTTTCCAAGATTTTCTCGAATCTCAAAGTCACCATGTGTCCCTTGCCTCAAGAGTCAAGACCATACATTTGCTGGCATCAGCCTCCATATCGATGCCATTTGTAAATTTTGACTGGGCTTATTCTGATTTTTGTCCTGGACTTTTATAATTTCCACATCTTCCGGCCCATTAGTTTTACTAAACATCTGTAGACCATGAAACGACTAGATAGACAGTGATGCTCCGCACTGAGGTATACTATACTCCGGGGGTGGCTGGTTAAATCGATCTGTGGGTCTGTAATACTCAGCTCGACTAAATGGACGTGTAGAGAATATTAAATCCCCGCCTTTGTGAAAACGTAATATATTATTTAGAAAGTCAGCAGGAGTTGTCAGGTCAGCGCCATCAATTATTTACCCTCCTCTTGTTTAATTGAACATACATTTCCTTACTTTACTCATCAGTTTCAACCCTAGATAAATTAGTATTCATAAGATGTGACCTATTGATGTGAGATAAATCCAGAAATAATGGATGTTCGAGGTGACCATAGATGTGGCAAATTAGGTGAAATGCTTATTGTTCAAGCTTCAACGCTTGTCTAAGCCTTCAGTGGTAAGGCCATGACATAGGGTTTGACCCCAAAGAGTTGGGGCAAGTAGTCTAACTAGAGATTAGCAAATTGAATCTAAAATTTGGGAATTCAAAAACATTTTCAAAAAAGTTCTCAATCTAATAAATCTGAATTTTGTTTGATTAGATTCTGAATAATGAGAGAGATATTAACAGGCAACTGGGGCAGAGTTGGATCAAAATTGAATTTTCAGAAATTTGCTCCTCTCTAAGTCTGACCCATTCCGCCTCAAGATACTCTTTCCATTTACTGAAAGCCTAGAATCATGGAGGATGGAGTAATATCTGAGACTGGCCATAAACTTTAGATAGCTGTTGGCCTAAGGTTCATGGAAAGAAGATGCGGGGCAAAGACACATGAGGTCCTCCTGCTCAACGTGGTTAGGATTGTGATGGTATTAAGCAACTTCAAAAAGGATCACATTTTAAATTTACAATGGGGCTTCTTTGCCTCTATGTACACCCGGAAGCAAGCTCTTGGATCCCAATGCAAAATTTGTAACGCATGCCCAACCTACCATGTGCCCAGCTATAGGGGGTGCAGAGGTAGAAGTTACTACCGGGTCCAGGAGCCTGAGGGGGCCCAAAGACCCTTGTGCCACAGAGGAAGACATAGAAAGTGCATGCTGGGAGGGCTCTATCATAGATTTTGCACTGAGGCCCAGAAGTTACACCTCTGGCTGGAGGGAAGGGGTTTGGTCTAGAATTAGGCATGGGGAAGGTGTGCCGTTTCAATGTTTGCTTCAGGCAGAAGGAAGGTTATGTGCTCCCCGACTACTTGTCATAAAGAACTGAGGGAAGGGGGGCCCAAGATGAACTCTTGCACCAGTGCCCATGAGCCTTTAGCTACGCCCCTGCATGTGCCATTTATAATACTGGTGTCATCTTATGTGGTCAAGGGGCTTTTGGACCTCCTTAGGTGCCAGGGCCTGGATGAGACTCCTTGTTCTGCATCTCCTATACCTATGCCTCTTTGTACAACCCTGACCATGGGGAAAAGCCCCTACAAAAATTTACACTTTGGAAAATTTGCTGCTCTACTCCAGGAAAATAACCTAACCAGGTTCAAAGAAGTTTGAGGGTTCCACCAAACTCTACTTTGAGAAACAAGCACCAAGGGTTCAGCTGTCTTCCATGATTAATCCTCAAAATCCGAGGATTGGACATTGGTCTTGATCTTGAAGACAACACGGAGAGACATAGATGTAAGAAGACATGTGTGACCTCTTCTACACCAAGACCAGGAACCAGACATTCTCATTCTTCAGACCAGCAAAGGTCCCACTTGGACTCCTTTTCATGTTTTATGAGAATGGCCTAGAGACCGGCCATGAAAGTATCTTCAGGAAACCCCTCTAAAGGTTTATTGGTCACGTTCTAGTGCATGTTATTAGATGTAAATTGTGTGTCTATTCACATCCTGAACTGGAAGTGGCAATGATTCATCGAGCCGTCATGTAAGTCTATTTACATGATATCATCTGGAATAAATGGAGTAAAATTCACCATCTGTCCAGTCCATACTGAGTCCATCATCCTCGGGAGAGCTGATAGCGGTGTAATTAGTAACACTGACTTTGTGGTTAAACAGAGTGCAGTGACTCCTACACGAAAAATGAATCACAACACACATCAATAGGGCCAATTACAGGAACCGAACAGCTGAGGAGCGGCACGAGAGTGACGGGAGGAAATACAGGAGGAAATGCAGGGTTCTGGCCAGATATAAAGCGCTATAAAATAAACACATGCAGCACACACATAAAATGCACTGAATACTTTATTTTCTTGTTGTGGGTGAGGACAGAAAAAAACAGTTTTTCCGCTATTTGTCGTTACAGGGTTCACGGTGCGGTATAAGTGACATCATAGTGTTATTGTGCCAGTCACTATGATTACTGTGATATCAAAGTTATAACTTTTTTATGTTTTATTATTTTTCCACAATACAAACACTTTAAAAATGTTCTTGTGTCGCCGCATTCCAAGACGCTGATTGTACAGCACTGATGTAGCTATAACAGAGCTTTTTGCAGGATGAGTTTTAATTTTCATTGTCATTATTTTGTGGTATTATGTATTTCTTATTGATTAAGTTTTATTCCTGTTTTAATTATATAGGCACTACTAATGTAAGTACTGTATAAAGTCATTTATAATGCCTCTGTATAGCACTAGTAACTATTTTATGACATCAGTTATAAGGACGCTGTATGGCATTATTAAATACTGTATGACGTCAGTTATAATGGCACTGTCTGACACTATTAAGTATTTTATGATGTCAGTTATAAGGATAGTGTATGACACTATTATGTATTTTATGACATCAGTTAAAAGGGCACTGTATGGTATTAATAAATACTGTATGACGTCATTTATACATAGTAACATAGTTTATAAGGCCGAAAAAAAGCCCTCTGTCCATCCAGTTCGGCCTGTTATCCTGCAAGTTTATTCCAGAGGAAGGCAAAAAACTCCTGTGAGGTAGAAGCCAATTTTCCTCACTTTAGGGGGAAAAAATTCCTTCCCGACTCCAATCAGGCATCAGAATAACTCCCTGTATCAACGACCCCTCTCTAGTAACTATAACCTGTAATATTATTACCTCCAGAAATACATCCAGGCCCCTCCTGATCTCTTATAGTGAACTTACCATCACCACCTCCTCAGGCAGAGAGTTCCATAGTCTCACTGCTCTTACCGTAAAGAATCCTCTTCTATGTTTGTGTACAAACCTTCTTTTCTCCAGACGCAGGGGATGTCCCCTCGTCACAGTCACAGTCCTGGGGGTAAATAGATGATGGGAGAGATCTCTGTACTGACCTCTGATATATTTATACATACCCTGTTTCCCGGAAAATAAGACCTACCCTGATAATAAGCCCTAGTGCTATTTTGCCCTGTTTTTTGAGTAGGCCTAAAATCTAAGCCCTACTCCAAAAATAAGCCCTAGGTACATTGAGGATACACTGAGAATAGGTCCAGGCCCGGGGGGGGGGGTCGGTTGGGCGCAGCCCGCAAGTGATTTTAATGGCCAGTCAGGGCCTCTCTGCTGGTGGCGCTACCTGCGCAATGCTGCGCACTATAGCAGTTAGTTACAGTTAGTTACTGCTATAACTAACTGTATAACTACAGTTAATACAGTTAGTTACCTATACACACCCCTATACCCATACCCTATCCGGCGCTGCAAGACCTCTCCCCTGTGATGATCCCGCTAGACGTGACTTCAGTGCCGGGTCTCGCTGGATCACGCTGGTTGACGGGATGACGCAGCACACGCCGGATGACAGGATTGGGTGAGAAGAAGAAGTCCGGAGCGGAGTTGAGGTAAGTATATTTTTGTCTGTGTGTGCACAGGGGCCCGGGGGCCAAAAAAATGACATACCAGTATATATTTAGAGAGGCCAAAAATGACATATACACTCACCGGCCACTTTATTAGGTACACCATGCTAGTAACGGGTTGGACCCCCTTTTGCCTTCAGAACTACCTCAATTCTTCGTGGCATAGATTCAACAAGGTGCTGGAAGCATTCCTCAGAGATTTTGGTCCATATTGACATGATGGCATCACACAGTTGCCGCAGATTTGTCGGCTGCACATCCATGATGCGAATCTCCCGTTCCACCACATCCCAAAGATGCTCTATTGGATTGAGATCTGGTGACTGTGGAGGCCATTTGAGTACAGTGAACTCATTGTCATGTTCAAGAAACCAGTCTGAGATGATTCCAGCTTTATGACATGGCGCATTATCCTGCTGAAAGTAGCCATCAGATGTTGGGTACATTGTGGTCATAAAGGGATGGACATGGTCAGCAACAATACTCAGGTAGGCTGTGGCGTTGCAACGATGCTCAATTGGTACCAAGGGGCCCAAAGAGTGCCAAGAAAATATTCCCCACACCATGACACCACCACCACCAGCTTGAACCGTTGATACAAGGCAGGATGGATCCATGCTTTCATGTTGTTGATGCCAAATTCTGACCCTACCATCCGAATGTCGCAGCAGAAATCGAGACTCATCAGACCAGGCAACGTTTTTCCAATCTTCTACTGTCCAATTTCGATGAGCTTGTGCAAATTGTAGCCTCAGTTTCCTGTTCTTAGCTGAAAGGAGTGGCACCCGGTGTGGTCTTCTGCTGCTGTAGCCCATCTGCCTCAAAGTTCGACGTACTGTGCGTTCAGAGATGCTCTTCTGCCTACCTTGGTTGTAACGGGTGGCAATTTGAGTCACTGTTGCCTTTCTATCAGCTCGAACCAGTCTGCCCATTCTCCTCTGACCTCTGGCATCAACAAGGCATTTCCGCCCACAGAACTGCCGCTCACTGGATGTTTTTTCTTTTTCGGACCATTCTCTGTAAACCCTAGAGATGGTTGTGCGTGAAAATCCCAGTAGATCAGCAGTTTCTGAAATACTCAGACCAGCCCTTCTGGCACCAACAACCATGCCACGTTCAAAGGCACTCAAATCTCCTTTCTTCCCCATACTGATGCTCGGTTTGAACTGCAGGAGATTGTCTTGACCATGTCTACATGCCTAAATGCACTGAGTTGCCGCCATGTGATTGGCTGATTAGAAATTAAGTGTTAACGAGCAGTTGGACAGGTGTACCTAATAAAGTGGCCGGTGAGTGTATATTCAGTGGGGGCAAAAATAAGACCTACCCTGATAATAAGCCCTAACCCTTTTTTCAGAGAAAAAAAAGAAATAAGACCCTGTCTTATTTTCGGGGAAACACGGTAGTTATTAGATCTCCCCTCAGTCATCTTTTTTCTAAAGTGAATAACCCTAATTTTGATAATCTTTCTGGGTCCTGTAGCCCACCCATTCCAGTTATTACTTTAGTTGCCCTCCTCTGAACCCTCTCCAGCTCTGCTATGTCTGCCTTGTTCACAGGAGCCCAGAACTGTACACAGTCCTCCATGTGTGGTCTGACTAGTGATGTGTAAGTCCCCTTTCACATGAGCGAGATTTCCGCGCGGGTCCGATGCGTGACTTGAACGCATAGCACCCGCACTGAATCCTGACCCATTCATTTCAATGGGTTTGTGTACGTACATGAGTGTATTTTTTTTACGCATTAGTTCGTCGTTGCGTGAAAATCGCAGCATGTTCTATATTCTGAGTTTTTCACGCAGCCCTGGCCCTATAGAAGTGAATGGGGCTGCGTGAAAAACACTTGCTCTTGCTCTTGCTTGCGGATGCAATGTGTTTTTAACTGATGGTTGCCCCGCTTAAAAAACTGAACTGTATGCAATCGCAGACAAAATGGACTGAACTTGCCTGCAAAATTGTGCGAGTTTTCCTGAACGCAAACTGGACGCACCCTGAACGCATCCGGACCTAATCCGTGATGCTCATGTGAAAGAGGTCTAAAGTGGCAGGACTATGTTCTCATCACGGGCATCTATGCCCCTTTTGATGCAACCCATTATCTTATTGGCCTTGGCAGCAGCTGTCTGACACTGGTTTCTACAGCTTAGTTTGTTGTTCACTAAAATTCCTAGGTCCTTTTCCATGTCAGAGTTACCCAATGTTTTACCATTTAGTATGTACTGGTGACTTGCATTATTCCTTCCCATATGCATAACCTTACATTTGTCAGTGTTAAACCTCATCTGCCACTTCTCTGCCCAAGCCTCCAGTTTATCCAGATCCATCTGTAGCAGTGTACTGTCCTCTTCTGTGTTAATTACTTTACACAGTTTAGTGTCATCTGCAAAAATATTTTATTGTGCAAGCTTTCTACAAGATCATTAATAAATATATTGAAGAGAATAGGGCCCAATACTGACCCCTGTGGTACCCCACTAGTGACAGTGACCCAATCTGAGTATGTACCATTAATAACCACCCTCTGTTTTCTATCACTGAGCCAGTTACTTACCCACATACAGACATTTTCTCCCAGGCCAAGCATTCTCATTTTATATACTAACCTTTTATGTGGTACAGTCTCAAATGCGAGTACTGTATGGCACTATTAAAGGGGTTTTCTGTGAGTTTTATACTGATGACCTAGCCTCTGGATACCGCTGGGATCCCTGCCGATCAGTTGCTTGAGAGGTCCTTCTTTCAGCTTTTTCTAGGTCAGTGATGACACGTTCATCGCTCACGTGGCCTAGGAGCAGCTCAGCCCTATTCAAGTTAATTGGGCTGAGTGCAATACTAAGCACAACCACGGTGCTGTGCCTTGTGAGCTGCGAGAAGGCAGCAGCACTCACAGGAGCACCGCCTTCTCAAAACAGCTGATTGGCGGGGTCCGACACCGATCAGATACTGGAAAAAATCCTGGAAAACCCTTTTAAGTACTGCATGACGTCATTTATATGGGCACTGTATGGCGCTATTTATATTATAAATGCGTTACTATTCATATTTCTACTTCTAGGCAGTATCTTTGCTCCTCCGTTCTCTCACTGCTGTGTCTGTACAAGACCCACAGAAGATCGCTCAGTACATATTCATTAAGCCAAGAGACTCAGAGAGAATATTTCTATAAATTCTGTCCAGATTTTCAGACGGAAAATCCGCATTACAATAGCAACAAAGTGTGAATGGGATGTTAACAAATGCAGAAAAAATATCAGTGCTGTGGTACGGCTTTAAATCCCCAGCATCTCAATGTAATGTCGTGTTTTTTTGCTGAGAATTCACACTGGGATTTCCGTCGATAGACACAATGGATTTTTTCCGTCTGTGTGATGTATCCTAATAGGAGAGCGCTCGGGATTGTGGGAGCATAATAAGGAGAACATTAATTAGTGGCCTGTTACTACACGGCAATAACCTCACTTATTGATTACCACTGGGGGGCGTGTTTTCCAGATATAATTTTCATGATTGTCACCGCGTCCATCAGATATTCTTAGCCGTGTCCTTGAAGACTTTCCATTATTTTTTTATTATAATCACCTGTAATTTACTGGCTAATAAAGTTATAAAACCCTGTGTGGTGGAATGTGTGTGGGCCGGAGATAAGATAGAAGGAATGCTGGATTTTAATTACCATACGGTAATCAGCGGCAGGTCACATGCAAGGAGGCACAGCCGCAGACCCGTATACTGCTGTATCTGCATCCGATCCACAGGAGGGTGGACACCATCATTCCAGCTAAAGAGGATGTCAAGGAAAACATGGCTGACGTCTTCTAAAAACAGCGCCCCACCGGTCCACAGGTCGCGTGTGATATTACAGCTTTAACCTGTGGACTAATGTAGAGCTGTTTTTAGAAGTTTGGGAAGACAGCAATTATGTACATTACTGCAAAATAGATAGATAGATAGATAGATAGATAGATAGATAGATAGATAGATAGATAGATGAAACAGTGAGAACTAAGGCTAGTACACAGCCCACTTTCCCTACCTACTTGCTGTACAAGCCCTAGATAGCTAGACCGCAACTGGTCGATGGACCCTACGCTATATGCTAAGTGCAGAGACGGACTAACAAACAAAGACAGACAAACACAATACAGAATAATACGTAAATAGGTCAAACCAGTCGGCTATGCAGTACCAAACGAGAGACAGATAGCGATTAGAAGACAATCCAGGGTCAGAGGAATGAGCAATCCAGATAAGCACAGGAACAAGGAGCCAGGAACCTAGATAATGACTCAGAGACTTTCACTGGCACTGGTATATGGTCAGAAGGGGGTTAAAATAGAGCACCGCGTCCCTGGATCAGACCCTGATAGGTCCATGACTCTTCGCTCCATTACACTAAAACATAGGAATAGAGCAGCTGAGCAATTAGACCACTGCTAATTTCCTCCAGCACATGCCTGCTGCAGGGGGAAACAGAGTTTTGCTAAGGAAGCGGTCGAGTCACCAGGGGGCGTGGGACAGCAGTGTGTCTCTCCCGGCATGGCCACGCCGAGGCTAAGGATCGTACTATAGATAGATAGGTAGATAGATAATAGATAGATAGATATGAGATAGGTAGATAGGTAGATAGATAGATAGATAGATAGATAGATAGATAGATAGATAGATAGATAGATAGATTACCAAATTGAGCTACAGTAATATCATGTCTTGTTTAGGGTTTTCCCTTTGCTGGAAGAAAAAGCAGCAGAAACACAGATACATTGTTACAAAAACCACACTTTTTTATGTTTTTTTTTTTTTTTTGCTGCACCCACAATGCTTCGCAGCCACAACTTACTAATAAAAGCTTAGTAGATATCCCCCGCCAGCCTTCATCGCAGATCAGCTGTGAGCTACAGTCTGGGGAAAGACTCCTTGAAGTATCCAGGTTCTGGTTTGTTGTTTTTGGAAACCATAGTCAAGTAGGTAACTACTGCCATCATCAGGACATTTGATCACATAACTCTTGACTGATGACAATACGTAGAAAATGAATGGGCTGCCCAGCCCTAAGGGAGCAAAGAATTACACTAAATGAATTCTCCTGTAGAATATATTGTGCGTCCCAAAAAAATCTACGCTGGAAAAGTCGCTTTGGTTTTGTAATCTACGACCAAATATCCTGCAGGTTTGGATTTTTCACTACTGTCGCTTCTACAGCGGCTCTCCGTAACCAAAGCATTGAATGGGCCTTTGTGAGTAAGCGTAAGAGGCTAAATTGCTTCTCCACCAGGGGGAGCTCACTGCATACAGATGTTTATATTACCCATTGAATTCAAAGCTGTATTAATCCACATGTAGAGAGCTCCCTCTAGTGTTAGCCAGAACTTTATCATTTTAACCTCTGTGAATGCATGCAGAAGAATTGTAGCATGATGATTAAAAACACACTTCTTACTCCCATAAAGATAATCAGTAATAGGGCTCATGCACACGAACCTATTTTCTTTCCGCTTCCGTTCCGTTTCCTTTGCGGACCATATGCAGAACCATTCATTTCAATGGGTCCACAAAAAAACGGAAGTTACTCCGTGTACATTCCATTTCCGTATGTCTGTATTTCTATTCCACAAAAAAATTGAACATGTCCTATTATTGTCTGCATTACGGACATGTACAGGACTGTTCTATTAGGGGCCAGCTGTTCCGTTCCGCAAAATACGGAATGCACACGGACACCATCCATATTTTTTGCAGACCGCAAAACACATACGTTTGTGTGCATGAGCCCTTAAAGAGGTTTTCCGGTTTGGGTAAGTCTCTTCTTCTGGACAGTAAGCTAATGACATTGTATTCCCCTGCTGGAATCCTAAGTAAGTGTTCAGTTTCCCTGCAGCTCCACCACAGGAGAAATCAAGTATTACACAGTGTTCATTCAAATCAATGGTTTTTCTGTGTAATACAGGACAGGACAGGTCCTCCAGGGCGAGAGATGCTCTTTGTCCCTGACCTCCACTTTGGCCAACCTGAACAGGGGACCCCCCCACCACATCAGCTCAGAATTCACTAATAGGATGTTCTGAACAGGACATTGCTTTCAAATGTAATGGACACAATATTGGAGGTCTCAGTGGGTGGTTTGGTGTGAAGCCCATGCATGACACCAAACAACCTACTCAGCTCTGCTACATCTTCACAAGTCATCTGATACAATGTATCTCTTTATATCCATTACTGTGCATTTGGAATGAAATAAAAAAGTTACGGTATTATCAAACAGTGATGGGGAAGGTGGGGGGGGGGGATCACAGCCTTTCAAAAAATACAATACACACCTTGGCTCTCTAGTGAATTAGTCAAGCAAATATTAATCTGGCATAAGGAAATCCGGAGAAGAGATGCTGTGCTCTGTTCATTCGGAAAATTGCAGTTGTTTATTTAAACCCTCTTTGAGGAAGGTAAGTCAGTCTTCGATATTTTCCTAACGTTCCCTTTTTATCATCTCCCTCCCCTTAGGCCTTGTTCACACTTAAGTGATTTCCATCAATGATTTTAAACCAGTAATGGAGCCTCCATAGATAAGGTAGAATGGAAAGATCTGCACCACTCCTGTGTTTTTGACCCCCACCTGGTTTCGGCTGGAAAATCACTGCTGGAAATCACTGACCAAACACTGAAGTGTGAAGTAGGCCTTATACCACGTACTGCAGGAACCAATGTTGAATGGTTCTGTGTAGATGTTGTTCGGATGGACAGTGTGACCTTCGTCGGGAGAAGAACACACAATTGCCATTTTTTCGCATGTCTCCGTTCTGGATTTTACTGATTTGGCGTCCTAAATCCACACGGAAATGAGTTCCAGAAAAAAAACCCTTTCTAGAAGGAACATAGCGGGGGTACAGCAGACGCAGTGTCCGTGGCCGCACCCAGGCCATGTCTCTGGCTGTCTCCTTCTGCAGTGCTTTTCCCATCAGCTCAGGAATGATCGCTTGCTCGGTGCTGTTGCATTTCTAACTTGACTCCTATGTCAAAGTGCCTAAACTGCCCACAATTAATGTTAAAATAAGATCCAGGAGGAAAGTAAGGCCTGGAAGAGCAGGCAAATCACCCGGACACTGTGTCTTCTTCTTCAATTCTCCTCACTGGAAGAGATGAGTATATGTACATCTAGCATGTGTCTGTATTTTAGGGTGTAGTGTCTACATTAAGGGGGAGTCTGCTCTGGGGTCTTAAAGGGGTTGTCCCATGAAAAATATTCTACAGTTTTCAAACCAGCATCTGGATCTGAACACTATTGTAATTGCATGTAATTAAACATTTTGTATAGCTGCTGAGTTATTTAGTAAAATGTATCTGTATAGCACCAGTTAATTTCTTATTTCTTTGATCTGCTCACTGAGAAGGTCGCACATGCTCAGTTTCATCTTTCAAATGCCCCCTGAGCTGTGATAGGGAGAGCTGAGACACACACCCTGAGCTGTGATAGGGAGAGCTGAGACACGCCCCCTGAGCTGTGATAGAGAGAGCTGAGACATGCCTCCTGAGCTGTGATAGGGAGAGCTGAGACACGCCTCCTGAGCTGTGATAGGGAGAGCTGAGACACGCCCCCTTAGCTGTGATAGGGAGAGCATGGACATGCCTCCTGAGCTGTGATAGGGAGAGCTGAGACACGCCCCCTGAACTGTGATAGGGAGATCATGGACACGCCCCCTGAGCTGTGATAGGGAGAGCATGGCCACACCTCCTGAGCTGCAGCAGAAAAGACACTCCCCTTGAGCTGTCAGCTTGATATCAATCTAGCAGAGCAATGAATGAGGAGATCTCTGGATCCATGTGAGGTACAGGCCTGGTTATAGCTTTGTTAGAAAGAGATGGTCATGTACTATATGATGTCTGATTTTCATTTTTTACATTACTCATGGAATAACCTCTTTAATTAATTGGGCTTCTAGTTTTGGGTTGGTATTAAAGGGGTTGTCTCATCTCAGACATTGCTAGGATATGCCACCAATGTCAAATAGGTGTGGGTTACTCCTCTGGGATCTGCCTCTATTTCCAGAACGGGACTCCATTCATTTCTATGGGACTGCCAAAAATAGTCAAGAGCCAGCTTGGCCATCTCCAGCAGTCCTATACAAGTGAAAGGAGCGGTGGCCGCGCTTGTGAGGGACTTCTGAAAACAGGGTGTGGTCCAGACCTGTATGTATTTAGGGGCTCTGGTATTTGTGCTCGTTTATGGCTTCTGACTTGGGGGTATTTGCATAAGGAGTTTTTTTTTGTAGAGGTATGTGTTTGTTTAGAGGGTACAGTCTCTGTGTGTCTGTATAGTTTAGGGGGTTGCCATAGTTGGGGGCGTGTCTTATATAAATAGGTGGGGCATGATGGGAAACATTTTGAACAAAAGCAAAGCCTTTTATACTAGTGGTGGATTAAGTAGATCATAATTAGAGATGAGCGAAGTTATGGAAAATTCGATTCGCATATTTTTGTAATTAGTGGGTGCAATAGCGCCGCCCCCATCATTGTGCCCCTCAGATGCCACATTCATACATGATCGAGAGTAAAAACAGTGTAAAATTAACAGGAAAAAAAAAATCATACTTACCGCCTCCATTTGCTCACAATGGGCCGGCGGCCGCCATCTTGCTTGAAGATCTGGTGCAAAATCTCGCTTGGCCCGACATGGCACCATCACGCCGGCCAGCGTGGCGACGTCATATGTCACCACACACAGGATTTCCGGTGAGCTCTTTTCAATCAAGATAGTGGCGGCTGGCCCATTGCTTGCAAATGGAGGAGGTAAGTATGATTTGTTTTGTTTTTTTACACTATTTCAGGTTAAATCAATTCGTTACCATGTAACGCTAAGAAAATTCGGCTTTGAGGCAAATCGATTTTATCCTGAAATTCGGATCGAATTCCACTTTGTTGGATTCGATTCGCTCAATTCTAATCATAATCCCTGGACTGTTCCCAAAACTTAGACCCCTAGACCCTAAGGTAGACCACCTAAACCAATGCAGGCCCCAGGCACTTACACAGCAGGACCTGTCTTCAGGACCTGCACATATCATATTCCCTTATATTTGCGGGCTTTCAGATTTTTCTCTGTTGCGGGGGTGGGGGGGGGGGGCTGGCGGTGTTATAACTATCACAAATTTGTGCCAAACTTAAGATAAAAATTTTCGATGGCAAAAAAAAAAGAGGGAGCCATCCTATAGCAGAGCCGACCGGGCATACGCTGTGGGAAAGTTTTTAAAAACTCACATAAGAAACATTCCCCTAACTCCCAATGAAGCACTTACAAAAATAAATGGCCTCCAATCATCTAAAAAAAAAATTAATTTACATATTAGCCATTTCCATTCCTTTACTACAGAGCACTATATCCCCATTCTGTACACATGTAAAAATCTTGCCTGTTTTCACCACTAGGGGGAACCAGTTTGCAAACTGTATTCAGATCCATAGCAGTATACAGGTGTGTAAATAGCTCCCCCTAGTGGTGGCAATAGGGAACTGAAATGAATAAAAAAAATTCTGGTAAAATATGGTAATCATGCTCCATAGTGTATGACATCACAGCTATATTTTAATCTCTTAGGACCTTTTTTTATATATACGGTAATTTATTCTGGTGGCTTCGCTCTATACTGTCTACAGGGGCAAACTGAATCGATGGGTCCCCACCTGTACTAAGGGCCCTATAGCAGTGACATGGCCCCTTTCTAAGGCAGGTACAGTACAATATACCACTATATATGTGAGTATTATTTAAGTTTACATTGAATATTTGCATTTCCGCAGCCGCCGTGTAGGTCTTATCCAGTGTCCCCTCAGGTAAATCCACCACCAAAATTGAAATCACATTTTCCTTGGATTATCTCATATTATCAGTAAATAACGTTATGAAAGGAATATGTCTGGGCGGCCGCTTATCTCCGGGTACAATCAGGAACGGCTATGTGGGCTTCTGTTTGTATAATGACATATTCTGCTAATGTTTTACATTTGTGCGCTATAATGGAGGATATCGGGTTCTTCTCTATAATAGATTTTGTTTAACGACTGTTTCGGGATCCGGGCCAAGAGCTTCTTTAGAAAAGATTTCATTCTGTTCCCCCAATGTGCAGGATTAATCTGCCGCACAGGGAGCTCTCGGCATTCAGGTAGATGATATATGAGGATAGGCGCCTCGTGCACACACGCACTTTATTTCCTGCCCTTAGTTGCCCCGTAATTCCCTGCACGGCAGCTTCTCACCGCTCCGATAGTCACAGCTCCTGTTCTCTGACACAAAGCACCAAATCCCCTGCATCAACAGAGGTGGATCTTCCTATAGCACACGGTCTACCAGGACACGTACACTACTGTGTGGTCAATGAATACATTTACACTACAGTATGTGGTCTACCAGGACATTTACACTATAGAGTGTGGTCTACAGGACATTTACACTATAGTGTGTGGTCTACCAGGACATTTACACTATAGTGTGCGGTCTACAGGACATTTACACTATAGTGTGTGGTCTACCAGGACATTTACACTATAGTGTGTGGTCTACAGGACATTTACACTATAGTGTGTGGTCTACCAGGACATTTACACTATAGCATGTGGTCTACGAGGGCATTTACACTATAACATGTGGTCTGCAGGACATTTACACTATAGTTTGCGGTCTACAGGACATAGACTATAGCATGCGGTCTACCAGGACATTTACAATATAGCATGAAGTCTACCAGGATATTTACAATATAGCATGTGGTCTACCAGGACATTTACACTATAGCATGTGGTCTACCAGGACATTTACACTATAGTGTGTGGTCTACCGGGACATTTACACTATAGCATGTGGTCTACAGGACGTTTACACTATAGTGTGTGGTCTACCGGGACATTTACACTATAGCATGCGGTATACAGGACATTTACACTATAGCGTGCGGTCTACAGGACATTTACACTATAGCGTGCGGTCTACAGGACATTTACACTATAGTGTGCGGTCTACAGGACATTTACACTATAGCATGCGGTCTACCAGGACCTTTACACTATAGCATGCGGTATACAGGACATTTACACTATAGCGTGCGGTCTACAGGACATTTACACTATAGCGTGCGGTCTACAGGACATTTACACTATAGCGTGCGGTCTACAGGACATTTACACTATAGCGTGCGGTCTACAGGACATTTACACTATAGTGTGCGGTCTACCAGGACATTTACACTATAGAATGCGGTCTACAGGACATTTACACTATTGAATGTGGTCTACCAGGACATTTACACTATAGCGTGTGGTCTACGAGGGCATTTAAACTATAACATGCGTTCTGCAGGACATTTACACTATAGTGTGCGGTCTACCAGGACATTTACACTATAGTGTGTGGTCTACCAGGACATTTACACTATAGAATGCGGTCTACCAGGACATTTACACTATAGCGTGTGGTCTACGAGGGCATTTAAACTATAACATGCGTTCTGCAGGACATTTACACTATAGTGTGCGGTCTACCAGGACATTTACACTATAGTGTGCGGTCTACCAGGACATTTACACTATAGCATGCGGTCTACCAGGATATTTACACTATAGTGTGCGGTCTACCAGGACATTTACACTATAGAATGCGGTCTACCAGGACATTTACACTATAGCGTGCAGTCTATAAGGACATTTACACAATAGCATGCGGTCTACCAGGACATTTACACTATAGCGTGTGGTCTACGAGGGCATTTAAACTATAACATGCGTTCTGCAGGACATTTACACTATAGTTTGCGGTCTACCAGGACATTTACACTATAGTGTGCGGTCTACCAGGACATTTACACTATAGAATGCGGTCTACCAGGACATTTACACTATAGTATGCGGTCTACCAGGACATTTACACTATAGCGTGCAGTCTATAAGGACATTTACACTATAGCGTGCGGTCTACAGGACATTTACACTATAGCGTGCAGTCTACAAGGACATTTACACTATAGCGTGCGGTCTACAGGACATTTACACTATAGCGTGCGGTCTACAGGACATTTACACTATAGCATGCGGTCTACCATGACATTTACACTATAGCATGCGGTCTACAGGACATTTACACTATAGCATGCGGTCTACCATGACATTTACACTATAGCATGCGGTCTACAGGACATTTACACTATAGCATGCGGTCTACAGGACATACACTATAGCATGCGGTCTACAGGACATTTACACTATAGCATGAGGTCTACAGAACATTTACACTATAGCATGCGGTCTACAGGACATTTACACTATAGCGTGCGGTCTACAGGACATTTACACTATAGCATGCGGTCTACCAGGACATTTACACTATAGCATGCGGTCTACCAGGACATTTACACTATAGCATGCTGTCTACCAGGACATTTACACTATAGCGTGCGGTCTACAGGACATTTACACTATAGCATGTGGTCTACAGGACATACACTATAGCATGCGGTCTACAGGACATTTACACTATAGCGTGCGGTCTACAGGACATTTACACTATAGCATGTGGTCTACAGGACGTTTACACTATAGCGTGCGGTCTACAGGACATTTACACTATAGCGTGCGGTCTACAGGACATTTACACTATAGTGTGCGGTCTACAGGACGTTTACACTATAGCATGCAGTCTACAGGACATTTACACTATAACATGTGGTCTGCAGGACATTTACACTATAGTGTGCGGTCTACAGGACATTTACACTATAGCATGCGGTCTACAGGTCATTTACACTATAGTGTGCGGTCTACAGGACATTTACACTATAGCGTGCGTTCTGCAGGACATTTACACTATAGCATGCGGTCTACCAGGACATTTACACTATAGTATGCGGTCTACAGGACATTTACACTATAGTGTGCTGTCTACAGGATATTTACACTATAGTGTGCGGTCTACAGGACATTTACACTATAGCATGCGGTCTACAGGACATTTACACTATAGCGTTCAGTCTACAGGATATTTACACTATAGAGTGCGGTCTGCAGGACATTTACACTATAGCATGCAGTCTACAGGACATTTACACTATAGCATGTGGTCTGCAGGACATTTAAACTATAGTATGCGGTCTACAGGACATTTACACTATAGTATGCGGTCTACAGGACATTTTTACTATAGTGTGCGGTCCACAGGACATTTACACTATAGCATGCGGTCTACAGGACATTTACACTATAGCATGTGGTCTACCAGGACATTTACACTATAGTATGTGGTCTACCAGGACATTTACACTATAGTATGTGGTCTACCAGGACATTTACACTATAACATTCGGTCTGCAGGACATTTACACTATAGCATGCAGTCTACAGGACATTAACACTATAGCATGTGGTCTGCAGGACATTTACACTATAGTATGCGGTCTACAGGACATTTACACTATAGTATGCGGTCTACAGGACATTTACACTATAGTGTGCGGTCCACAGGACATTTACACTATAGCATGCGGTCTACAGGACATTTACACTATAGCATGTGGTCTCCCAGGACATTTACACTATAGTATGTGGTCTACCAGGACATTTACACTATAGTATGCGGTCTACAGGACATTTACACTATAGTATGCGGTCTACAGGACATTTACACTATAGTATGCGGTCTACAGGACATTTACACTATAGTGTGCGGTCCACAGGACATTTACACTATAGCATGCGGTCCACAGGACATTTACACTATAGCATGTGGTCTACCAGGACATTTACACTATAGTATGTGGTCTACCAGGACATTTACACTATAACATGCGGTCTACAGGACATTTACACTATAGTATGCAGTCTACTAGGACAATTACACTATAGCACGTGGTCTGCCGGGACATTTACACTACAGTGTGTGATTCACTAGCACATTAAACTATAGTGTGTGGTCTAATGGGACATCTACACTATAGCATGTGGTCTACAGGACATTTACACTATAGCATGTGGTCTACCAGGACATTTACACTATAGTATCTGGTCTACCAGGACATTTACACTATAGTATGTGGTCTACCAGGACATTTACACTATAACATTCGGTCTGCAGGACATTTACACTATAGCATGCGGTCTACAGGACATTTACACTATAGCATGTGGTCTACCAGGACATTTACACTATAGTATGTGGTCTACCAGGACATTTACACTATAGTATGTGGTCTACCAGGACATTTACACTATAACATTCGGTCTGCAGGACATTTACACTATAGCATGTGGTCTGCAGGACATTTACACTATAGTATGCGGTCTACAGGACATTTACACTATAGTATGCGGTCTACAGGACATTTACACTATAGTATGCGGTCTACAGGACATTTACACTATAGTGTGCGGTCCACAGGACATTTACACTATAGCATGCGGTCTACAGGACATTTACACTATAGTATGCGGTCTACAGGACATTTACACTATAGTATGTGGTCTACCAGGACATTTACACTATAGTGTGCGGTCCACAGGACATTTACACTATAGCATGCGGTCTACAGGACATTTACACTATAGCATGTGGTCTACAGGACATTTACACTATAGCATGTGGTCTACCAGGACATTTACACTATAGCATGCGGTCTACAAGACATTTACACTATAGCATGTGGTCTACCAGGACATTTACACTATAGTATGTGGTCTACCAGGACATTTACACTATAACATGCGGTCTACAGGACATTTACACTATAGTATGCAGTCTACTAGGACAATTACACTATAGCACGTGGTCTGCCGGGACATTTACACTACAGTGTGTGATTCACTAGCACATTAAACTATAGTGTGTGGTCTAATGGGACATCTACACTATAGCATGTGGTCTACAGGACATTTACACTATAGCATGTGGTCTACCAGGACATTTACACTATAGTATGTGGTCTACCAGGACATTTACACTATAACATTCGGTCTGCAGGACATTTACACTATAGCATGCGGTCTACAGGACATTTACACTATAGCATGTGGTCTACCAGGACATTTACACTATAGTATGTGGTCTACCAGGACATTTACACTATAACATTCGGTCTGCAGGACATTTACACTATAGCATGCGGTCTACAGGACATTTACACTATAGCATGTGGTCTACCAGGACATTTACACTATAGTATGTGGTCTACCAGGACATTTACACTATAGTATGTGGTCTACCAGGACATTTACACTATAACATTCGGTCTGCAGGACATTTACACTATATCATGTGGTCTGCAGGACATTTACACTATAGTATGCGGTCTACAGGACATTTACACTATAGTATGCGGTCTACAGGACATTTACACTATAGTGTGCGGTCCACAGGACATTTACACTATAGCATGCGGTCTACAGGACATTTACACTATAGCATGTGGTCTACCAGGACATTTACACTATAGTATGTGGTCTACCAGGACATTTACACTATAGTATGCGGTCTACAGGACATTTACACTATAGTATGCGGTCTACAGGACATTTACACTATAGTGTGCGGTCCACAGGACATTTACACTATAGCATGCGGTCCACAGGACATTTACACTATAGCATGTGGTCTACCAGGACATTTACACTATAGTATGTGGTCTACCAGGACATTTACACTATAGTATGTGGTCTACCAGGACATTTACACTATAACATGCGATCTACAGGACATTTACACTATAGTATGCAGTCTACTAGGACAATTACACTATAGCACGTGGTCTGCCGGGACATTTACACTACAGTGTGTGATTCACTAGCACATTAAACTATAGTGTGTGGTCTAATGGGACATCTACACTATAGCATGTGGTCTACCAGGACATCTACACTATAGCATGCTGTCTACGAGGAAATTTACACTATAGTGAGCAGTCTTCCAGGATATTTACACTATAGTGTGTGGTCTACCAAGACATTTACACTATTGCACCCTATAGTAGCACCAGCTGGCTCTTATATTGGGCGTCTCTCCATCTCTGGAGATATAATATCCTGATGATGATGATGAGCTGGCCCATCCTCCCGGAGACGATCTTCACACCGCCATCCTCTGCTCCCAGAATACACTGACTGCTGCTTCATTGCGTATGTAAGAGGAACCAGAAGACCGGGACAATACAACAAATAGGCCAGGCTGTGGCCTTCGGGAAAACCTGGGTACTGTATCCCTTTTTTCCTGACTATGGATTGTAGACCACAGAGCAGTCCCTGCTGATCAGCGGATAGGAGTCAGGACAGTCTGGAGATTGGCCCTATCGAAGTAATCGCCAAGATGAAAGTTCTACACATGGAACGAAGACTGACAATAGACCGCAAAATACATACAGCCGCGTGCATGAGCCCTAAGTCAGGGTCAAAATTAATGTTGGAGCTGTATCGTAGTATTGGATGCCACCCAGCTTTCCCAGGAAATGATATAACTTACACACGATGACTGAGGAGGACTATTTAAGGAATTTTCTTATTTTAGGGGACATGACCCTTAAATGTTCCTGAGACATGAGGCGATAGATTCCTGGAAGGAGCAGGCAGCTTGTAACGAGAATCAGCAATGACCTTATTAACTAAAGAAATGTAAACTTCTCCAGGAAGGCACAGTGTACATTATCCAGCCTGAACGTAATCTATACTGGAACCATTACAGGAGTCATTACCCGTTGCCCCGGAGGAGATGCGTGACCCGGAGTCCTCTGTAATGTATGGCAGGTGGCAGCCCAGATACACACACAAGTGTATAATATATGCAGAATTCATACATAATGCAGTCACCTGGCATAGAAACTGCGGCCTTGTACCCTGCGTTTATAATATAACCCTTTAAAGGGCGCTTGTCAGCAACATCAATCCTATTAAACCAGCTGTACCGTCTTGTAGGGTAGATCCTGCTGATTAAAATGATACCTGTCTTGTGAAAATCGAATACAGCGTTCCCAAGAAAAAATACTTTTATTCTTTATGCTAGAGAGACCTTCAGTGCACTGGAGGGGTAGGGCCAGCACAGGAAAGAGGAGGAGCTGAGGGGCACAAAGGGGCGGGCTGTAGTCCTTATTTGCATAAATAATAAAAATCTTTACTTCTTGAGAACAGCACAACTGATTTTGACAAGACAGGTATCATTTTAATCAGCAGGATCTACCCTAACTTTCATAAGTAATCATAACTTTCTAGGTATGTAATTGGTATCTTCCTCTTGTTATATATAATGAACAGTACTCCTTTTCCCATTTGGAAAGGACACACCACCTGAGCTGCGATATGGAAATAGCTGCAGCAGAAAGTACATGCCCCTTGAGAAAGGACACATCTCCTGAGCTGAGATAGGAAGGGAACAAAAGCATTATGGACACGCCCCCCAAAAGAGGACCCACCTCTTGCGCTGTGATTGGGAGAGAGCTGCAGCAGAAAGGACACACCCTGGAGCTGCCAGCCTGAAGTAAATCTAGCAGAACAATTAGAGCAATAAATGGGGAGATCTATGGACCCATGTAAGGTACAGGGCTGATTCCTTTCAATAGGAATAGTGTAATACTGCATTTTCCCTGTGGGGGCAGTACAGTTTATCTTAACTGTATTAGGCTACTTTCAAACATGCGGCACGGGGCTCCGGCAGGCTGTTACGGTGGGTGAACAGCCCGCCGGATCCGTGCTGCTGCAGGTGCACGTGTGGGGCCGGAACTACGCTCCGACCCAATTCACTGTAATGGGGGCGGGCCGCGGATCCGGCCGCAATACGGCAACCCCTGCTGAGAGGTGTCCGGAATGAAAATATAACAGGTGTGAAAGGGACCTTATTGGTAGTACAGATGGTGATCCTACTGTATCATCATTTCCTCTATGTGGGATGAGGATTAGGCAGGATTAAGGTTGGTGTAGACGCCCCATCAAACACTTTCATGAGGGTCCTCCTGGTGCACCAAGCCTCTTATAGAATACAGTATGTCTCCATGGCTGCTGTGATCCCGTCAGTCAGGTAGACAGTGCCCCCAGAGATTTCAGCGTTAGCTGGCATTATGGAAATTGTTACGTTGGCAGAATTGAGGGATAATTACCATAGCAACAATGTTTTATTCACAACATGTCCATAAGAATGTGTGCGCCCGGGGCAAGTCAGCACTTTATGTGCCATAGATCATAGACACAATGTAACGCTCCAGCTCTCCAGGGTTCATGCGCTGCCAACATCTCTGTGTATACAGCACCGCGCCGGGCACCGCCGAATCACTGCGAACGCAGGTAAATAGGAAAATGCAAGGCAGGTCCATGAAGTACAAGACGTGACAAGTCACTGTGCAGGGTAAAACCGGTAGAAAGAAAAAAGAAATGATATGTTGGGTTTGTACATTGTGTAGATAGAGATAGATAGATAGATAGATAGATAGATGATAGATAGATAGATAATAGATAGATAGATGATAGATAGATAGATATAAACTGTATATATGTATAGAACATTCTTTACATGTCTTACAGCAGTAACCAGATAATATAATACTCGATCAGTCTCTGCGCTCAGCGACCACTCTTGATTGAACTGAGGGCGACATCAAAATAGAGACAAACAAATCAATTCTACTGATTCGGAATTTTTCCTGAACTTCCCAAAAGAACAAGCCTGAATTTCTTGTGATTCCTTTCAAGTGAATGAAAGGGACCCATGCGCAATACTCCATTAGTAAGAAATGTGCAAGTCAGTTCTCCTTCTAAAAGGACAAGAAAACAGAGTGTCTCCAGAGAACATTGCCCTAGGTAGCTGAGTGGCCTTTGTTGAGATCTTGTGGGTACTCTTTCTTATTAGGGAGACTACCTAATATGCCTGAGGAGTATTGTAGTCCAGCCAAACGCTGCTTTGTGTTTCTGGGAAACATGTATGCAAACTCACATATCTTACTTCTACTGCCTTCAGATAGGCTTAGTGTTCTTTTCTTTTTAGAAGATAAACTAATTTGAATATCTTTCCCAGAAACTCAAAAGTATACAAATTAGCTTTCCTTTATCAAAAAAAGAAAAAAGAAAAAAAAGGGGGTTAGCACCACATTTACAATCTAACAAAATATTAGTCTCTCTAATAGTACTTTGATATGGGTAGAATTGATTTGTAACCAAACGGAATTTTATTTTTTTTAAATTCAGCAAATTGCACCCAAAATGAATTTCATGTCTATTTCAGAACAGTGTTGAGCTCAGCCTCTGTATACAGCAGGTGCCCTTCGCTGGTGATGTCTATCCTTGCTTGTGTTCTCCACCCCTTCTATACTCCTGGTCTCCTATAAAGGGGTTGTCCTATCTCACACGTTGGGACCCCCATCTATCTATAGAACAGGGCCTAAAGTGATCAAGGGTGCACTACACAAGTGCGGCCACCCTCCTTTACTTCAGTGGGAGCACTGAAAATGGCCGAGCGCACTCTCCATTGACTTCTATGAGAGTTCCAGTAATAGCTAAGCGTGCTGTCTCGGCTCTTTCCGAGCACGTCAAACATGCATGACGCTCTCTCTGCTTTGAGGGCCCCGTTGTAGAGATAGGTGAGGGTCACAGAGGTGGGACCTGTGCCTGTTGGACACTAGCGATATGCCACCCAAGTGCTAGTTGAGCCAATCCCTTTAAGCTCTGATTGTCGCCAGCTGCTCTGATATTTGTCATGTTCTTGCTCTCTGCGGCTGATACTCTGCACTGGGAGTCACAAGACCATAGTGTCTCCCCTTTAGGGCTCATGCACATGACTGTATATTGTCGGCAAAATACGGATCTGCAAAAAATATGGATGACGTTCCTTGTGTATCGTTTTTTTTTTTTTTGCAGATCCATTGTAACAATGCCTGTGTTCATCCTCAAAACGGACAAGAATAGGACATGTTCTAGCTTTTTTGCTGAATGGACATGCAGACAGAATGTACATGGAGTAATTTCTGTTTTTTTCAAGCCCCATTGAAATGAATGGTTCTGTATACGGACCTGTAAAAAAAACAGAACGTAAACGGAAGAAAAATATGTTCGGGTGCATGAGCCCTTAGGCTGTGGTTCTTCCCTCTGGCTGCCCTGTTCAGGGCTCTGACTGAGCACCACACACAGACTCTGCACACACGTGCACACACCGGAGCAGTACTCCCTGTCCACTGACCATGTGGGCTGAATCTCCTTCACTGGCAGGACAAAAAAAATTTAGTTTAGCACTGCCGAGGAACAGCATAGTTGTGTATGAGGCCAGGACATAAAAGGGTTTATAAGGAATATCCAGGACTATCATTACGGTAGCAGGTGAGTCTGTATCAGTCGGTCACATATTATGTCGCCACTTCTGCACCTGTTTCATTTTCCGCCAGCAGAATGTGGAGTTTTCTCCGGTCTTCTATGGAGCTGAAGTCTGGAATGGGGACAGAGAGTCTCTGGAGGTAAGTGCACCTCAGTGCTGGAGTGGGTCTTGTCTTCCAGGGCACTTTGGTCATCTCTTTGTCACAGTGTGTCCCTCCTGGGTCTATAGGTCTGTGTCTATGGACCCTCATTCCCTCCTCAGTCCCCTTGTCCTACAGCAGATGAACATAAATCTAGAGATCAATGGTGCCCTCTTGTGGCCTGAATGCTAACTGCATGATCAGCTCTGAAATTTCCCTTCATTCAGTTTTCACACTTTTTAAAACTCTTCCCAGTTTTCTGCCACTTTTTTATAGTGAAATTTGACACTTAACACAATTTGACAATGTATTTGTCAAATACATTGTTTTACTGATTTTGCCCAAATTCAAATATTTCCATGCTCTTTTCGCCATACATGTACAAAACAGCTTTCAAAGCTTATTCAGAATTGCCTTTGGACAAGACAGTAGCTTCTCCCCTCTACAGTCATGTGACCTAGCATTTGTATAAGTGTCATTTAAAGGGGTTGTACTGGATTGGAAAAACGTGGTGACTTTCTTCCAAAAACACTGTTACGCCTGTCCTCTGGTGGTATTATGGCTGAGCTCCATTAGCTTGTATGGGGCTGAGCTGGAATTCCAGATACGATCCATGGACAGGTAAGTGGTGCTTTTTCTGAAAGAAAGTAACCATGCTTTTCGAATTCTGGACCAGCCCTTTAAGCTCCCACAATGCACTGCTCTCTGATAGCAGGAACCAAAACATTAATGTACTTAAGACATGATACAATACCTGTATAACCAAAGCAAACAATTGACAGTTACTTAACTTTTTCTGCCAAGTTAAAGGAGCTTTAAAAACAGCGCCACTCTTGGCCTTGGGCTGTGTTTGGTATTGCAGCCCAGTCCTATTGAGATAATTGGGGCTGAGCCACAGTGTTAGACACATTAGACACAGTCCAGGGTCAGATATGACACCATTTTTTAAATTAATTAGCCGTGTTATTTTTTTTTTTTTTAATTTGGTACAAACTTCACAGTAATAATTAATAGGACTGGATGGGTGTCGGAATCTGAAATATTCTGTATTAGGAATAGTCATAGAAATTTATATAACACTCACTTAGGGTAGAGAGGCTTGAAATCGGCTGATATCACATAAATTAGCGTAATTTCATGATTTTATTTCTTTCTGCTCAGTCTTTTGCTTCTCGCCTTTAGGGCTCATGCACACGACCGCATGTATTCTGTGGTCCGCAAAACACGGATCCGCAAAAAATACGCAGGACATCCGTGTGCATTCCGTATTTTGTGGAACGGGACAGCTGGCCCCTAATAGAACAGTCCTTGTCCGTAATGGACAGTAATAGGACATGTTCTGTTTTTTGCTGAACGGAAATACGGACATACGGAAATGGAATGCACACAGAGTACCTTCCTTTTTTTTTTTGTTGGTGCGGACCCATTCCGCAAAAAAGCCTGGAATGGACACGGAAAGAAAATACGTTTGTGTGCATGAGCCCTAAGCCTTTATACCAGTCACCAGATCAGGCATCCCCAAACTGCGGCCCTCCAGATGTTTCAAAACTACAACTCCCACCATGCCCTGCTGTAAGCTGATAGCTGTAGGCCGTCTGGGCATGCTGGGAGTTGTAGTTTTGAAACATCTGGAGGGCCGCAGTTTGGGGATGCCTGCACCAGATTATCAGATTTTCCAAGTTAACTAATTTAAAAGTGACAACTTGAGAATTGAGCGAATTATTGGAAAATTCAACAATATTCAATAACAGAGTGTACAATTTAACAAAAAAAAAAAAACCATACTTACTCAATCCATTTGCTCGGGACGCACCGGCCACCTCCATCTTGCTTGAAGGTCTGGCTCAAAATCTGTGATGACATCATCCTGCTGGCTGGTGTGGTGACGTCATACATCACAGCACACTGGGTGACAAGATGGTGACGGCTGGCCAGTTGGGAGCAAAAAGATCAGGTAAGTATGATTTTTTGGGGGGTTTTTTTTTGCACTATTTCAGGTATTTCGATTCACTACCACGAAGCACAAGGAAATTCAACTTTGCGGCGAAATGAATTTATCATGAAGTTTGGATCAAAGTCCACTTTGTGGATTTCGATTCACTTAACACTAGTGACAACCTAAGCACATGAATTTCCTTGGGTCATTCATATGGAATACCTGAGAAAACAATGGGTGGCATCACATGATGTGTTACGAAGGTGTTCTCTACCAAAAGTATAAAGATCCAATAAGAACTTACAATTTCCAATATGACTTACATTCACACTTCCCAAAGTGACCACTAGAGGGAGCCTACTGCATGCATCTTCATTATTGAGATCAGTATGCAGTAAAATCCCTAAGCTCCCTCTAGTGGTGGCTGCAGGCAGACAGAATTGTCTAATGTAATGCAGAACGCTACAGCTTTGCAAGGTATTTGGAGCTCTGTACCAAGCAAAGAGTGATCTGACAGCTATGAAGATATATTATTTTTATGGATTTAATAAAAAGTATATATTTTGCAAGGGTTTCAACCTTCATAAACTCCACTAAATTCCAGGGCTCTTCTTGTTCAAGTTGAATGCACAACTAACTCATACTCTCTAGGTACTCCTGAATGTATCCTACAGTTAGTATCTGTAGAAATCAAGGGATACAAAAGGAGTATTCCCTGGCAGTAGTTGGTGACCACCATTTTACATTGCATTGAAGTTCACAGTGCGTGAACAGAAGAGGTCATCTAGCCCTAGACCAGGGATGTTCAAACTGTGGCCCTCCAGGTGTTGCAAAAAGACAACTCCCAGTATGCCCTTATAGCTGTAGGCTGTCCAGGCATGCTGGGAGTTGTAGTTTTGCAACAGCTGGAGGGCCACAGGTTGGGCATCCCTGCCCTAGACGAACAAACATAACTGAAACCCCCCACCTTTTTGTGACCACCTGTAAAATATAAAATTTGTCAATTGCAATATAAAATGTGGCCACCAGGTGGCAGTGATGTTTCCTGAAAAAGCCATGTTAAATGTCACCATATGTTCCTGGGATAAGCAAAACTCATTATTTTAATCTTACAATTTTTTTTAGCTGCTTACAAGTAACATTCAGTTTCCATAATGTGTCAGGGAACATATGGGGAGATAAATTAGATCAAACAACAATTAATCATTGTAATCTGTGCCTCTTATCTCCCCGTACACAGAGCAGCAGTTGTTTTTGGAGTGTGTTTACAGCGTTAACAGGAGGAAACGCAGGCGGCAGAGGAAACATTTGTCATCATTTAGTGTAGTGGCTTCATGAATCAGCACTTCATTTAATAATTTAATGACCATATAACAAGGAGGCAGAATTTTGCTTCCCTGGTGTTTTTCTAAGCAGGTTTCAAGGGGATTGGAGAACATTGGTTAGCAGGGACTTTTAATACAATCTATGACGAGAGAAACGAATCCAATCCAAAATAACAAAACTTATTCTAAAACTTAGTATGAGCCCCATGGGGATTTCTGCTGAAATCATGCATTTATAATACATAAAATAAATAAAAATAAATTAATTAAAAATGTCACTCTCTGCCTCAGCGACTTCTACTTGATTTCTGTGTCATAATTGAACACAATATTGCCCAATGTATTTACTCCAGAAAATTGGCATAAATACATTCATACAGCTCCCCAAATACAGTCATGTCTCCTGCTTACCTTCAGTACAACATAAAACTGACTGCCGGCAGCCACTACTAGGGGGAGCTCATTGCATAGTTATTTATACAGCTATCATTGCATTCAGTGTTAGCTGTAAAAATCTCTTTGCGTTGAGCTCCTCCTAGTGGTGGCTGCAGGAAAATGGATTGTATTTATGTTGGGAACAGAAAAAGGAGTATGTCCCCGGCAACCCATAGCAGTCGTGTGGTCTGCCTCCATGTTAAAGGTGTTTTACCATCTCAGACAATGGGAGCATATCGCTAGGATATGCCTCCATTGTCTGATAGGTGCGGAGCGGGGAAATGAATGGAGGGCTTACTGCACATGCGCAGCCGCCCTCCATTCATTTCTATGGGGCCGCCAAAAATAGCCAAGATATTTCCGTCTGTCCCATAGAAATGAATGGGAGCAGGGGCCGCGCATGCGCAGTGTGCTCCATTTCACTTGCATGGGACAGCCTTCGTGGTGGATGGACCCCGGGAAATCCGGTGTCCTCCAGCCACAGGTCTCCCCGCTCTGTTCTCATTGTAGGTGCACCTATCAGACTATGGAGGCATATCCTAACGATATGCCCTCATTGTATGTCTGATCGGTGGGGGTCTGACACCCACGACCCCCGCCGATCAGCTGTTTGAGAAGGCACTGGCACTCTCCTGAGCGAAGCAGCCTTCTTTTAGCTTTTCCTAGGCCAGTGATGTCACGTTCATCGGTTACGTGACCTAGGAGCGGCTCAGCTCCATTCAAGTGAATAGGGGTGAGCACGATACCAAGCACAACCACTATACAATGTACGGTGCTGTGCTTGGTGAGCTGCGAGAAGGTAGGGTAGCCGCTCTCACAGGAGCACCGGTACCTTCTCAAACAGCTGATCAGCAGGGGTCCCAGATGTCGGACCCCCACCGATCAGATACTGATTACCTATCCTGAGGATAGGTCATCAGTAGTAAAATCCTGGAAAACCCCTTTAAGTACGCTGCATATGGACCTCATACAAAGTGTGACCTCGATCCAGATCTCTCCTCATCTGCAGTGGGCAAACCAGTATTGCAAATAAACCCCTTTTCCTGAGCACCATCACCTAAAACAGGTCATTAACCCCCACACCCCCCAAAAAATGCTTATTTATTGCATAAATGAAAAGCTTGACAACTTTCTAATGTTTTGTTTTAACTCTTCACGGTTTTCAAGATCTCTCGGTGAATGAGAACATAAGTGTTTACATCCAGAGGCAGTAACCCTGTCCATAGCTCATCTTGCTGTCCACTGATAGGGGTGGGGAAAGGGGACAAGTTGGGTACGTGCCCTGGGCACAGAGGTTTAAGGGCATGCCCAGTCAGTTGATTTAGATGTTGATGCAGGGAGCCATCCACTCCCTACTTCACCATTCAGCTTAGCTGCGGTGCTTCCGGGAATCAGCCTCCTGCACAGCCATCAGCGAGATGTGTGCAAGTGCAATGTGCTACTGCTGCTGAAGAACGCCAGATGTGCGCAATCATCTGGGAAACAGGTAAGCATTTATAGTTTGTTTTTTTTTTACTTTTTTAATGGAGCTGGAGGGGCACTACCAGTGTCGGACTGGGGTGCCTAGGGCCCACAGGTCAAAATGATTCTGGGGGGCCCACCCTACTGCTACGTGGAAATAATACATGTCCATTTTCAGGCCTCATTTACATAGGTGTGTGCATTTTAGCACACAATACAAATCACAACAGTATTGTCCGCTGCACTATATCAAAGTAAGATTTCTTTTTATGTCACATAAATATGTCACAGTCACTTGCTCAGGGCCCCCCCTCCCCCATATGTCACAGTCACTTGCTCAGGGCCCCCCCCCCATGTCACAGTCACTTGCTCAGGCCCCCCCCTCATGTCACAGTCACTTGCTCAGGGCCCCCCCCCCCTCATGTCACAGTCACTTGCTCAGGGCCCCCCCTCCCCCATATGTCACAGTCACTTGCTCAGGGCCCCCCCCCATGTCACAGTCACTTGCTCAGGGCCCCCCCCCCTCATGTCACAGTCACTTGCTCAGGGCCCCCCCCCCCTCATGTCACAGTCACTTGCTCAGGGCCCCCCCCCCCCCTCATGTCACAGTCACTTGCTCAGGGCCCCCCCTCCCCCATATGTCACAGTCACTTGCTCAGGGCCCCCCCTCCCCCATATGTCACAGTCACTTGCTCAGGGCCCCCCCATGTCACAGTCACTTGCTCAGGGCCCCCCCCATGTCACAGTCACTTGCTCAGGGCCCCCCCCCATATGTCAGTCACTTGCTCAGGGCCCCCCCCCCATGTCACAGTCACTTGCTCAGGGCCCCCCCTCCCCCATATGTCACAGTCAAGTCAGGCCCCCCCCCCCCCATGTCACAGTCACTTGCTCAATCACCTGCCTCCCCCTCAATATCAGCCTCCAGGCCCCCAAATATGTGAGTTGCGGGCCCCCCTCCATGTAACAGACCCCCCATCAGACCTCAGATCAGACTAAAAATAAATACATGACTTACCTTTCCTGCTCCGCTGCTCTCCGTGTCCGCCTGGGTGTTCAAGAGTCCCTGCTGTCTCCAAGCCCGCGCTGCGCCTGCACGTGACCTGCCTGCGTACAGCGTCACAGGTCATAGTGCACGCTGTACGCGCCTGTACAGGAGACCAGGGAGGAACTAGTCTGGAGGCCAGGGTAAGTAAGCTCTTCTTGCGCTTCTCGCCACCGGCTCTAGCCGCTCTTGCAGCAGCATACTAGCGAGCGCTTCCAGAAGCGTTCGCTAGTATGAAAATGGGCCGTGGGCGGCATTATCACAAGCGCCGGCCGCGCGGACCGGCTATTACCTATGTGGGGGCGTGGCTTGGGGGCGGAGTCAGCAAGCGTCGGGGCCCACCGGTGGAATCACCGGTTCCCCGGTGGGCCAGTCCGACCCTGGGCACTACTACTGAAAAGGGAAAATGTGGACATTACTACTGTGCGGGGGCACAATGTAGATGTAACTTACTGTGAAGAGGCACAATGTGGGAATAACAGCATACCTCCCAACTTTGGAAATGGAGAAAGAGCGAAAAACTGTGCGGCGCCCAGTAATATGCCCACATTGTGCCCCCCTGTAATATGCCCACATTTTGCCCCCCAGTAATGTTGTGCCCCCAGTAATATGCCCATATTGTGCTACTCACAGAAAGTTAAAAAAAATAAACACCATATACTTACCTTCTTCCTAGCAGCAGCATCACCAGCAGGACATTGTCTGCTCTAGTCTGGAGGGGGCCGCCCCCCCCGCACAGACCAGAGGTATGGAGAGCCAGTAGGGGTACTGGAGGGATTATGGATGAATCAGTGAGCCGATGCAGACTGTCTGCTTTATCACCATACAGGCAACTGTCTCTGCGTCCTATGGACGCAGGGACAGCTGCCAGAAACCGGGACATACCTCCCCCCGTACCGGGACAGCAGGACAGCCACTGCAATCTGGGACGGTTTGGAGGTATGCTACAGTAGGAGGAGGGGATTCACTGAGCCAGTAACTACTAACGCCAACCAAATGCAGTGAAGTCCACAACCAACACACATGCGTTGCCTTCACCGGCTTGTATTTTCCAGCACTCTTCCTCGTAATGGCCTTTAAACCTTCTGATAGGCAACCAAATCTAAAGCTGGCAAATGAACCCTTTATCCTGTATACAGCCTTTGGGAATTATAGTGCATTACATTGCACCACTTATCCCCTTAACCCCTTTAGCAGTGAACTACCGGGTCGCTGCACAGTGTTGTTAGGGTATCTTGTAAATTGCAACCACGGACAGGAAATGGTGCAGAATAGGCCTGATTTCTCACCTTACCTCCTGAACCTTCATCCTTAAAGGGGTTCTCCCATGAATAATGTAAAAAAATGGAAATTAGACATCATATAGTCCATGACAATCTCTTTCTAACAAAGCTAGAACCGGCCCTGTACCTCACAATTATTGCTCTGCAAGATTTATATCAAGCTGACAGCTCAAGGGGAGTGTCTTTTTTGCTAAAGCTAAGAGGGTGTGTCTGAGCTCTCCCTATCACAGCTCAGGGGGTATATCTCAGCTCTCCCTATCACAGCTCAGGGGGTGTGTCTCAGCTCTCCCTATCAAAGCTCAGGAGGCGTGTCTCAGCTCTCCCTGTCACAGCCCAGGGGGCGTGTCTCAGATCTCCCTATTACAATTCAGGAGGCAGTTGAAAGATGAAACTGAATATGTGCGACCATCTCAGTGAGCAGGACAAAGAAATAAGAAAAAGAACAAACAGCAGATGGCGCTGTACAGATACATTTTATTGAATAACTCAGTAGCTTTACAAAATGTTTAATTACATGCAATTACAAAAGTATTCAGATCCAGGAGCTGGTTTGGAAACTGTAGAATATTTTTCTTGGGGGACAACCCCTTTAAAGGAGTGAATGGGAAGAAGCCACAAAATTATATTGTGCAGGAAACAGTGAAGAGAACAAGCGCAATGTTCTCTTCAAACTGCCGGGTGTCAGACCCCCATCAATCTGATATTGATATTAATAAAGAGGTCTGCAGATCGGAGCCGCTGAAGTGAGAGGACGAGAGAGCTGTATTTTACTTTCTACTACGTTCAGACTCCCAGAGGCTCCATAATATTGGAGAACATGGCGGAAAATCAATGAACTGTTAACCAAAGTAACCGCAGTAATATTAACCTCACACCACTGAAACAGAGAAATATGATATACTTTACATAGAAAGCAATGATATAGATAGATAGATAGATAGATAGATAGATAGATAGATAGATAGATAGATATCATATCACTGCTTGAGAAAAGTCCCAGCAAGAGGACTGAAACGTCGCTCTGGTGAATAAAGAACACCACTTTTAATCACAACTTGGGAAGTGCCGTGGATTTATTTTTCTTATTGAATCAGGAAGTTTGATCACTTTCACAGCCGCTGGCACACCAACCCTATTTCATTACTGCAGTGCCGCTTCCACTTTTTTTGTATAGATAGATAGATAGATAGATAGATAGATAGATAGATAGATAGATAGTTATGAGATTATATTAGATAGATAGATAGATAGATAGATAGATAGATAGATAGATAGATAGATAGATAGATAGATAGATATGAGATATATAAATATGAGATAGATAGACAGATAGATGATAGATAGATAGATAGATAGATAGATAGATAGATAGATAGATAGATAGATATTAGATAGATGATAGATAGATAGATAGATAGATAGATATGAGATAGATAGATAGATAGATAGATAGATAGACAGACAGATAGATAGATAGATAGATAGATAGATAGATAGATAGATATGAGATAGATAGATATGAGATAGATAGATATGAGATAGATAGATATTAGATAAATAGATAGATAGATAGATAGATATGAGATAGATAGATAGATAGATAGATAGATATGAGATAGATAGATAGATAGACAGATAGATAGAAGATAGATAGACAGATAGTTATGAGACAGATAGATATGAGATAGATAGATATCTATCCATATGGGCACAAAGCCCAAGAAAAACTCCCTCCACATTCAAAATGGCTGCATCTGGCTCAGCTACTTCAGGGACCTCTACAAAAACATCCCTGAAGAAGACCAAACCCCGGAACAGCAACAGATAACTGTAAAACTGAGGGACATGGAGGAGGCCATCAAGAACTTCCAGAACCCTCTGGACTCACCAATCACAATGCAAGAGATACAGGAAAGAATCACCCTCCTGAAAGGCAAAAAGGCCAGCGGTACCGATGGCATCCTGCCAGAGATGATTAAATACAGCCCCCCAGACATACACACTGCACTGGCAAAATTATTCACCCTCGTCCTCAGTGCAGGACACTTCCCCCAAGAATGGAACCAAGGCCTCATAACACCCATCTACAAGAATGGGGACCAATATGATCCAGCCAACTACAGAGGGATCTGCGTCAGCAGCACTCTGGGGAAACTGTTCAACAGCATCATCAATAAAAGAATACTCACCTTCCTCACACAGTACGTGGTCCTCAGCAAAAGCCAAGCCGGGTTCATGCCAAACCACCGCACCACTGACCATAACTACACCCTGCACAGCCTCATCAAGACACACGTCCACGACACCAAACGTGGCAAAATATTTGCCTGTTTTGTGGACTTTAAGAAGGCGTTTGACTCTGTGTGGCAACCGGGCCTGTTCCTGAAACTATTGGAGAGCGGAATAGGAGGGAGAACGTATGATGTCATCAAGAGCTCATACACCAGGAACCAATGCAGCGTGAAGGTGAACTGGAAGAGGACGGCTTATTTCCAGCAGGCCCGAGGGGTCAGACAGGGCTGCAGCCTGAGCCCAACACTCTTCAATATCTACATCAATGAACTGGCTGCAGCATGACCGCAAGGTGAAGTTCCTGCTGTATGCCGATGACCTCCTGCTGCTGTCCCCAACAGAGAGAGGCCTCCAAGACAGCCTGGCAGTATTGTAAATATTCAGCACCACATGGGCTCTACCCATCAATCACAAGAAGACCAAAGTCATGGTGTTCCAGAGGAAGGGCCAGAATAAAGCCTCCATTCCTTCCTTCACAATAAATGGCTCCACACTGGAGAAAACCAGCAGCTACACCTACCTGGGGCTGGAGCTTAACCAATCAGGGAGCTTCAAAGCAGCAATAGAAACACTGAAAGGAAAAGCCTGCAGAACCTTCTACGCCATCAGAAGGCAACTGTACCACCTCAAACCACCAGTGAGGGTCTGGATGAAAATATTTGACGGTGTCATCGCCCCGATCCTGCTCTATGGCAGTGAGGTGTGGGGCCTGGCCACCTACCCAGACCAGTCAAAGTGGGATTCCAGCCCAACAGAGACCTTCCATCTAGAGTTCTGCAAATACCTTCTCCAAGTCCATCGCAGCACCTCCAACATGGCGTGCTGGGCAGAACTGGGCAGGTTTCCACTATGGCTCACAGTGCAGAAGAGGGCGATATCATTCTGGGCACACATACAGGGCAGCAGCCCCGGCTCTTACCACCACCAAGCCTGGCTGAGCCTCAGGGCCCAGAGCAAACCCTGCGCCCTCCAACCGAGTGTCAGCTGCCTGTCCAACCATAACCCCCCAACATGTCCTGAACAAAGCACAAATAAAGGGGGTCATAGAGAGCTGCAAGGAGCGATACATAGAGGAATGGAGAAGAGAAATAGACACCAACCAGAAACTCAACATATACCAATCACTGCAAAGGGACTACACCATGGCGCCCTACCTGGTGAGGATACACCCACCCCAAACACAGACAGACCCTGAGCCTGTACAGACTGAGCGCCCACAGCCTGGAGATGTAGACGGGGTGGCACAGGCAGACATACAAGCCGCGGGAGAGCAGACAGTGCCAGCACTGCGAGCAGGGGGCCCTGGAAGTCGAGGTCCACTTCCTGCTACACTGCAGCAAATACTCACCCGTGAGGGCCACGTACTTCCAGAGACTCTCCACTCACATACCGGACTTCACCTTCATAGATGAGCAGAGAAAACTCCACATCCTACTGGGAGAAGAGGAGTCCTCTGTGGAGATCGCTGCCCAATATGTCTCCACCTGCCACCGACTAAGAGGAAGATGAGACACCATGGACTATTATACCCCTATACTGCCCCTACACCATGGACTATTATACCCCTATACTGTCCCTACACCATGGACTATTATACCCCTATACTGCCCCTACACCATGGACTATTATACCCCTATACTGCCCCTACACCATGGTCTATTATACCGCTATACTGCCCCTTTAACCCAACATCCACCCCCCAATTCCCACATCAAACCCCCCTCCACAATACCTATTATTTCTTTTTGCTTTGGCAATGCTAAATGTTTTACTTGGACATGCCAATAAAGCTTTATTGAATTGAATTGAATTGAATTGAATTGATATGAGATAGATAGATAGAGATAGATAGATAGATAGATAGATAGATAGATATGAGATAAATATTAAATAGACAGATATTAGATAGATAGATAGATAGATAGATAGATAGATAGATAGATAAAAAGAAATAATTCCATGGCACTCCCAAGACTGTGATCAAAGTTGGTGATCTTTATTCACCAACTATCTATCTATCTATCTATCTATCTAGGAGATAGATAGATAGATAGATAGATAGATAGATAGATAGATAGATATGAGATAGATAGATATGAGATAGATAGATAGATAGATAGATAGATAGATAGATAGATAGGAGATAGATAGATAGATAGATAGATAGATAGATAGATAGGAGATAGATAGATAGATAGATAGATAGATAGATAGAAGATAGATAGATAGATAGATAGATAGATAGATAGATAGATATCTCTCTTGGCAGACATACCCTCAACTCCCATGTAGGCAACAGTGTGGTAGCCTATGCCATCACAGATATGGATCGCACAAATGTTGGTGGTTTCATAGTCACCCCACAGACACACCTTTCAGACCACAACCAACTGCTCCTATACATTAAATCCACAAGTAAACCACCGGCACAAACATCACAGCAGACCGGCCTCTTCAGCCTGCCTCCATCTTTTAAATGGTCCAAGATGTCAGCCCCAAAGTATATGGAGACCATAAATCGTGCAGAGATCCAGGAGATGCTCCATAACTTCCATAGTAAAGCATATGAACTGAACCCAGAAGGAGTAAATCTGGCGGTAAAGGACTTTAATAATATACTTTACACCATGGCAGAAATGTCCAACCTCAAAAGATGCAACAAAAGTCCAAAAAAGCAACAACCCAACAGTTGGTTCGACCGGGAGTGCAAAGATATAAGGAAGGCGCTAAGAATGGCCTCAAATAGGAAACACCAAGATCCAAACAACCCCAGTCTGAGAGAAGCCTACTACACCATACAAAGGCAATACAAAAACATCCTCAGAAAGAAAAAGCAAAGCAACATCTCAACCAAGCTCCTCCAACTCCAAGACGCTCTCCAGGACAACTCCTTCTGGGAACTATGGAAGCACATGGACAAAACCAGTAAGAGCACCAACCTCCACATCCAAAACGGCAACATCTGGCTCCAGTACTTCAAGGATCTGTATAAAGACATCTCAAAGGAGGACCAAAGCCCAGAACAAAAAGAAATCACAAAAAAGCTGAAGGACATGGAGGAAAAATCAAAGATTTCCAAACCCCTCTAGACACAGCGATCACAGTGCAGGAGATAACAGAGAGGATCTCAGTGATAAAGAGTAAAAAAGCCAGTGGTCCAGATGGGATCCTTCCAGAAATGATAAAATACAGCCCGCCAGATATCCAGGCCGCATTGGTAAAACTCTACAATGTTGTGCTGAGTGCCGGCTACTTCCCCCAGAGCTGGAACCAGGGCCTCATCACCCCCATACACAAGAGTGGAGACAGGTATGACCCATCCAACTATAGAGGGATATGTGTCAGCAGCAACCTGGGGAAACTCTTCAACAGCATCCTGAATAAGAGGATCCTCAGCTTCCTCACCAAGCACAACGTCCTCAGCAGAAGCCAAGCAGGCTTCATGCCAAACCACCGCACCATGGACCACATCTACACCCTGCAGAGCCTCATCAAGAGCCATGTCCACAATGCAAAGCATGGAAAGATCTACGCCTGCTTTGTGGACTTTAAGAAGGCCTTCGATTCAGTGTGGCACCCAGGCCTATTCCTGAAACTTCTCGAAAGCGGAATAGGAGGAAAAACATATGATGTCATCAGAAGTTCCTACACTGAGAACAGATGCAGCGTGAAGGTGAATGGGAGGAGAACAGCTTATTTCCGGCAGAGCCGAGGAGTCAGACAGGGCTGCAGCCTCAGTCCAACCCTCTTTAACATCTATATCAATGAGCTGGCGGTGGCTCTGGAGTCCTCCTCAGCACCCGGTCTCACCCTCCATGACACCGAGGTGAAATTTCTCCTCTATGCAGATGATCTTCTGTTACTATCACCAACAGAGAAAGGTCTCCAAGATAATCTGAAAATTCTGGAGAACTTCAGTACCACATGGGCGCTGCCCATGAATCCAAAGAAGACCAACATCATGGTGTTCCAGAAAAGAAAGCGGAAAGCAGCCGGCCGTCCTCCCTTCCTGCTAAACAACTGTCCACTTTCAGAAACCGACAGCTATACCTACCTGGGCCTAGAAATCAGCCAATCAGGGAGTTTTAAGAAAGCCATGGAAACTCTGAAAGACAAGACGAGCAAAACCTTCTATGCTATCAGAAGGCATCTGTATTATCTCAAAGCACCAGTGACCGTCTGGCTTAAAATCCTTGACACCATCATCGTCCCAATCCTCCTGTATGGCAGCGAAGTCTGGGGCCCAGACACATACCCAGACTGGTCAAAGTGGGATTCTAGCCCAACTATTCCACCTAGAATTCTGCAAACACCTTCTCCAGGTCCACAGGAGCACCTCAAACAGTGCCTGTCGAGCAGAACTGGGCAGATTCCCACTTTACTTTGCTGTCCAGAAGAGGGCGCTCTCATTCAGAGCCCATCTACATAGCAGCAGTCCCAGCTCCTACCATTACAAAGCCTTGCTGCACCAAGAAGCCCTAGAAAAACAAAGCGCCCAGGAACAAGTCACCCAAACCCAGCCCGACCAAGACACCAATCAGTACAGCCTGACAAAGGGGGAAATCCAGAGGACCATACACAAGGGCAAAGAGGAGTATCTCAGCGCCTGGAGGAACGACATACAAGCATCCCAGAAGCTGACAGTATACCAGAGCCTACAGAGGGAGTACACACTGGCCCCATATCTGGAGAAACTCCCCAACCCCAGAGACTGACAGATCCTGAGCCGGTACAGACTGAGCGCCCACAGCCTGCTCATCGAATCCGGGCGTCACCGACAGAGGTACATGCCCAGGGAGAGCAGACTGTGCCAGCAGTGCGACCAGGGAGGCCGTGGAGGATGAGGTTCACTTCCTGCTACGGTGTCCCAAATACTCAGGAGTGAGGGACTCTCACTTCAGGAGACTGACTGATCTCTGCCCAGACTTCACCTCCATGGAGGAGGAAGAGAGACTCTCCATACTGCTGGGGGAAGAGGAGAACACAGCGGCCATAGCAGCACAATATATTACTGCCTGCCATAGACTGAGAGGAGCCTGATATACCATGGACTGCTATATACCCACCCTGGATGTGTCCCCATCCCGCAACCCTACACAATTATTTCCCACTTGCTTTGGCAATGCTTAAATGTATTTAGTCCTGCCAATAAAGCTTATTTGATTTGATTTGATATGAGATAGATAGATAGATAGATAGATAGATAGATATGGGATAGATAGATAGATAGATAGATAGATAGATAGATAGATAGATTGATTTTGATTTGATAGATTGTATTTTTACCTTTTTTTTTCTCTGTGCATTACACCATCTTTTATACTGATGTATGATTCTTGGGGGGGGGCAGAGCTTGGCTGTGCACACACTGAGGTACAGGGTGGCCTACGAAAAAGTAGCCGCTCCCATATCACAACCACTATCTGCAGCATCACCCACATAATCTGATGAGCCCAGAGATGCAGAGACCTGAGCCCGTTCATCTTCTCATACTATCTATGGAGGGGGCAGCTACTTTTTCATGGGCCACCCTGTATAAGTGGCACAATGGACCATGTGACCTGGGCTGTCATTCCCATAATGTGACACCAGATGGCAGCAGACAATCAGTTATCTCTGTGGTGAAGCGTCTGTTCTTCCTCTGTCCGATACTCCTGTGATACTAATTACCCTCTCATTTTCCTGCACTGTCCTTATAGATGAGAAGAATCTACCACTGCTGGTGTCGGGTACAGTCAAATAAGAGACATCAGAGAATCATAGCAAAGACAACTGGACATTCATGTCAGAGACAGCAGCAGATGGACACCAGACCTGGGGGTATCTGCAACTGTAATAGTTTTGTATTGCTATGTATAGAGATGAGCGAATCATTCAAAATTTTATTCGCCGAATATCTGACAAGATTCGTATTCGCACGAACTTATTCGTCGAATCTACATAAAAAAACAATCAATGTTTTGCAAACATTCCTGCGTAAATTACGTACGTACAGTCAGCGTAGTTAAAAGTACGCAATATGTAAGCATTAGCATATAAAAGTCCATATGAATCCTTAACGTACAATTGACGCGTTAATGCGTCATACGCACAAGGCTAGGCCACGGCCTACAGTCTTTAGAGGAAGACTATATGAACTAGAAAAATAAGGTGCTCACTGCTGCTAGCTATCAATAAGTTAATAATTTACTAAAAACACCGTACAATAAGTGCATTAATAAGACACATTGCAGTACCAGAAAAAGAATACACACAATGGGCTAAAGTGCTGAACCATTAAAAACAGTGTAGCTAAAATACAGCAAAGACATAAGTATGCAAACATTTTAGTGCAATCAATTTCACATTTGCAAGCATAAAAGGCTCAGATATACGTTTGAGTCTCTCCTTATGGCTCCTCCTACTTGGCCTGGCAATGATAAAACACTGTGTCTGTCTGGAACACATATTCCAAAATTCAATTGTAATCCACGTGAGGTAAAATTGTAATCCAAACAGCCCTGTACAAAAGGGGGCTCCCAAATAACCTGAGAAGGGGGGGAAAAGGAAAATAGGCACACTTCGGCGTGTCCTTGACAGCAGCCACTAGTTGGGTTCCTCAGATGAGGGACCTGAAATCCTCCTCGCTCGAGCTGCTGCTGAAGGTCATAAGAGAACGCTCCTGTCTCTTGTAGGCCATGCTCGCTGCGGTGGTGGAGCTCCAGTGCCCTCTTGTTCCGGAATTCGACCAACTTGACCGGGTCTGGGTGGTGGTCACTCTGGCGAGTGCTGCAGCCAATTGAGCTTTTCCGGATCCTCCTGCCGGGACAGCTGGGGTAAGAAGGACTTCCGGCTGCAGCGGTGAAGGCAAGGTTGCATCCAGGGAAGAAGACCCAGCTTCCCTGGCTGCTGCTGGCTTCACCTTCCACGGCAGCTGGTACTGGTGGATCACCGTAGATTGGAAGGTGAATGAAGACGTAGTCAGCTGACCCAGCTGTAAGGACTGTGGTGGTGGTGGTGGTGGTGCTGGCAGTCCTGGAATCAGAGGCTCCGGCTGAGGCTCTGACTTTTCCCTGAAGCGGAGGACGCCATCTGGGAATTCCTGCAGGCAGCGCAAGCGTCCTGGACCTGGTGGTTCATCTGGCCACACTTCTGGTTTCGTTTTAGGCACCAGAGGCTTAGAAAGGAGGGTAACCCGGTCGCAAATGGGCCTTTCAGGGACGCTACGGGGGTGTACTGCACCTGATCCCCCATGTACAGGCTATGCCAATGGTGTGGCAGGTATGGCTGTTTCACCGACCGGCGGCCCACGGAATACTCCTTCCCATTCTCGTCATCCTGCAGGAAGACAGACCCTCGCCCAACTGAAAACCAAACCACAGTTTCCTTCCTGCGTTCCAGTGAAGGATCTGCCAGCCTAGGGTGGTCAAGAACTTGTATGACCCAGTCCTTCATGTGGTTTTTTACTCCCAGAGGATCTGTGCATGGGCCGTCACAGATGCCGGAACAATGGGGTACGGGTATATGGAAGGGGTGGATCTCCTCCTGGGTGGCAAAGTGGACGCTCCAGCCACCTCCGCTGAATGAGACAGAGCGGACACTCCAGCCACACGAAAAACTGCAGATGCTCCAGCTGCCTCACTAGTCGCAGCAGCAGTTGATGACCCAGGTACTGAAGCTGTGTTCCTCTTGCAGAGTTGAACCTGTGACATCCTGATGTCTGCAGCGGGCGGTGGTTCTGGTAACTCGTCCCCAAAGTATATTTTGTTCCAGTTGGGACGCAGGTCACGCAGCTTTTTGGTTCCTACGTCTTACGTATAGTTAGCGTGTACAATTTTACGTACATTTACGAATAATACGAAGCGAATCACCTAATATTCAGATTCGCTTCGCAGCTAAAAATTTCCAAGATTCGAAACGAATCGCTTCGCTCATCTCTAGTTATGTATTTGTCATGTCATGACCATAGGTACCAGCAGGTGGAAGTGTGGTTGGTAGCAGTTGGCAGGAACACAGCTAATCACCCTGTTCCTCCCCTCTTGGTAGGAGTGGGCTGGCCCTACTTCCTGTCAGGAGGGGGAGTTCCTGTGTAGCCTCTAAGAGGAGAGGAAGCACCTACGAGAGCTCCTGATCCCGAGAATGAGATTCTCAAGAGACCAACAAAATTCAGCTTCAGGAAATCTCAGGAGAGACAAAACAGCAGAGAGATCAGCAAAATATAGCTTTACAGACACTGCTGAAGGTGAGGGACTACATCTTAGACACCCCACCCATCACCTAAACCACCACTAGGCCAGATAAAGTTCAAGTCTGAACCTTACAGCAGACACCTATACCCACAAGTTCCAATATATAGTCAACAGCCATACCTCCAGGGGCGTAGCTAAAGGCTCATGGGCCCTGGTGCAAGAGTTCGGCTTGGGCCCCCCTTCCCTCAGTGCTTTGTGGCGAGGGACAGGGAAGCACATAGTCTTCATGCTGCCTGAGGCAAAAATTTAAACAGCACTCCCCCATGCCAAATTCTTGACCTGACTCCTTCCCTCCAGCCAGAGGTGTAACTTTGACCAGCATGCACTTCCTATAATACTGATGTCTCTTTACATGGCACAAGGGTCTCTGGGCCCCCTCAGGCTCCTGGGCCCGGTAGCGACTGCTACCTCTGCACCCCCTATAGCTACGCCCCTGCATACCTCCTCAACTGGTGCCAGAAACTGTACTTTGAATCTGCTGCTACTGGATGTACCTCAAGTTATATTTTGTACTGAGTGAAAAGAGACTGCTATACATTCACTTTTGACCTGATTCTTCAAACTACATTTCCACTGCACCGATCCCCAGTAAGGAATGGCCTGAGAGAATACACGGTGACACAACACCTCATCAGGGCCACTATCACTCCCATCCTCTGCACTGGTTCCTTAGGGGCTTGTTGCATAGTCACCTCAAAAGAGAGCCGTCGGCCCAGCGGGTATTCACATAATATATTGTGATTGTCCATGTTGCCTCCTTTGCTATCTTAAAGAGGTTCTCTAGACTTTCACTACTGATGACCTATCCCTGTCTCCCTTCTGGTTCAATGCTTCTGTCTATAGGTTTTGCGGACCCCGGTCGATCAGTTATTGATGCTGTCTATGGGCTTTGCGGACCCCCGTCGATCTGATATTGATGACCTATCCAGAGGATAAGTCATCAATAGTAAAAGTCCGAAAACCCTCCTTACTTTTTCCATCGCATTATACATGGCTCGTTTCCATGGTTATGGCAGCGGTTGCAGTGCAGATACGAGGTGGCTGGGAGGGGAGCTTCTGAGCATGTGTGCCTATGTGCACTCCCACAATCCTGACCACCAGAGGTTGCCGCTTTTTTCTATAGCGTGCCAGCACGACCACCACTGATGGATTGCAGGGTGGTCGTAACCATGGAAACGAGCATTGTATAATGTGAAATAAATATAGATCCAGCCAGCAAAGGAGGCAATATGGACAATCACAATACATTAGTAAGTGCCTTGTAGTAACTCTCTCTACATCATAGGTTTATTACTGTGCCAAAGCCAAGCTTACTGCATATATATGGCAACACCATCAGTTCAAAGGACATAGTTTTGCACCTATGACACTGGCTGACCTGTTACATGTACACGTGGCAGCTGAAGACATCTGTGTTTGTCCCATGTTCATATGTGCCCGCATTGCTGAGAAAAATGTTTTATTATATGCAAATGAGCCTCTAGGAGCAACGGGGGCGTTACCATTCCCCCTTACAGGCTCTGCTGTTTCTGCAACCACCGCATCTGTACTTTGATTGACTGAACCAGGTTTGATGACATCTGGCCCTTTCAGAGTGGAGACGGTGAGGGATTTACAGAGAGAGCAGAGACTCTAGGTAATAGCTAATAGCAATGCCCCCCTAGCTCTTAGACCTTTCGGGTGTGCTCTGGCTACCCCCTGGAGTGTATGCGGCAGCCACTGTGTTACTACATGACAGGAGGCTGCTGCGTATTAGTTTCTAATGCATAACTAACTAATTAACTAATCTAATGATTACGTGTTATAGTTCCCTACTATAAAAAAGTGTAAAAAAAAATTTTAATGTAAAAAAAAATGATAAAATCTAAAAATTCTAATCACCCCCCCTTTCCCCAAAATGTAAATAAAAATATGTGAACAATAAAAAATACACATCATGGCCATGGCCACGTGTGAAAACGGCCATACTATTAAAATCTAAAAATATTTTCCCCATACTGCAAACAGCGAAATGGAAAAAACTGTCAAAATGGCCAGTTTGCCATTTTTTGGTCGCTTCATCTCCCACGGAAAATTAAAGTTATCAAAAAGTCATAAACACCCCAAAATGGTAACATAGTAACGTAGTAACATAGTTTATAAGGCCTAAAAGAGTCCTCTGTCCATCCAGTTCGGCCTGTTTTCCTACAAGTTGATCCAGAGGAAGGCAAAAAACCCCTGTGAGGTAGAAGCCAATTTTCCTCACTTTAGGGGAAAAAATTCCTTCCTGACTCCAATCAGGCATCAGAATAACTCCCTGGATCAACGACCCCTCTCTAGTAACTATAACCTGTAATATTATTACCTCCAGAAATACATCCAGGCCCCTCCTGATCTCTTTTAGTGAACTTACCATCACCACCTCCTCAGGCAGAGAGTTCCATAGTCTCACTGCTCTTACCGTAAAGAATCCTCTTCTATGTTTGTGTACAAACCTTCTTTCCTCCAGACGCAGAGGATGTCCCCTCGTCACAGTCCTGGGGATAAATAGATGATGGGAGAGATCTCTGTACTGACCTCTGACCCATGGTATCATTGAAAAGTACAGATCGCCCTGCAAAAAAAGTGATGAGCCCTCACACAGCTACATACACAAAAAAGTTATAGGGGTCCGAATATGGAAAATCACTATAATTGTACTGAACTAGAGAATAAAAGTAACAGGTCAGCTTTACCGCTTAGAAAATGGTGTAAAAAAACAAAACACGTAAAACAGTGGTGGAATGGTGTTTTTTTTTTTAATAATTCCACCTCATTTGGAATTTTTTTCCTTCTTCCCACCACATTTTATGCAACTATAGTGCAGTAAGTGTAGCAGGCTCCCGGCTTCCTCACTGCGCCTGAGCCGACTTCTCTTGAGTCCACCGGAAGAGAAGTCGGCGCAGGCACAGTGAGGAAGCCTGGAGCCTGCTACACTCACTACGCCTGCGCCGAACGAAGGACAGCAGATAGAGCGAGCTGCCTGGCCCTGTCAATCAGTGGAGAGGAGGCGTTTTTCAAGGTGGGGAACGACGCCTCTAGGATCAGGGTTACCACCACCCCCCGCTCCTAGTAGGCTAAATTACATATTACAAAAGTTTAATTTTAATAAAAACACACTAATAATAAAATGGTTAACATATTTGGCATCAGGTGACATTTGCACATTGCAAATGTCACCTCGTTTAATAGTGTCAATATTGGTGACAGAAACCCTTTAAAGGGAACATGGTCATTCTAAAATGGCTACCCCAAGGAAGTTTTTAAAAGTTAAAAATAAATAATAACAACATTTAAAGGGGTTGTCCCATGAAAAATACTCTACAGTTTTCAAACCAGCCCCTGGATCTGAATACTTCTGTAATTGCATGTAATTAAACATTTAGCATAGACACTGAGCTACAGTATTCAATAAAATGTATCTGTATAGCGCCACCTGCTGTTTGTTCATTTTCTTATTTCTTTGTCCTGCTCACTGAGATGGCCGCACATGCTCAGTTTCATCCTTCAACTATCTCCTGAGTTTTGATAGGGAGAGCTGAGACACGCCCCCCTAAGCAGTGAAAGGGAAAGCATGGACACGCCTCCTGAGCTGTGATAGGGAGAGCTGAGACATGCCTCCTGAGCTATGATAGGGAGAGCTGACACACGCCTCCTGAGCTGTGATAGGGAGAGCATGGACACGCCTCCTGAGCTGAGATAGGGAGAGCTGAGACACGCCTCCTGAGCTATGATAGGGAGAGCTGAGACACACCTCCTGAGCTGTGATAGGGAGAGCATGGACACGCCTCCTGAGCTGTGATAGGGAGAGCATGGACACGCCTCCTGAGCTGTGATAGGGAAAGCTGACACACGCCTCCTGAGCTATGATAGGGAGAGCTGAGACACACCTCCTGAGCTGTGATAGGGAGAGCATGGACACGCCTCCTGAGCTGTGATAGGGAGAGCATGGACACGCCTCCTGAGCTGTGATAGGGAGAGCATGGACACGCCTCCTGAGCTGTGATAGGGAGAGCTGAGACACGCCTCCTGAGCTATGATAGGGAGAGCTGAGACACACCTCCTGAGCTGTGATAGGGAGAGCATGGACACACCTCCTGAGCTGTGATAGGGAGAGCATGGACACGCCTCCTGAGCTGTGATAGGGAGAGATGACACACGCCTCCTGAGCTGTGATAGGGAGAGCATGGACACGCCTCCTGAGCTGTGATAGGGAGAGATGACACACGCCTCCTGAGCTATGATATGGAGAGCTGAGAAACACCTCCTGAGCTGTGATAGGGAGAGCATGGACACACCTCCTGAGCTGTGATAGGGAGAGCATGGACACGCCTCCTGAGCTGTGATAGGGAGAGCTGACACACGCCTCCTGAGCTGTGATAGGGAGAGCATGGACACGCCTCCTGAGCTGTGATAGGGAAAGCTGAGACACGCCTCCTGAGCTATGATATGGAGAGCTGAGAAACACCTCCTGAGCTGTGATAGGGAGAGCATGGACAAGCCCCTTTAGCTGCAGCAGAAAAGACACTCCCCTTGAACTGTCAGCTTGATATAAATCTAGCAGAGCAATGAATGGGGAGATCTCTGGATCCATGTGAGGTACAGGGCTGGTTCTAGCTTTGTTAGAAAGAGATTGCCATGTACTATATTTTGTTTGGTTTTCATTTTTTACATTAGTCATAGGATAACCCTTGTGACAGAACAAACACATAATTTTGATTTATTCTTCATCAAACTTTGCCCTACTGAATGAAACTAACATTGAATTAAGGAGACTTTTCCTTTAAACTCATTGAGGTATCCCACTAGGGAAGGGGGGGTTAATATTCTTAAATTTTGAACAGTCCCTTAAAATCCTTCCAGGTGGAAGGCGCTAAGTTGTCACAAGGATGACTTACCTGGTAAAAAAAATTTTTACAAATCTGCTGATTGGAAAATGTTTCAATGTAACAATCTCATGTTGCTACAATGTGGAGACCATACTGTTACAGACAATCCATCCAGCACACAGATTCATTGGACTTTCCCGTTAACTCTCCATCTCATTAAAGAAGTTTAGCCGAGGAATTTGTGTTACGTTATGAAAAGTCAGTGTTTTCCTCCAACCTCACTTTGCAGTTTATCACTGTATTGAAAGTCTGTGAGGTTTTGAGCGAGTAACATAGCAACAAGACAATCCCCGGGGGGCCACTGATACGGGGCCATTTGGAGACTGCATTGTAGGTTGAATTAATAGGAACCATGGTATTGTCAGAGCAAGAGGTGGAAAAATGCAATAAAGAGAGAATAAAACTATTAAAGGCAATAAGAAAAGAAAGGACATTTCCTGGAAATGGGGATCAGGTTTAGGTGAAAGTAATTACACAGAAAGGCCATGGAGGGATGTGAAATGCCATAAGGGCAAGCGGTGTGACGTGAGCAGGAAGGAGAAAATAATAAGAAAGTTTACTGGTACAAGACGTGTGCAGAGACCTGATAGAAAGAGCTTGACTTCTCTATAGCACCCCCACAGGGGAAAATAGGCATTACACAAACTGTCCATTCATATCAGTGGGTAATCTGTGTGATGCAGGACTTCTTTGGGCCGCGCTGCTGTGTCCTGGGGGTTAGAGGATCTGATATGGGGGTCTGAAGATCTGATAAAGGGTTCTGAGGATCTGATGTGGGGGTCTGATCTGAGATCTGATATGGGGGTTAGAGGATCTGATGTGGGGGTCTGATCTGAGATCTGATATGAGGGTCTGAGGATCTGATGTGGGGGTCTGATTTGAGCATCTGATATAGGGGTTTGATATGGGAATTTGATCTGAGGATCTGATGTGAAGGTCTGATATGGAGGCAGGGGCAGATTTGCCATAGACCTTACAAGGAAGTTCCCCGGTGGGCGATGCCCAGGGGGCCATCTGGGCCCTCCTCACGGCCGGCCAGTGGAAATTTTTGGGGTTGTATTTAGTGCTGCTGGCAGTATTATGTGATGGACTGTGGTATTTGGCTCTGTTGGTGTGGTATAATGTGCCACAATATGGTATTAGTGGCCCTGCCTTCCATCAATTTGGACCTGACTACAAAACGGGGCCACTTTTGATATTTTTTCCAGGGCCACTTTAAGTTCCCAGTCCGCCCCTTTATGGAGGTCCGATCTGAGGTCTGATATGGGATCTGATCTGAGAATCTTATATTAGGGTCTGAATTCAGGATCTAATATGGGGGACTGATCTAACTGGTATTTTTTGCACTGGTGCACACTATATATAATGTTTTCCAAGTATGTCTTTAACAGTAGGGCTGGAGGGAAGGGGTTAGGTTGAGAATTTGGTATGGGGGGGAGACGTTTCAATTTTTGCCTCAGGCAGCCGAAAGGTTAGGTGCACCCTTGCCCCTCTTAATAAAGCACTGAAGTAAAGGGGGCCCAAGCTGAACTTTTGCACCAAGGCCCATGAGCCTTTAGCTACGCCCCTGATAATAGGATAGACATATGAATAGATAAATAATAGATAGATAGATAGATAGATAGATAGATAGATAGATAGATAGATGATAGATAGATAGATAGATAGATAGATAGATAGATAGATAGATATGAAATGGAAGAGATGGCAGCACTGGAAAAAATAATAAGGATAATGACAGGTGCAAGCCTAAAGGACTAGGACTAAAGTCCAAATAATAAAAAACAAAAATCAGCAGCGCTCTCATGAAAACCTCAGCACTGGAAGGCTGTGTAAAATGTAAGTAAACTTAAATAACAGAATGCAATGATTTACAAATCTCATTGATCCATATTTTATTCACAAAAAAAAAATCTAATCATATCAGATGTTGAAATTGAGACATTTTACTATTTCATAAAGAAAATAATATTTTGCATCTTGATGGCAGCAACACAAAAACGTAGGGACATTGGCAACAAAAGACTGTAAAGACTGGAAAAGTAAGTGGTACTAATAAAAAACAGCAACTAAGTCACATGACTGGGTATAAAAAGAGCATGTTAGAGAGGCAGAGTCTCTCAGAAGCAAAGATGGGCAAAAAAATCACCAATCTACAAAAAAACTGTCTAAAAATCGTGGAACAATTGCAGAAAAAGTTCTCCAATATAAAATTGTAAAGACTTTGAATATCTCACCATCTCCAGAACATAATATCATCAAAAGATTCAGAGAATCTGGAGAAATCCATGTGTACAAGATATAAGGTAAGCTGTCAATATTGGATGCTCGTGATCTATTGAACCTCAGGTGGCACTGCATTAAAAATAGACATGATTGTGTACTACATGGGCTCAGGAACTCTTCCAGAAATCATTGCTTGTGAACACAGTTTGCCGTGCAATCCACTGATCAACAGGACCCGGAAACGCTGCCGTCTTCTCTGGGCCAGATCTCATTAAAAATGGACAGACATTAAATGAATTAAAATTTGAAATTCTTTTTGGAAACCTCGGACACCATGTCCTGCGGACTTGAGAGGAGAGGGACCTTCCAGCTTGTTATGGTTCAAAGCCTGCATCTCTGATGGTATGGGGTTGCATTAGTGCCTATGGCCTGGGCAGCTTGTACATCTGGAAAGGCTCTATCAATGCTTCATCCATCACTACAGTATGGTTTCAAGGAGAAGAGTCTGGCCGCTGAACCGGACGTCTGCATCCAGACCTTCAACAATAGAAAACATTTGGCGGATGAAAACCCATCACTTTGTCACCTCCCAGACTTTTACAGACGGGTGGTAAAAGAAGAGTGAAGGCTACACAATGGTAGACATGGCCTGGGCCCAACTATTTTTGAGATGTGTTGCTGCCATCAAGATCAAAATTAGTTAATTTTACCATGAAATTGTAAAATGTCTCACTGTAAACATCTGATATGTGTTGTATGATCTTTTGTGAATAAAATATGGGTCTATGAGATTTGCAGATCATTGCATGCTTATTTTACACATGCAACTTTTTGGAATTGTGCTATCTATCTATCTATCTATCTGTCTATCTATCTATCTATCTAATATCTATCTATCTATCTATCTATCTATCTCGTATCTATCTATCTATCTATCTATCTATCTATCTATCTCATATCTATCTATCATCTATCTATCTCATATCTATCTATCTATCTATCTATCTATCTATCTATCTATCTATCTATCTATCTTTATACATAAAAATAGAAAAAACTGGCAGCACTATAACATGGAGACAGCGGGAGGTGCACGCCCCTGATCCGACCAAGATCCACAACTATCAAAAAGAAAAAAAGGCAGCACTCTCAGAAGGAATAAAAATTGAAAGAGGTTTATTTACCCATGTGGGACACGCGACGTTTCGGCTCCTAGAGCCTTTCTCAAGCAGACAATACGTGGTAATGAACAGGTATATATACATACATAAAGTGCAAATGTGCATAAGCAATCAATAAATCAATAAATCATCAATCAAGGTGTAAAAGACATGTATAACATGATAAAAAAGTGTGAATACAATAACACTAAAAAAGAAGCACTACAGCTAAGTGAAAGACATGATGAATGCAAGATAAAATAATGTGAGCCATAGTGTAAAAAATACATAATTAATTAATCAACAATATATGCCAATGAAGAATATCATGTGCAGTGAATGAGTATTAAAAAGACAAGCCTGATCCTATTATGGAGCTTGAGATGAAGTTCGGTGCACAGCAATACCTGGAAAATGTAGCGTCACACGGAGTCCACTGCGCATGTCAGAAAGACCTTAGCGCTAAAAACTATCAGCTAGGAGAACACCCATATTCCTGGCGCATGTCAAACCTGCGCATAATGTATAACGGAACCTGGAGCGCCATTCTTATCTCTGGCAAAACATCCAAGGGCCCAAAACATCCAAGGGCCCATCTATCTATCTATCTATCTATCTATCTATCTATCTATCTATCTATCTCGTATCTATCTATCTATCTATCTATCTATCTATCTATCTATCTCATATCTATCTATCATCTATCTATCTCATATCTATCTATCTATCTATCTATCTATCTATCTATCTATCTATCTTTATACATAGATAAACAGATATCTACCTGTGTTTATCCTTTATAAACATACTAGCAGAATGACCCTGATTTGCACAGGTATATTTTGTCTATTTTATTTAAAGTTTGTACGTGTGGTTAAACGATGTCCACAGTGTCCCCCTTAACCTCCACAGTGCCCCGCCTACTTAACAGTGACTTCCACAGAGGCTCGCCCCCTTAACAGTGACCTCCACAGCAGCCCACCCTCTTAACTGTGACCTCCATAGCAGCTTGCCCCTTTAACTGTGACCTCCACAGCATCCTGCCCCTTTCAGTGTGACCTCCACAGAAGCCCACCCTCTTAACTGTGACCTCCACAGTGCCCCGTCCCCTTAAAGATGACCTATAGCAGTGAAGAAAAATGGCTGGGTTGTTATGGAAACCTGGTGTAAAACTGTGTGTATGTCAAGACTGAAGGACTTTCTATTGGCCAATAAGGGTCATGTGACCATGTGTATGGAAATTAGAATATGAATCAAAGGCCAGAGGGCTTCTATTGGCTAATAAGGGTCATTTGAAGGTGCCATATTTGCATTTTTTGGGGATATCTCAGGAACTGTACTTCCACACTTTTTTGTTAAGTATATAATTCCACATGTGTTAATTCATAGTTTTGATGCCTTCAGTGTGAATCTACAATTTTCATAGTCATGAAAATACAGAAAACTCTTTGAATGAGAAGGTGTGTCCAAACTTTTGGTCTGTACTGTATATATATATATATTTATATTATATATACAGTATATTTATATATTTTTTTTTTCTGTGTTTTTGGATGGAAGTGGTTTATCTTTCCCCACTGACTGATCTCTTGACTGATTATCTGCCCTAAAATTCCCTTGTACCTATAATGCATTAACTCGCCATCCGGTTCCGAGACATTAGCGCGGTTGAGCTGAACGTACTGTAGCTACGAGGCTTCGGCTCCGCCGTCCACCTGCGGCGACGACGTTGTGAAATAACCCGTCTCACTGTACAGGTCACACATGACCAGGAATTGATTGTGGAAAATGACCATGGGAAATGAGGTTGCAGAGTAAAAATTCACCGCGTCTGTCGTAATCTTTCCCAGAGCAGCAGGAACATGTCGATTTCCCCGGCAGCTCGTGGAATATAAAGTCATGCTACATTTACTGGAAAGGCGTGAAATGCATCTGGAAGGAAGTTCTGAGAAGAAAGACGGATTCTCCGGCTAGAAGTGTATTTTTTGCATTGTTGTTTGGTCGGCCATTGACTATTACAGGAGGAGAAGTTCTGGTTCAGCTTATTGATGGCATGCTTTAGAGCAATGGTGTCCGACCTGCGACTCTGCAGCTGCGGGGAATACAACTCCCAGCATGCCCTGGCCAAATACATAAACAAAACTAATCTCTCTCCTGTCCTAATAGCTTGTTACAATGTATCAGCGCAGGCAAAACGTAACCAGCCTGAAGTCAAGGATGTTACAGAGGATTGTCAAGACTGGATACAATTGTAACAAATCCTCAGCTGTCAGAAGTATTATGTCTGTACAGGTTTTCTCCCTCTGGATATAAACAGAAATGTTCTTACAAGCAGAAATCTAGAAAAGGGAGAGAAATTACATGACACAGCAGAAGATAGCGGAGCATGCCATTATACAATGAGGAGGAGCTGTCACCTCTCCTGAATGTCTGGTTTAGTAACTATTTGCATTTACATGTAATTACAATCCTGAAGTATCTATTCCTACTACTGTATGAAATGGTATTCCTCTGTTATTCCTACAAGACGTTTAAGAAGCAGTTTACAATGAAGGTCCATCCGGGTATTACCACTGGAGGCGTGTCTCTGCACAGGATGATGCTATCCAATCAGTGTCAGGCTGTGCAGGGTAACACCCATCTGGACGATCAATGCAGACTGCTAGCAATTCCTAGAGGAATAATAAAGGAATGGAACAACATAGTATCATACGAATAGATGCTCCTGAATTGTTATTAAATGGGGATTGCAACTAGTTAGTAAGACGGACATTTCAGGAGAGTTGACAGTTCACCTGACAACAGGATCAACCCCATAAAACCAGACGTGCTTCATTGCACCCCTTGGTCCTCATTTCTATATAGGATAAGGCCCCATTCACACGACCGTATGTATTCCGTGATCCGTATAAAAACGGAATGGGAGACATATGGAAAGCCTTCCGTAGTGTTCCGCAAATTTTGCGGACCCATTGACTTTAATGGGGCTACGGACGTGATTTTGCGGCCAAGTATAGGACATGTTTTATTTTTTTTTGTGGGAGAACTTCCGTGAGATACGGGATGCGGAATGCACACAGTGTGCATTCCACATTTTTTTTCTCCTATGGAAAAATGAATGGGTCCGTATGGTTCCGCATCTTATCCACAAAAATGCGGAAATGTACATACGGTCGTGTGAATGGGGCCTAAAAGTCTTTCAGGAAACCCATTCTAAAGGGAGCATTAATCACGCAATCGAATGGATCTGTGGAGGTCTGAGACAGCTGTGACTCCTATCAATCTGCAGAATGGAGCATCCCGTCCCCCCCCCAGCTGCAAAATTTGGGCTAGGAAGAGTCCAGACCGGATCACTGCACTTGTCGCTTTCCGTCTGTGACATAGATTTTAATGGAGCGGCAAGAAGCAGGCTTGACCTCCGCTTCATTCGGTTTTGCAGCTATGGGGTAATGGGGCAGGGGTAGTGCCAATGATCAACCCAAGGTCCTAATGCTACCAGGCAGTAATGCCAATCATGGTGCCAGTTTGGTGCTCTCTCGGGGCATTCCTATTGGAGGTGCAAAGGTTGCAGTCTCTCCTGAGCTCTAGTGGCCTCTCTCTGCCACATAAGTCTCCAGTTTTATAAGTGTAGCATAGTAGTTGGGGTCCCATTACAGATTTTGCACTGGGGCCCCAGAGCTTTAAGTTAACCCTTTATTTACTACTAGTAACTCCAATCATGGTGCCACCTTGGTGCTGTCCCGGGGGGTTGCTATCAGAGGTGCCAAGGTTGCACTCAAGTATTATAACTGTAGCATAGTAGTTTGGGTCCTGTTACAGATTTTGCACTGGGGCCCCGGAGCTTTAAGTTAACTCGTTATCTAGTACTAGTAATGCCAATCAGGGTGCCACTTTGGTGCTGTCCTGGGGCATTGCTATAGAAGGTGGCAAGGTTGCAGTCTCTCCTGAGCTTTGGTGCCCTATGGTGGCCTCTCTCTGCTACGTAAGACTCCAGTATTATCAGTGTAGCATAGAAGTTGGGGTCCTGTTACAGATTTTTCATTGGGGCCCCGGAGCTTTAAGATAACCCTTTATCTAGTACTAGTAATGCCAATCATGATGCCACTTTGGTGCTGTCCCGGGACATTGCTATAGGAGATGTAAAGGTTGCAGCCTCTCCTGAATTCTGGTGGCTTCTCTCTGCTACATAAGACCCCAGTTTTATAAGTGTAGTTTAGTAGTTTGGGTCCCGTTACAGATTTTGCACTGGAGCCCCAGAGCTTTACATTAACCCTTTATCTCGTACTAGTAATGACAATCATGATGCCACCTTGGTGCTGTCTCGGGACATTGCTATAGGAGATGTAAAGGTTCCAGTCTCTCCTGAGCTCTTTGGTGGCCTCTCTCTGCTCCTTAAGACTCCAGTAGCATAGTAGTTGGGGTCCCGTTACAGATTTTTCACTGGGGCCCCGGAGCTTTACATTAACCCTTTATCTAGTACTAGTAATGCCAATCATGATGACACCTTGGTGCTGTCTCGGGGCATTGCTATTGAAGGTACAAAGGTTGCAGTCTCTCCTCAACTCTGGTGGCCTCTCTCTGCTACAAAAGACCCCAGTTTTATTAGCGTAGTTTAGTAGTTTGGGTCCCGTTACAGATTTTGCACTAGGGCCCCAAAGCTTTACATTAACCTTTTATATAGTACTAGTAATGCCAATCATGGTGCCACTTTGATGCTGTCTCGGGGCATTGCTATAGGAGGTGCCAAGGATGCAGTCTCTCCTAAGCTCTGGTGCCCTCTCTCTGCTCCATAAGACTCCAGTTTTGTAAGTGTAGAATAGTAGTTGGGGTCCCATTAAGGATTTTGCACTGGGGCCCCGAAACTTTACAATAACCCTTTATCTAGTATTAGTAATGCCAATCATGGTGCCACCTTCCCGCTCTCCATATCACCACCAATCATTCATCATTAGCTACTTGTTAGCACCGTGCGCGGGGTAGTCAATGACCTGAGATCATTATTCTCATCAGCTATGTTCAGAACTGGTGCTAGATGGAAGCTGTAAAGCTGTCATAATAACCCGTCAATCATGCAGTCAATGTCGCAGGGCGGTATTGATTACAGGAGGAGGCGCCGTTACACTGGGGACAGAAGAACATCACCGGTTCATCCTGACAATTACCGGCGCTGGCTGCAGACAAATAGTCAGCTCAGGGCAAACAAGACGTGAATTCAGGACTGGAGACGCAGGGTGATAGGACTGTTCATCATTAGCAGCTCCGAACGGACTAATGATCTCTAGGAGGGGAGCGTCAGTATAATGAGTGATCCTGCGTCTCGTGAATTTCTCTGACTTGAGTTTCATTCATTAGATGTAAATTTGTAGAAGAGAAATAATGATTTGGGTATTTTGGCTTAATGGTTGCAGCTATCTTTTCAAATGTTTTTTAAATTTCTATTTGAAGGCACACATTTCAGGTTTCAATGATTGAGAGTTAAAGGGGTCTTGCGGGATTTTCATATCGATGGTCATCAATATGATAAGTGTAGGGTCCAACTTCCAGCACCCCAACTGATCAACTGTTTGAGGAAGCCGCAGAGCTCCGGTGATTGTCACAGCCTCCTCACAGCTTACCAAGCACAGCGCCGTACGTTGTATAGTGGCTGTGCTTGGTATTGCAGTCCAAGCCCATTCAGTTGAATGGAGCCGAGCCGCACCTAGGTCATGTGACAGATGAACGTGAAATCACTGGTCTAGGAATATGCCGCAGTGCTCATGGAGTGTTCATACAGCTCATCAGTGGAGGTGCCAGGACTTGGATCCCTGCTGATCTCATGAGGATAGGTCATCACTATCAGAATCTCGAAGAAAACACCTCTAATTAAAGGGGTTGTCCAAATTATTTTTTTGTTCTTTGTATGTTTCGAACTAGGCAAATGTAATGGTTTTTCAATGCACTTTATCTGCAGTTGCTCTTTTCTCAGATTTCACTCAGGGTCACATGACCTGTGATGTCAGTTTCTCTCCCTGCTCTGCTGATGTTTCTTGCACAAGCAGATAAGAGTCTGTACACGAGATGTCACTGCACTGGCAACTCCCCCTGCACTGCTGGCTGCTGCTGCTGCTCTCTCCCTGGATTCTTTCAGGAAAAATATTAATTCCTTCTGCCAGCACAGACTCAGGACTGAAGGCTTTACTGAGTAGCTGCAGGCAGTGAGGAGACAAAGGCTGGGCACAGGAGCTGACAGACTAGAGGAGTTCTGCAGAATAACAGGTAGGGGGAAGATCCTGTGTGTATCAGCAGTGTCATTGTACAGCTGGGACTTGTAGTCCTACACATACAATATGCTGCTGAGTATCCTAGCAGGCAGACATGTCACTCAGGGCAGCACTTGTATTCACTCCCTTTGAAGAGCAGGGGGAGGGGCAGAGATTGTTGTTATTGCAGGTAAACCAAGGCCAGAAGAGAACCAGGGAAATGAGGAAATATTTTTAGTTTTTTTTTTTCCTAAAACGTGCTTAACTTAGTTATATATTGCTACCCATCAGATTTACAGTGCTATATATATTTTTCTTTTCAGAATTTGGACAACCCTTTAAAGGCTATGGACATCTTTGAGGGCAATTTTTCTATTATTGCCTTCCAATTATCTTGAACTAAAACTCATTTTTCTAATTAGTCTTTATTTTTTTTAAAAATGTCTTTGTCTTCTACAGCCGTCAGTTTCACAGCCTCTGCAGACTGTTCCTTTTCCTTTCCAGTGAGTTTTGTCAGAGAGCTGCTCTGGACCCGAGGCCTTGATCTCAGCTCTCCTAGTGGCTCCTCCTAAACACTTATTTAAAGTATATTCTTTTCAAACTATTAAGAAGATAACTTGAACGATTGTATATGAGCTGTCAGTGAACTAGAGATAAAGGCTACAGATCCAGAGCAGCTCTCAGTGGAATTCAATTGGAAGAAGAAACAACAGTCTACAGAGGCAGTGAAACTGAAGTTCGTAGAAGACAAACAGTTAACATTTTTAGTAACAAGCAATTGGAAAAATGATTTATAGCCCAAGATAAGTAGAACGCAATAATAAAAAAAATATTGCCCTCCAATAGAGTCCGTAGCCTTTAAATGTCAGAAACAGATGGAGAACATAAGGAATCATAGGGAATCTGCATAAAGGACCTTAAAGGGACGCTAAACATAGAAAGCACACAAACAAAAAACGTTGTCCCAATGCTTCCTCCCCTCATTTGCGTTCCTTTGATCCTAGTGTAATGCAGCGCCACCAGGTGGTGCCACCAAGGGATGATGTCCTGCGGGAATTTTGATGCCCAGAAGAATGGCAGATGAACACAAAGCAGCTCCAGCAAGGATCCACTTTGCACTCCCTTCTGTTGCTCTTTCTAATAGATCTGCAGAGCTACCCATTTCCTGGAAGTGAAGGCCTTACAGGACAAGGTGGACCCTCCAATAACTTACCCTCCACACAGCACTCCGCTCTCCTTCATAGCTGCCTTGACATCTGAAGACCCTGAGTAATAGGAAGCCAACACTTTTCAGAAGTCTCTGCTCTTGAGGACCTGCATGATAGTGATGTGACCAAAGGTCCTGCAGGGATGTACCAGAAAACAATAATGATACTAATGTGGTTTCACCACTAGGTGGCAGCATAGCATTGGAAAATATACATACTACTACAAACAGCAGCAAAATGGACAGTTCTAAGCAAGCCTATGCATTGCTCATAGTATGTGATGGCTGTGACGACGGGGAAGAAAACGTAGCCCCATATCAACAAGGTCTGTTTTGCCACAGTCCATAATATGAATGATGAAAGGCTCAACATTTTGGGGTGGGATGGGATCTCCCACATTTTTGAAGGAATGGAGATAAGTTCAAGAAAACAGTTTAGAGCTTAAAAGTGGACATTATATAGTTATAATGTGTCATAAAATTACTAATAGTAGAAGAAGAGTCTTTATAAAGTGCAGTACCATAAAGTGCCTAAATAAAAGAGACATATAAGGGGTCATTTATTAAGAAATATACGCCACCTTTCTGTGTATTTAAGGTGCAGATTTTGTTGCAAAGGAATTTTGCTGCTAAATTTGCAACTTTTCCACGCTCACGCCACTTTTCCGAGGTGGTGGAGAAAGGGGACGTGTCATGGGGGAGGAAGAGGGCCGGCTGGCCTGTCTCATTTACCATGTTCTATGCCAGTTTATGGCATGGAAAATGATCCCAAACTACACCAGTAAGGGAGCTGGTGTAGTTCAAACCATATTGCAAGCCTGGCGGGAACCAGGCCTGAGGCCTGAGCCTCTACATAACTTTGGTGCATCTGCCACCAGCACAGGGGGGTTAAGACCGGAATATAAATCGCCTCATCTTAATAAATGACCCCCATAGTGCCTAAATAATATTGACACCTCTGGTCACTGTGGTCAGTAAGGTTGTAGATTACTAGGATAAGACTAGTGTGAAGGTGGTGGAGGGAATTTTACCCTTTTGCCTTCCCATTTTGCCTCTCACCTTCAGATCCCCCTTAACCTCACCCCTTTTCATCATCAGAGAAATAACTGGAAGCCCCAGGGTCCTAATGCTAAATCTGTATAAGGACCCTTCAATTATCAGGTATCATGTATAATACTGGTCTCCTCCTATGGGGCAAAGGGACCTTTTGGGCCCCTCAGGCTCCAGTACAAGGATATGATTGAAACCTCATACGCTAGGTCATCAATATGAGATCGGCAGCATTCCGACTCCCCAGATCCCTGCCGATCAGCTGTTTTTGGAGACCGCAGCCGATCTCATATTGATGACCTACCCTGAGAAAATGATAGAAAATCTTTAGCATTACCACTACATGTGAACAGTGTCGTACCTTCCATGGAGGCAGACCACATGACTGCTGTGGGTCCCAGCAGGGTCCAGGGCTGAACTGCTTCTTCTCTTCCTGACATGAAAATACTGCAAAGAGATTTTTTTCAGTTCCCATTGCAGTCAATGGTAACTGTATACATTCCAATGCACTGAGCTCCATCTAGTGGTGGCTTCAGGCAGCCAGTTTCATAGCCACAGACATAGAGCTGTATGGGGAGATTTATCATTCTTGCCAGCTGTCTGATGTAAATGTGAAATATGGTATTTATGAAGCACCTGTTCCACTTTTTGGATAAAATGGCTGGGTAAGAAGGCATTTTTTTATTATTTTTAATTTCCTATTTAATTGTATGAAAAACTGTACATTTGTCAGAAATCTGGGGAGTCGCGCATTGTGTTACACTTTGCCAGGGAGTGTTTGATGCACGTGTACTGGGAAACTTGGTGTCTACTAAGTTTTGCTTTGGGGTCCTGTGAAATCTGTCTACAGCCCCTGCATGTGAACTTACCCTTAAAGCTACACACTTGCCCAGCTCTGCTAGACCAGTAATGAGGACAGATAATATACTGGAGCTCTTCTCTGGAATCTTCCGCCGTAATAATAATCTCCAGTAACGGTTATTAGTACAATGCAATGCTATAAGTGTTCCTGGTAGGAAGGTTAAATGAGGATATTTCGCCTTTCACATGAACACAAGGAATTGCTGCTGATACTAAATAAAGGAATTACATTGTGACAACTGTTTAAGGCCGCAGGCTTTATTTTACACAGTGCAGTAATTGTTCATTCCTTTAAATTTCTACTAATGCGGAATTATAAGGTACATTTCGACATTGCTTAGAATAAAACTCAGTTTTTTCAGCGGTGTAATTTCTTTGGTCTGATTTTCTATACTGATTAATTTTCTAATAGATGTTTCATCTAGCAGTAAAAGCTCCAAATCAACATAGAGTTGAATGATAAAAGTTTAGCTGCATGCATTCACCACTAGGGGGAGCATATTGTCCATTGTTACAAATAGATAAATACGGGCTGTGCACACTCTTATCTTTGTGTCTTTGGCATTAAATTGTAAAAGGTAGTGAAGGAGGTACTGAAGATTGAGATAAAGTGGTAGCCAGATAATCAATGAATAAATAAATTAAAAATGAATAAAAAATGAATAAAAAATGAATGGAAAATGACCAGATAATCAATACATGTGGTCACAATTGTACTAAAAAGGAGTATGTATTCAATTCATATGACAACCAAAAGTTAGTAACAGTAATTAAAAATAAAAAGGCAAATAAACATATCTATAACAATAATGTTTGCAACTGTCCTGTGGATCACAACCTGTGGGGAAGAGGCTGCTGTGGGAACGTAAAGTATATAAATCCTTGTGCGTTTCCAGTGATAAGGTTTAGTTCCTTATAGGCTTGGTTACAATATATTAACAATACAGTATCCCAGCGTGGGGTTGTTTACGTTACCCCTCCTTGTGTGGATGTCCTCCCCTGCTTCCTTCAGTAGCGCGATGTGCTGTACGGCGTCTGGATGCTTCGGCAGCACGAAGTCCTGCAGAGTGCGCGCCTTTACGGCGGAAAGTGCGGGAACCCGTGTGGCGTCCCACGTGGGTCCCGGTCTCTCTGCGATGTGCACTGTGGATTGGTAAAGGGGGATTTGTGTTAATCCAAACAATTGTCAGATATTCCAGGATCGCTGGTTTTACATATGTCTGTGTCTTTATAGGTGATCTTTATATCGCTGTTAGTATTGCTGGCAGCGCTGCCTTTGACACGGACACGGGTATCCAATAACTAGACGCGTTTCGGGGATATGAGCTTCCCCTTCCTCAGTAGTTGGATCCAACTCCAACTCCAACTACTGAGGAAGGGGAAGCTCATATCCCCGAAACGCGTCTAGTTATTGGATACCCGTGTCCGTGTCAAAGGCAGCGCTGCCAGCAATACTAACAGCGATATAAAGATCACCTATAAAGACACAGACATAAGTAAAACCAGCGATCCTGGAATATCTGACAATTGTTTGGATTAACACAAATCCCCCTTTACCAATCCACAGTGCACATCGCAGAGAGACCGGGACCCACGTGGGACGCCACACGGGTTCCCGCACTTTCCGCCGTAAAGGCGTGCACTCTGCAGGACTTCGTGCTGCCGAAGCATCCAGACGCCGTACAGCACATCGCGCTACTGAAGGAAGCAGGGGAGGACATCCACACAAGGAGGGGTAACGTAAACAACCCCACGCTGGGATACTGTATTGTTAATATATTGTAACCAAGCCTATAAGGAACTAAACCTTATCACTGGAAACGCACAAGGATTTATATACTTTACGTTCCCACAGCAGCCTCTTCCCCACAGGTTGTGATCCACAGGACAGTTGCAAACATTATTGTTATAGATATGTTTATTTGCCTTTTTATTTTTAATTATTTTTAATTACTGTTACTAACTTTTGGTTGTCATATGAATTGAATACATACTCCTTTTTAGTACAATTGTGACCACATGTATTGATTATCTGGTCATTTTCTATTCATTTTTTATTCATTTTTTATTCATTTTTAATTTATTTATTCATTGATTATCTGGCTACCACTTTATCTCAATCTTCAGTACCTCCTTCACTACCTTTTACAATTTAATGCCAAAGACACAAAGATAAGAGTGTGCACAGCCCGTATTTATCTATTTGTAACCATTTCTTTTATTGGGATTTATTGGGTAAGGTCCTGGGACTGTAGCACCTCGCTTCATGATTGCGGAATAGTGAGCCACTCAATATAAATATACCAATATTGTCCATTGTGTTATTAGTAAGTTCAATGCATTTCAGAATACAGTAAGCTCCTGATCTCCACCTAGTGGTGACACGCAGTGGCCAGGTTCGAGGTGGCTCCATCACTATGTTGGGTCCCCCAGACACCATTGAGATGTCACCACATGTTGCTGCTCTCCGGAGGGGATAGTAAGGCATGGTGCACTACAATGAAAAATCAGTCCAGAGAGCCAGGGTCTGCAGTAAACCAGTGTGCCTCTTTACTGGAGGAACTCAAGTGCAAAACAATACAAGCAAGACACTGAGGTGGCTTCTCCAGTCTCCTCCCGGGTAGAAGAAGGTTTTGTGCTGAGGAAAGGCCTGAGCTAGCTGTCCCTCTCTCTATCTATCAGAAGGCTGGTACCCTGGCCAAAGGGATGGTGGCCCAGGGTCTGTGGCTTAGTCAACCAGTTGGCTTCCTGGTCAATGTCTTGGTGGCCTAGGGTCTGTGGTTCAGTCATCAGGCAGAGTATCCCACAGTGTCTTCTTCTGGTCACTCGAACAGTTTAGCAGAGTTTATCCTACTAAACACTGGTCACAGCTAGGGGGACCTGACTGCTCTTCTTTTATACCATTTCTAACTGATCCAGAACCTTCTATTGGGAGAGGTGAAGCTGGAGAAGCACAGCCTAACAGAAACAATGTTGCAGTTCATGGATGCCTTAGACTTGTACTGGGCCCCAATACAAGTCAGTAGGAATGACCAAGCAGTTTTCAGTCCTAAACAACAGTCAGTTGACAGAGCTAAACCAGACAGTCAAAGGTTCACTGTGTCTGGCTTATCCCCCAAAACTCAGCTCTACGTAGTCCCTTATGATAACTGTGAAAACTTACTAGCTTCTCAGTTCACAGGCTGAAAAGTCCCAAAGTATTTTAGTGTTAACTGGCTGTGCATTAACCCGTTCCACAATTAGTGAAAAAATGAACAGGATATCTAACATATAAAGCTGAGTGTATGTGTGTGTGTATGTCCGCTAAAGGAATCCGCACCGTCGCAGTTACAATCACGGAATTTTGCACACAGGTACATCAGGGTGTCCGGGAAGGTTATAGACCGGGTCTCAGCTCTCTAAGATGTACCGTTACTGAGATGTTCCCAAAAAATGTAAATATGTCACATCACATGACTTACATAAGCCAATAGAAGCCTGCAGATCTTTCTCTTCATATCCCAATTGCCATACACACAGTAATAGAAGCTCGCAGGTCCTTAGCCTCCACATACACACACACTTTTACACCAGGTTTCCATAACAACCCAGCCATTTTTCTTCACTGCTGTAGGTGCAGGGCGCTGATGATATTAAGGGAGCAGAGTGCTGTGGAGGTCACAGGACTTAAAAACCACGCCCCCAGGTCCCACCAAACCACACCCCTGACCCAGTTAGGCCATGCCCCCTCCTCCTCCACAGCCGATCAACTTTTGTCAGCTGCAGGGGTGGGAGGGACGGTGACTTTCACTGTGTTAAGGAGCAGGTGCTATAGAGGTCAATGTTAAAGGGGCGGGCCCCTGTGGAGGTCACTGTCAAGGGTGTGGGTTGTTGTGGAACTCACTGTTAAAGGGGCAGGCTGCTGTGAAGGTCAAAGTTAAAGGGGTGGGCTGCTGTGGGGAGTCAGAGTTAAGGGGTGGGGGCTGTGGAGGTCACTGTTATAGTGGTATCTTTTAACAAAGCAGGGTCCTTCAGCTAGTAACATATAAAATGCATTTCAACAGTATAAAACAGTGTAAGTGCAAACAGCTTCTTACGCAATAGTGAAGCCAAAGATCCAGCAGAAGACAACCTCAACTGGCTATGACTTTGGTGACAATCACTAAGGTCTCTCCTCTGGTGGACTCAAGGAACCCCAATATAGTCCGTGTTAGATCAGAACCATAAGGTTGACACAGTTCTTGATGACTTGTATGTATTCTCCATCACTGGCGCCCTTCTCTCCTATCACCGGTTTCTGCCTCAGTACATTTGTAAATTGTAAATAACTATTTCTACACCTGTAATTTTTCTCACATTTCACTTTCTTCTCTATTTTTGTGCTTTTATTCCACTTCGATATTGATCTATTTGTCTCAACTTGTCTCTTATTTAGAAGAAGCCTCTTAGTATTACAGCAAATGCATTCAGAGCGGCCGCTGCTCCGTTCCAGCACAAAATGTATTTTGTGTAAAGGCTTGAAAACGGATGAGGAGCGGTAAAGACTACAACATCAGATCAATGGAGGTCACCGCTCTATAGATAGATTACCTCACTGGTGCGGGCAGAGGAAAACTAGGTCTGAGGAACTGTGTACGCAAGCCAGGGAAATATGCCATAGATATCTTTATCTGTCTATCTATCTGGTTCATTACGAAGGCAGCACTCCAAAAATATGTGAAAAAATAGTGGTTTATTCACCCATCAAGCTGCATGATCAGCAACTTGATGGGTGAATAAACCACTATTTTTTCACATATTTTTGGAGTGCTGCCTTCGTACTTAACCATTTACAAGTGAATCCTGGTCTCGGGTTCCTGAGGGACTTTGCACCCGTTTTTTGTAAGTGCTGCTTCTTTTTAGTCTGTTTGATATCTATCTATCTATCTATCTATCTATCTATCTATCTATCTATCTATTCAATTCAATTCAATAAAGCTTTATTGGCATGTCCAAGTAAAACATTTAGCATTGCCAAAGCATCTATCTATCCATCTCATATCTATCTATCTATCTATCTATCTATCTATCTATCTATATGTCATCTATCTATCTATCTATCTATCTCATATCTATCTATCTATCTATCTATCTATCTATCTATCTATCTATCTATCTATCTCATATCTATCCATCTTATTTCTATCCATCTCATATCTATCTATGTATCTATCTATATATCATCTATCTATCTATCTATCTATCTATCTATATATCATCTATCTATCTATAGGTTATCTATCTATCTATCTATCTATCTATCCATCTCATATCTATCCATCTCATTTCTATCTATCTATCTATTATCTCTATCTATCTATCTATCTATCTATCTATCTATCTATCTCATATCTATCCATCTTATTTCTATCCATCTCATATCTATCTATGTATCTATCTATATATCATCTATCTATCTATCTATCTATCTATCTATCTATCTATATATCATCTATCTATCTATAGGTTATCTATCTATCTATCTATCTATCTATCTATCTATCTATCTATCCATCTCATATCTATCCATCTCATTTCTATCTATCTATCTATTATCTATCTATCTATCTATCTATCTATCCATCTCATATCTATCTATCTATCTCATATCTATCCATCTCATTTCTATCCATCTCATATCTATCTATCTATCTATATATCATCTATCTATCTATCTATCTATCTATCTATCATCTATCTATCTATATATTATCTATCTATCTATCTATCTATCTATCTTCTATCTTCTATCTATCTCATATCTATTTATCTATCTATCTATCTATCTATCTATCTATCTATCTATCCATCTCATATCTATCCATCTCATATCTATCTATCTACCTATCTCATATATATCTTTCTCATATCTATCTATCTATCTATCTATCTATCTATCTATCTATCTATCTATTTCTATTTATTATCTGTCTGTCTATCTATCTATGAAGAAGAAAGAAAGGAAGGAATTGAAAGAAGAAAGAATGGAGAAAAAGAAAAAGGGAACAAATAATAAGAACACAAAAGATAGGCAAGGGATACGAATAAGAAGGAAGTAGAAGAGGAAAGAAAAAAGAAAGGAAAGAAGGAAAGAAAGGAAAATAGGTACAAGGAAGGATGGAAGGAAGAAGGTGGCCATGGGGGTGAATTATACACAATATATCAGAGTGTCTGGGAGATTCAGCTGTAGAATTATTTAATAAGCTCCTGTATTAGACCCTAAGACATTCCTCCATCTCCTACCTGAGTCTTCAGTGACTTCAGAGACTAAACATATTTTCTTTTTATTATAATTTTCCCGGGGACAGCAGAAATCTCGCACCCACCTCACCCGCTATCGATCATCTTACAATTCTTTGTAGGTATCAGCGCAGATTTCAGTAATGTAATGAATTTATGCATTTCACTTTGATGCTGCGCTGAATGACAATGAAAGGTTTAAAAGTTTTATCTGGACTTTACCAAAAAAGATTTTATTATGATTATTACTTTTTTAGTCTTTTATTTCTTTTTTTTTTCTCAAGGCGTTTAGTCATTCTGGGTGAAGCTGCAACCCCCACCATTTTCACCAATATTCCTTTTGACGTATATGAAACAATCTATGACTTCCCCTTTAAATTAGCAAAACTGTATGCAACTAAAAACAAGTGATTGTGGTTCACTTAGGATCATAAAGCAGAGTAGAAGTCATCACATAAGAAATCTTTATCCCTATCAAAGCCACCTTGTAGGCCATTGCTAGGATCTTAACATGAGCATATGCCTGCTCGGATCCTCAAGAGTCCAGATTTAAAGGGTTATTTCCATCTTAGACAATGGGGGCAGATCGCTAGGATATGCCCCATTGTCTTATAGTTGCGGGTCCCACCTGTGGAACCCGCACCTATATCTAGAACGGAGCGGGGAAATGAACGGCGGATGCACTGCACATGCGCAGCTGCCCTCCATTCATTTCTATGGGGCCGCCGAAAATAGTCGAGCGCTGGCTCGGCTATTTCCGTCGGCTACGTGGAAATGAATGGGAGCAGTGGTCGCACATGGGAGGTGCGCTCCCATTAATTTCTATGGGAGCAGCGGGGGAGCTGCGTCTGGTGTGGCCAGGCCCCAGGAAATCCGGGGTCCTCCAGGCACAGCGCTCCCCGCTCCGTTCTCGATATAGGTGCAGGTCCCAGAGGTGGGTCCCACACCTATCAGATAATGGGGGCATATCCTAGCGATATGCCCCCAATGTCTAAGATGGGAATACCCCTGTAATGTTGCAGCCCCTTCAAAGTTTTTCCCTGCACATCGGCCACCAATTGCGGTTCGGCCTCATTCAAGGTTTAGGTTGCTTTTACATGATAACTTGACCACATGGTCAAGACCGCATCAAACAGGGGGAGCACATGGTTTCAGTTGACATCAGGACCGTCTTATATAGTTCTTAGTTCTGTGTCCCCTTTTATTCTCAGATTAGGCTGGGGTCCAAAGAGTTGGACTCCCATTAATCTGAAAAAAAAAAAGTCATTTCGTATGGCATCACTTTCTGGAATGTGCAAACTAGAGATGAGCAAATTGAGAATTTTTCAAAAAAGTTCTGATTCTAGGAAACCCAAGTTGTGTGTGATTCAATTTGGAAGATTCAAGAACGGAGAGAGAGAGTTTTCCAGGGAACCAGAGCATTTCAACAAAAAGTTGGATCGGACCGGAATCCAAAATTAAGAAATTCGCTCAACTCTAGCAAAACCCATTAACCTACCATATATTTCTATCTTGCCATGCTTTAACATCAGGACTGTAACCCTAAATTGTAAAGTTATCATTGACCTGTGGAGACTTGTCCTTACACACTGCCATCTCTCTAATTTCTGCCCCTTGTAATGGGACTGCAGCAACCGGGCCACATGGGGCTGCATGTGAGTAAGTGGCTGGATGGCTGTAGCAGTAGTAGTTTTACTGACAGTTTTGACACTCCCTGGCCTGGAGTGCAGTAATGAGAGGGAGCACCTTTTTTCCCTTGTGCACATATTCATTTTCTGGGGTGCCCTTGATGGTGAAGGTTTTAGGGTTTTGAAGTGCAAGGCTGGGTCCCAGTTGTTGTGGCAGCAACACTTTTCAGTGTAGTAGTAGTGCAGGGAGCAACGATGAGCAGTAGTGCAGCAGAACAGTGTATTGCTGAATTCAAATGCAAACAGAACAGGACAGTTCTTAGCATGCATGGACTGGCAGTTGTTACACAGAATGTACTTTCCATAGATGTTACAGGTCTCACAGCTTCCCAGGTAGATAATAAGGCAAAAGGTGTCTCTTTAAAGTCGTCTTGCCTACTCTGCACTTTTCTAGCTGACTCAGAAGTGGGGTGTATATTGTAAACAATATAATGCAACCACAGGGCGGTCCCATCAATGGCTGGCAATCTTTTCTATACCATTTTTGAACAGGTTGCCGTACTTACAGTACAGGTCCACAAAATCCACTTTGGGATATAGGGATCCCTACGCAGGTGATCAGTCTGCTTCAATGCTTATCCAGGCACTGGAGGCTAACTCATAGACACATGTGCCATAGCGCCAATAAGTCATTTTCAGACAAGTTTTATCTACTGGACTTCCTCTAGAATACTCTTTTCATCTGGCTTGCTTTTGATAGTTGTTGCAGCCCTGTCCTGAGTGGTACCAGGTCCAGGACGGGCTACTCTGTCAGCATTATATCTTGGCATCTCCTCCACAACTGTTAGCGACCAAGGAAGCATCATAGAGGGACCAACGCCCCTGTGAATAACCAACACCTCTCACAGACAGTACTACCATCCAGTCCTGTCCTACATTAATGTTGGAGATACAACAACTTACAGCTTAGTCTATTGCTGGAGTGACTTCTGCTGGATTGACTGCAGTTTATTGTTATGACACTAGATGTCACTGTTACTAATGCTCACTTGTAGTCTGTCTATGCATTTCTATGATGTGTTGTATTTCCTGTACATTGAGGTGAACTCACTGATTTCTTTTTCCTGTCTGTGCCATTCACCATGTAAGGTGACCTTCAGTTATTGCATGCATGTTCCAATAAACCCAGTTCCTGTTACTCCACAATATCTGATCTAAACTGACTCTGCTGCACCCAGCAACCATACTCTGCAACAATTACAGCTGATAGCTGGAGGTCCCAGCAGGAGGACACTTTGTGATCAGCTTATTGTCAAGGAATCCTAAGAAATAGAAAGAGGCGAACCACTTTAATCAAAGTCTGAACTTCCTTAATTACCCATAATTTTTTATAGTTTATTCTACTTTTGCTGTATTTAATCTTCAGTGAAATCGTCTTTTACTTGTATTTCTTTTCAACCCAACACTTACAATTAAATAAGTTCCTTCGCCGAGAAGGAAGATGAAAGTGAATTTCAGATAGAGGATTCTCGTGTCTGAAAAGGAGACGTAGACTAAAAGCCGGGCATTAATATTCATTGCCATTATTTACATATCCTCATTCCCCGGCGCTTTACATTGTCTGGATGATTATATAGCAGAAGAAATGTGCGCGGGGGTCCCATAGAAGGACGACCCTGGATATTAATCTTGCGGCAGTAATACCAGATTTGAAATGTTAATCTGGAACTGAAAGGTGAGAGAGACAATAAATCCCTAAGTCATCATGCAGTTCGTTTCCCGTGATATACAATTTCCCGCGGATGTGCCGGCGCGCAGTAACTGGGCGCTTAATTGCACTGATTGAATTATAATAACAGAAGGAACGTTGCAGGAGACCTTGGTTTGAGCTCCAGGATGTTCTTCACATACTTTCTATCACAGATATAATGAAAGAAAGGTATGAAAAAATAGTGTTCTTAAAGGGGTTGTCCAGTTTAGAAAACCCAGAAGGAATTCTCTGTTCAAGATTCTCATGTCTTGGTCAGAGTGGAGAGAGACTGCAAAGAGCGCCTCTCCCTCTCTGGAGAACCTCTCCTGGCCTGCATTACACAGATGACCCATTGATATGAAGGGACACAGAGATCACAGCTTACCTACTGTGAGGTTGTAGAAAAAAATCTGCTTTATTCCAGAAACAGTGCCCCTACTGTCCAAGGGTTGTGTCTGGTATTGCAGTTCACCCCTATTCAAGTGAATGCAATTTTAGATGTAGCCCATAGACAGGAGTGGGGCTGATTCTGAAAAAAAGGGAAGGAAGGAAAGAAAGAAAGGTAAGGAAAGGAAGGAAGATAGGAAGAAAGGAAGGAAAGAAAGGTAAGGAAAGGAAAAGGGAAGGAAGGAAGGTAGGAAGGAAGGAAGGAAGGAAAGGGAAAGGAAGTACCCTTTATTATAGTCTATTTTTATTTATTGTGTCTGATATTGCAGTTCACCACCATTCAAGTGAATGCAATGTTAGATGTAGCCCATAGACAGGAGTGGGGCTGATTCTGAAAAAAGGATGGAAGGAAAGGTAAGGAAAGGAAGGAAGGAAGGGGAAAGAAAGGAAGGATGATAGGAAGGAGGGAAAGAAAGGTAAGGAAAGGAAAAAGGAAGGAAGGACCCCTTATTTTATTATATTCTATTTTTAAATCTTATTGGAGGAAACTTTCTTCATTGTCTGTGTACACCATCCCACAGGATGTTTGCACTTTATGACAGTGGAAATGAATGAGAGTTAAAGGGGTTCACTTTGACAAATGATATTTATCATGTAGAGAAAGTTAACACAAAGACCTTACTAATGTATTGTTTCCATGGTTATGACCACCCTACAATCCAGCAGAGGAAAGGAAAGAGTGTCTATGCGCACTCCTAAAGTCCCGGCCACCAGAGAGGCTGAGATACTGATGACCTATCCAGAGGTCTTGGAAAATCCTTTTGATGCATTCTCCAGAGAGTGATGGAGTACAGCCCCTCTTCCAGAGATTGTGGGAGCTGACTATGGAGCCTTACCTGTGTGTATAGACTTGCATTGCTAACCATACATGTGAGAGATGTGCAGGTCCAGGACATTGCTTAGACCTGTATGTCAGAAGGTTTTAGCGGCTCATACTCACTCAGATGTAGCATATCCAAACAATCTTTCCCATAGAGGAGGTGGCCAGCAGGTTAAGGTTTCACATCGAAAATGTGCTATTTTTCTGTTGTTCTGCTTTGTTCGAGGAGCAGAAGTGCCAAATCGGGCACATAACTCATCCAAACGGAGCTAAACAGACCCCATTGACTAAAATGGGGTCCGTTCAGTTTCCTTACACAATCATGCATGCAGGACTTTTTTGTCTGGTATTTGTAGAAGCCCCCAATTGAGCCTCCAACATACATGTGAACTCACCCATCACTAGGGGGAGCTCATATAGCTTCCACTGAACCAATATTCATATACAGGGTGGGCCATTTCTATGGATACACCTAAATAAAATGGGAATGGTTGGTGATATTAACTTCCTGTTTGTGGCACATTAGTATATGGGAGGGGGGAAACTTTTCAAAAATGGTTGGTGAGCATGGCGGCCATTTTGAAGTTGGCCATTTTGGATCCAACTTTAGTTTTTTCAATGGGAAGAGGGTCATGTGACACATCAAACTTATTGAGAATTTCACAAGAAAAACAGCGGTGTGCTTGGTTTTAACATAACTTTATTCTTTCATGAGTTATTTACAAGCTTATCTTTGTTTACAGCCATTGAAATGTCACAGAGCTTAACACGTGAGGAGAGGATAGAAATTGTGTTGATGTCTGGTGAACGCAGTACCCGGGTCATTGCAGCAGATTTCAATGCAAGACACCCTACGAGACCACCCATCTCCCATGCTACGGTTAGCAAACTGCTTGCCAAGTTTCGTGAAACTGGTTCAGTGTTGGATTTGCCAAAATGTGGACGCATGAAAACTGTCACTAATGAAGAAACATCAGTGGCTGTCCTACAACCCCCGGCAAAAAATTATGGAATCACCAGTCTCTGAGAATGTTCCTTCGGTTGTTTAATTTTGTTGAAAAAAAACAGATCACAGACATGACAAAAAACTAAAGGCATTTCAAATGGCAACTTTCTGGCTTTAAGAAATACTAAAAGAAATCAAGAAATAATTGTGGTTGCCAGTAACAGTTAAATTTTTAGAACAAGCACATGGAATAAATTATGGAATCACTCAATTCTTAGGAAAAAATTATGGAATCACCCTGCAAATTTTTATTACAAACAATAACACCTGCATCAGATTAAATCCAGGTAAAAAGGAGTGATCACACCTTGGAGAGCTGTTGCAACAAGTGGACTGACATGAATCAAGGCTCCAACACCAGAGATGTCAATTGAAAAAAAGGAGAGGATTATCAAACTCCTTAAAGAGGGTAAATCATCACGCAGTGTTGCACAAGATGTTGGTTGTTCACAGTCAGCTGTGTCTAAAACCTGGACCAAGTACAAACAACATGGGAAGGTGGTTAAAGGCAAGCATACTGGTAGACCAAGGAAGACATCAAAGCGTCAAGACAGAAAACTTAAGGCAATATGCCTTGAAAACAGAAAATGTACAACAAAACAAATGGGAGGAAACTGGAATCAACGTCTGTGACTGAACTGTAAGAAACCGCCTAAAGGAAATGGGTCATGGCCTGCAAACAGTACAGATCTCAATCCAATTGAAAATCTGTGGTGGAAGTTAAAGAAAATGGTCCATGACAAGGCTCCAACCTGCAAAGCTGATCTGGCAACAGCAATCAGAGAAAGCTGGAGCCAGATTGATGAAGAGTACTGTTTGCCACTCATTAAGTCAATACCTTGGAGACTGCAAGCAGTTATAAAAGCAACAAAGTACTAGTGATGTGTTGGAGTGTTATTTTGTTTGTTTGTTTTTCATGATTCCATATTTTTTTCCTCAGAATTGAGTGATTCCATAATTTATTCCCTGTGCTTGTTCTAAAAATGTAACTGTTACTGGCTACCACAATTATTTTTCTTGATTTCTTTTAGTATTTCTTAAAGCCAGAAAGTTGCCATTTGAAATGCCTTTAGTTTTTTGTCATGTCTGTGATCTGTTTTTTTTTTTTTCAACAAAATTAAACAACTGAAGGAACATAATAAATGAAAGAATAAAGTTACGTTAAAACCAAGCACACCATTGTTTTTCTTGTGAAATTCTCAATATGTTTGATGTGTCACCTGACCCTCTTCCCATTGAAAAAACTAAAGTTGGATCCAAAATGGCCGACTTCAAAATGGCCGCCATGGTCATCACCCATCTTGAAAAGTTTCCCCCCTCCCATATACTAATGTGCCACAAACAGGAAGTTAATATCACCAACCATTCCCATTTTATTTAGGTGTATCCATATAAATGCCCCATCCTGTACAATAGGGTCTACTGAAGTCAACAGAAGCACTATATATACATATACACTAAGGGGGTCATTTATTAAGGCATAATAGACGCCGGTCTTAATATGCCCTATATCTTTGGCGCATCCAGCGCATAACTTCAGTGCATACAGAGCCAGTCTAAATGTAAGACAGCTTCCTTGCTACCTAACATTTAGACCATTTTCTATGCCCAAAACAGTTGTAGAAAATGGTAAATGAGACGGCACATGACACACCGACTCTTTTAGACCTGGCGGGGAAAAGTCGCATATTGTGACGCAATTAACCGTTGTGCACCTCTAATATAGGCTTATTACAGGGTAATAAGTGATCCCCTAAGTTCCCCTAGTGGTGGCTGCCATAAACCCTTGGGGTAAATATTCTTGCTCTGCTGGTAATTTAAGAAATATCTAATATTTTGGGAGACAATTGTGAGACAAAGTATTTTTTATTATTAATGTTCCTTATAAAATTAATATAAACATATGATTCAATATATCAAAAAGTTGAAAAAACAATTACAAAGTACATCATAGTATTGTATATTGATACAGCATCAATAGGTATGAGTATCATCATTGCTGAACAGATGTAGATTACAATCTATGTAATTAAAGGGGTTATCCCATGACTAATGTAAAAAATGAAAATCAGACATCATATAGTACATGACAATCTCTTTCTAACAAATCTAGAACCAGCCCTGTACCTCACATGGATCCAGAGATCTCCACATTCATTGCTCTGCTAGATTTATATCAAGCTGACAGCTCAAGGGGAGTGTCTTTTCTGCTGCAGCTAAGGGGGCGTGTCTCAGCTCTCCCTATCACAGCTCAGGGGGTGTTTCTCAGCTCTCCCTATTACAGCTCAGGGGGCGTGTCCATGATCTACCTATCACAGCTCAGGGGGTGTGTCTCAGCTCTCCCTATCACAGCTCAGGGGGGCGTGTCCATGCGCTAATTATTACAGCTCAGGAGGCAGGTGAAGGATGAAACTGAGCATGTGCGGCCATCTCAGTGAGCAGGTCAGAGATATCATAAAAAAACAAACAGCAGGTGGCGCTATACAGATACATTTTGTTGAATAACTCAGTGGCTATGCTGAATTTTTAATAACATGCAATTACAAAAGTATTCAGATCCAGGGGCTGGTTTGAAAACTGTACAATATTTTTTATGGGACAACCCCTTCAAGTAGAGTATTGATCTTTATTCATATCTGGACTTCTTGACAATTTGGAAGAGTAAGAGACTATCCGAAAGTAATAAATAACTATTAACAATTTGACAGGAGAAGATGGAATGGGTGATATTTGTGATTATTTTCGGGGGAATTTCTCTGTAACTTGTTACATTTTATAAGGTCTGAGTTTTTTGTGTACAGGTAACAGTCAGAGGCATGAGATGCGGAGTGCAGCATGCACCTGTGCAGGGACTGATCGCTTTGTGGTCATCGCCTCCAGCTTCACAGCTCTGTTTAATCGTTAACCTTTTTATTATTTCCTGTACTCCCTCTGTATATTTCCACGCATTGGTAGAGTCAGAGCTGAGAAACTATCATTGTGAGACAAGGGCAGGAAATGATTGATGTAGTAGCATGACAGTGTAACAGTTTAACCGTTTAAAGGGGAACTCCAGGAGAAGAAAATGGTTTCTTCCATCTGAATGGTCTCAGATTCCCTAAAGAATTAACTTTTAGCTGCACAGTTTGCTGAGCAGGACCCTGAATCTGTTTGTGTTACTGCACAGCGAGAAGGCAAATAGCTGGTGGATGACAAAGGTATACATTCATATTCAGTACTGACTGCCTGTCTATCACTGCAGAGAGTGTGTGCATAGATAGTACTGCCTCCCTGTCTATCACTGCAGATCGTGTACACACATATAGTACTGCCTCCCTGTCTATCACTGCAGAGAGTGTGTGCATAGATAGTACTGCCTCCCTGTCTATCACTGCAGATCGTGTACACACATATAGTACTGCCCCCCTGTCTATCACTGCAGATAGTGTGTGCACGGATAGTACTGCCCCCCTGTCTATCACTGCAGATAGTGTGTGCACGGATAGTACTGCCTCTCTGTCTATCACTGCAGATAGTGTGTGCACAGATAGTACTGTCTCCCTGTCTATCACTACAGATAATGTGTGCACAGATAGTACTGCCTCTCTGTCTATCACTGCAGATAATGTGTGCACAGATATTACTGCCTCACTGTCTATTACTGCAGAGAGTGTGGGCACAGATAGTACTGCCTCCCTGTCTATCACTGCAGAGAGTGTGTGCACAGATAGTACTGCCTCCCTGTCTATCACTGCAGAGAGTGTGTGCACAGATAGTACTGCCTCCCTGTCTGTCTCTGCATATAGTATAGACACAGATAGTACTGCCTCCCTGTTTATTACTGCAGATAGTATAGACACACATAGTACTGCCTCCCTGTCTATCACTGCAGATAGTGTGTGCACAGATATTACTGCCTCACTGTCTATCACTGCAGATAATGTGTGCACAGATATTACTGCCTCACTGTCTATCACTGCAGAGAGTGTGTGCACAGATAGTACTGCTTCCCTGTCTATCACTGCAGAGAGTGTGTGCACAGATAGTACTGCCTCCCTGTCTGTCTCTGCATATAGTATAGACACAGATAGTACTGCCTCCCTGTATATCACTGCAGATAGTGTGTGCACAGATAGTACTACCTCCCTGTCTATCACTGCAGAGACTGTGTGCACAGATAGTACTACCTCCCTGTCTATCACTGCAGATAGTGTGTGCACAGATAGTACAGCCTCCCTGTCTGTCTCTGCAGATAGTATAGACACAGATAGTATTGCCTCCTTGTCTATCACTACAGAGAGTGTGTGCACAGATAGTACTGTCTCCCTGTCTATCACTACAGATAATGTGTGCACAGATATTATTGCCTCACTGTCTATCACTGCAGATAATGTGTGCACAGATAGTACTGCCTCACTGTCTATCACTGCAGAGAGTGTGTGCACAGATAGTACTGCCTCCCTGTCTATCACTGCAGATAGTGTGTGCACAGATAGTACTGTCCCCCTGTCTATCACTACAGATAATGTGTGCACAGATATTACTGCCTCACTGTCTATCACTGCAGATAATGTGTGCACAGATAGTACTGCCTCACTGTCTATCACTGCAGAGAGTGTGTGCACAGATAGTACTGCCTCCCTGTCTATCACTGCAGATAGTGTGTGCACAGATAGTACTGCCTCCCTGTCTTTCTCTGCATATAGTATAGACACAGATAGTACTGCCTCCCTGTATATCACTGCAGATAGTGTGTGCACGGATAGTACTGCCTCACTGTCCATCACTGCAGATAGTGTGTGCACGGATAGTACTGCCCCACTGTCCATCACTGCAGATAGTGTGTGCACAGATAGTACTGCCTCCCTGTCTATCACTGCAGATAGTGTGTGCACAGATAGTACTGCCTCCCTGTCTATCACTGCAGAGAGTGTGTGCATAGATAGTACTGCCTCCCTGTCTATCACTGCAGATCGTGTACACACATATAGTACTGCCCCCCTGTCTATCACTGCAGATAGTGTGTGCACGGATAGTACTGCCCCCCTGTCTATCACTGCAGATAGTGTGTGCACGGATAGTACTGCCTCTCTGTCTATCACTGCAGATAGTGTGTGCACAGATAGTACTGTCTCCCTGTCTATCACTACAGATAATGTGTGCACAGATAGTACTGCCTCTCTGTCTATCACTGCAGATAATGTGTGCACAGATATTACTGCCTCACTGTCTATTACTGCAGAGAGTGTGGGCACAGATAGTACTGCCTCCCTGTCTATCACTGCAGAGAGTGTGTGCACAGATAGTACTGCCTCCCTGTCTATCACTGCAGAGAGTGTGTGCACAGATAGTACTGCCTCCCTGTCTGTCTCTGCATATAGTATAGACACAGATAGTACTGCCTCCCTGTATATCACTGCAGATAGTGTGTGCACGGATAGTACTGCCTCACTGTCCATCACTGCAGATAGTGTGTGCACGGATAGTACTGCCCCACTGTCCATCACTGCAGATAGTGTGTGCACAGATAGTACTGCCTCCCTGTCTATCACTGCAGATAGTGTGTGCACAGATAGTACTGCCTCCCTGTCTATCACTGCAGAGAGTGTGTGCATAGATAGTACTGCCTCCCTGTCTATCACTGCAGATCGTGTACACACATATAGTACTGCCCCCCTGTCTATCACTGCAGATAGTGTGTGCACGGATAGTACTGCCCCCCTGTCTATCACTGCAGATAGTGTGTGCACGGATAGTACTGCCTCTCTGTCTATCACTGCAGATAGTGTGTGCACAGATAGTACTGTCTCCCTGTCTATCACTACAGATAATGTGTGCACAGATAGTACTGCCTCTCTGTCTATCACTGCAGATAATGTGTGCACAGATATTACTGCCTCACTGTCTATTACTGCAGAGAGTGTGGGCACAGATAGTACTGCCTCCCTGTCTATCACTGCAGAGAGTGTGTGCACAGATAGTACTGCCTCCCTGTCTATCACTGCAGAGAGTGTGTGCACAGATAGTACTGCCTCCCTGTCTGTCTCTGCATATAGTATAGACACAGATAGTACTGCCTCCCTGTTTATTACTGCAGATAGTATAGACACACATAGTACTGCCTCCCTGTCTATCACTGCAGATAGTGTGTGCACAGATATTACTGCCTCACTGTCTATCACTGCAGATAATGTGTGCACAGATATTACTGCCTCACTGTCTATCACTGCAGAGAGTGTGTGCACAGATAGTACTGCTTCCCTGTCTATCACTGCAGAGAGTGTGTGCACAGATAGTACTGCCTCCCTGTCTGTCTCTGCATATAGTATAGACACAGACAGTACTGCCTCCCTGTATATCACTGCAGATAGTGTGTGCACAGATAGTACTACCTCCCTGTCTATCACTGCAGAGACTGTGTGCACAGATAGTACTACCTCCCTGTCTATCACTGCAGATAGTTTGTGCACAGATAGTACTGCCTCCCTGTCTCTGCAGATAGTATAGACACAGATAGTATTGCCTCCCTGTCTATCACTACAGATAATGTGTGCACAGATATTATTGCCTCACTGTCTATCACTGCAGATAATGTGTGCACAGATAGTACTGCCTCACTGTCTATCACTGCAGAGAGTGTGTGCACAGATAGTACTGCCTCCCTGTCTATCACTGCAGATAGTGTGTGCACAGATAGTACTGTCTCCCTGTCTATCACTACAGATAATGTGTGCACAGATATTACTGCCTCACTGTCTATCACTGCAGATAATGTGTGCACAGATAGTACTGCCTCACTGTCTATCACTGCAGAGAGTGTGTGCACAGATAGTACTGCCTCCCTGTCTATCACTGCAGATAGTGTGTGCACAGATAGTACTGCCTCCCTGTCTTTCTCTGCATATAGTATAGACACAGATAGTACTGCCTCCCTGTATATCACTGCAGATAGTGTGTGCACGGATAGTACTGCCTCACTGTCCATCACTGCAGATAGTGTGTGCACGGATAGTACTGCCCCACTGTCCATCACTGCAGATAGTGTGTGCACAGATAGTACTGCCTCCCTGTCTATCACTGCAGATAGTGTGTGCACAGATAGTACTGCCTCCCTGTCTATCACTGCAGATAGTGTGTGCACAGATAGTACTGCCTCCCTGTCTATCACTGCAGAGAGTGTGTGCACAGATAGTACTACCTCCCTGTCTATCACTGCAGATAGTGTGTGCACAGATAGTACTGCCTCCCTGTCTGTCTCTGCAGATAGTATAGACACAGATAGTATTGCCTCCCTGTCTATCACTACAGAGAGTGTGTGCACAGATAGTACTGTCTCCCTGTCTATCACTACAGATAATGTGTGCACAGATAGTACTGCCTCACTGTCTATCACTGCAGATAATGTGTGCACAGATAGTACTGCCTCACTGTCTATCACTGCAGAGAGTGTGTGCACAGATAGTACTGCCTCCCTGTCTATCACTGCAGATAGTGTGTGCACAGATAGTACTGTCTCCCTGTCTATCACTACAGATAATGTGTGCACAGATATTACTGCCTCACTGTCTATCACTGCAGATAATGTGTGCACAGATAGTACTGCCTCCCTGTCTATCACTGCAGATAGTGTGTGCACAGATAGTACTGCCTCCCTGTCTGTCTCTGCAGATAGTATAGACACAGATAGTATTGCCTCCCTGTCTATCACTACAGAGAGTGTGTGCACAGATAGTACTGTCTCCCTGTCTATCACTACAGATAATGTGTGCACAGATAGTACTGCCTCACTGTCTATCACTGCAGATAATGTGTGCACAGATAGTACTGCCTCACTGTCTATCACTGCAGAGAGTGTGTGCACAGATAGTACTGCCTCCCTGTCTATCACTGCAGATAGGTGCCAAGTACTTCCCCCTGTCTATCACTACAGATAATGTGTGCACAGATATTACTGCCTCACTGTCTATCACTGCAGATAATGTGTGCACAGATAGTACTGCCTCACTGTCTATCACTGCAGAGAGTGTGTGCACAGATAGTACTGCCTCCCTGTCTATCACTGCAGATAGTGTGTGCACAGATAGTACTGTCTCCCTGTCTATCACTACAGATAATGTGTGCACAGATATTACTGCCTCACTGTCTATCACTGCAGAGAGTGTGTGCACAGATAGTACTGCCTCCCTGTCTATCACTGCAGATAGTGTGTGCACAGATAGTACTGCCTCCCTGTCTGTCTCTGCAGATAGTATAGACACAGATAGTACTGCCTCCCTGTTCTGTTTATTTCTGCAGATAGTATAGACACAGATAGTACTGCCTCCCTGTCTATTTCTGCAGATAGTGTGTGCACGGATAGTACTGCCTCACTGTCCATCACTGCAGATAGTGTGTGCATAGATAGTACTGCCTCCCTGTCCATCACTGCAGATAGTGTGTGCACAGATAGTGCTGCCTCCCTGTCTATCACTGCAGATAGTGTGTGCACAGATAGTACTGCCTCCCTGTCTATCACTGCAGATAGTGTGTGCACAGATAGTACTGCCTCCCTGTCTATCACTGCAGATAGTGTGTGCACAGATAGTGCTGCCTCCCTGTCTATCACTGCAGATAGTGTGGGCACATATAGTACTGCCTCCCTGTCTATCACTGCAGATAGTGTGTGCACAGATAGTACTGCCTCCCTGTCTATCACTACAGATAATGTGTGCACAGATAGTACTGCCTCCCTGTCTATCACTGCAGATAGTATAGACACAGATAGTGCTGCCTCCCTGTCTATCACTGCAGATAGTGTGTGCACAGATAGTACTGCCTCTCTATGTAAATGGCATAGGTACAGGTAATACCACCTATCACTCCCTGTAAATGACATACGCACAGATAGCACTCTCCCTGCAGATGGTATAGTTAGTGCTTGCTGTCTGTCTCTCTATAAAAAGTATAAAAACAGATAGTACTGCCTCCCCTCCCTCCCTGTAAATTCAGAGGTACAGCTAGTACTGCTTCCCTGTCTATGTAAATAGTGAGGGCACAGATATTATTTCCTCCTGGTCTAACCCTGTAATTATGTAGACAAAGATAGTACTTTAAATGGTACTGCTTGCCACCTTGTCTTTCCCCAGGAGTGATGCAAGCACATAGCCTATCTGTCTTTCACTGTAGATAGTGTAGACATGCTCTAGGTATTACTGCCTCTATGTCTTTCAATGTGAAATGTGTAGATATAGGTAGCATTTCCTCCCTCTCCGGTAAATGATCTAGGCACAGATAGTACTACCTCCATGTCTCTTCCTACAGGTACTGTAGCTACAGATAGTAGTGTTTTTCCGTCCCTCACTGTAAAAGGTGTAAGCACAGATAGCACTGCCTCCCTGTCTCTCTACATAAATGACTTACTGACTGCCTGTCTATCACTGCAGATAGTGTGTGCACAGATAGTACTGCCTCACTGTCCATTACTGCAGATAGTACTGCTTCCCTGTTTTACCCTGAAATAGACCCAAGGCCAGAGAAGGCTACCAAGCCAGGCATCGAACCAAGGTAATGGAGAAAATCGAGGTCCTCTTCACCTACGAGCCCACAGGGAGTAAACATTTGAACCCATGAAATGTGATTTTAAGACACTGGAGGAGTTGGTGGTGGACTGTGCCATGGAGGAGCTGGGTCAGGGGACTACAATTAAGCCTGTCATGGAGACACTGTTAAATGGGGAACAAGAGGCTCCTACAGACAGTAGTCATGTGGTGGCAGACATGGCACAGCATTTGAGAACCATGGTGTGGTTACACTGTGAGCCTCGGAGACTACCTGTGGAGTTACATAGACAATCCTTTTACTGTTGGCGACCACTTGAAGAGTTATAGAGGCTCTCCGGTTATTATTGGCAACCTGTGGATTTACTGTGGAGTTATTATGTAAACTGCACATAAAGCCCCTGATTTATCACACCTTCACTCCAGAATTCTGTCTTCAAAAAGTCGCACGATAGGGCTTTTGCGACTTTTTTGCGCATTTTTTTGCGACTTTTTGCATGTGTACACAACTCACTCCAGTATGTAATATGGGTGGAAAAGTGGGTGTGGTTAGCCATGTTAATGAGTTTCACTCCAGATTTATCATTGCGACTTTTTTAAAAAAGTCGCAAAATAGTCGCAATCTCACTCCAGGAGGAGGGTGGAGTAGGAAAAGTGGAGTAGCTTCTCTAGACAGAAGTGTTAGGTTTAAGGACAAGCCACATTTATCAAACAACCTGTGACGTTTGATAAATGTGGCAGAAAGTACTCCAACACAGACTGAAGCAAAACTGACTTCAAATATTTTCCTAATGATAAATTCCCCCCAAAGACTGTTCAGAGTTATCGATATCCACAAAGCCCTGTGCCTCATGCCTGTATCTGTAACTGTCAAGCTTCATGCCTCAAGTCTATGAGTATTTAACTGCCAAGCTTTGTGCCTCATGTCTGTTTGTGTAAATGCCAGGCTCTGTGCCTCTTGTCTGTTTCTGTTACCACCAGCTCTGGGCCTCTTATCTGTGTGCGTAACAATCACGCTCTGTGCCTCATGTCTGTGTGTACCCATCAAGCTCTGTGCCTCATGTCTGTGTGTAACCATCAAGCTCTGTGCCTCATGTCTGTGTGTAACCATCAAGCTCTGTGCCTCATGTCTGTGTGTAACCATCAAGCTCTGTGCCTCATGTCTGTGTGTAACCATCAAGCTCTGTGCCTCATGTCTGTGTGTAACCATCAAGCTCTGTGCCTCATGTCTGTGTGTAACCATCAAGCTCTGTGCTTCATGTCTGTGTGTACCCATCAAGCTCTGTGCCTCATGTCTGTGTGTAACCATCAAGCTCTGTGCTTCATGTCTGTGTGTAACCATCAAGCTCTGTGCCTCATGTCTGTGTGTAACCATCAAGCTCTGTGCCTCATGTCTGTGTGTAACCATCAAGCTGTGTGGCTCCTGTTTTGTGTGCACAACCGCCAAGCTCCATGCCTCATGTCTATGTGCATTTAACTGCCAAGTTTTGTAACATAGTAACACAGTTTGTAAAGCTGAAAAAATACATTTGTCCATCCAGTTCATCCTGTTATCCTGCAAGTTGATCCAGACAAAGGCCTGTCTGTTTGTGTAACTGTCATGCTCTGTGCCTCTTGTCTGTGTGTTTAACAATCAAGCTATGTGCCTCATATTTGTGTGTAAGCTCTTGTGTCACCCCTATCTCCTCATAGATTGTAAGCTCTTGTGTCACCCCTATCTCCTCATAGATTGTAAGCTCTTGTGTCACCCCTATCTCCTCATAGATTGTAAGCTCTTGTGTCTCCCCTATCCCCTCATAGATTGTAAGCTCTTGTGTCTCCCCTATCTCCTCATACATTGTAAGCTCTTGTGTCACCCCTATCTCCTGATAGATTGTAAGCTCTTGTGTCACCCCTATCTCCTCATAGATTGTAAGCTCTTGTGTCACACCTATCTCCTCATAGATTGTAAACTCTTGTGTCTCCTCTATCTCCTCATAGATTGTAAGCTCTTGTGTCTCCCCTATCTCCTCATAGATTGTAAGCTCTTGTGTCACCCCTATCTCCTCATACATTGTAAGCTCTTGTGTCGCCCCTATCTCCTCATAGATTGTAAGCTCTTGTGTCACCCCTATCTCCTCATAGATTGTAAGCTCTTGTGTCACCCCTATCTCCTCATAGATTGTAAGCTCTTGTGTCACCCCTATCTCCTCATAGATTGTAAGCTCTTGTGTCACCCCTATCTCCTCATAGATTGTAAGCTCTTGTGTCTCCCCTATCCCCTCATAGATTGTAAGCTCTTGTGTCTCCCCTATCTCCTCATACATTGTAAGCTCTTGTGTCACCCCTATCTCCTCATAGATTGTAAGCTCTTGTGTCACCCTATCTCCTCATAGATTGTAAGCTCTTGTGTCTCCCCTATCCCCTCATAGATTGTAAGCTCTTGTGTCTCCCCTATCTCCTCATACATTGTAAGCTCTTGTGTCACACCTATCTCCTCATAGATTGTAAACTCTTGTGTCACCCCTATCTCCTCATAGATTGTAAGCTCTTGTGTCACCTCTATCTCCTCATAGATTGTAAGCTCTTGTGTCTCCCCTATCCCCTCATAGATTGTAAGCTCTTGTGTCTCCCCTATCTCCTCATAGATTGTAAGCTCTTGTGTCACCCCTATCTCCTCATACATTGTAAGCTCTTGTGTCACCCCTATCTCCTCATAGATTGTAAGCTCTTGTGTCTCCTCTATTTCATCATAGTTTGTAAGCTCTTGTGTCACCCCTATCTCCTCATAGATTGTAAGCTCTTGTGTCTCCCCCATCTCCTCATAGATTGTAAGCTTTTGTGTCACTCCTATCTCCTCATAGATTGTAAGCTCTTGTGTCACCCCTATCTCTTCATAGATTGTAAGCTCTTGTGTCTCCCTATCTCCTCATAGATTGTAAGCTCTTGTGTCTCCCCTATCTCCTCATAGATTGTAAGCTCTTGTGTCACCCCTATCTCCTCATAGATTGTAAGCTCTTGTGTCACCCCTATCTCCTCATTGATTGTAAGCTCTTGTGTCACCCCTATCCCCTCATAGATTGTAAGCTCTTGTGTCACCCCTATCTCCTTATAGATTGTAAGCTCTTGTGTCACCCCTATCTCTTCATAGATTGTAAGCTCTTGTGTCACCCCTATCTCCTCATAGATTGTAAGCTCTTGTGTCACCCCTATCTCTTCATAGATTGTAAGCTCTTGCGAGCAGGGCCCTCATTCCTCTTGTTCTAATTATAGACTTGTCTGTTGCTATGTTATTTATGACTCTGATTGTACATAAACCCCTAAATTTATTTATTTTTATTTATTTATTTTTATATATTTATTTTTATATTATTAATTTCACAGCACTTTACAGACATTAGCATCACGCTGTCTCCAATGGGGCTCACAATCTAAGGTCCGTCCGTATGTATTTGGATTGTAAAGCGCTGTGGAATATATTGGCGCTATATAAATAAAGATTATTATTATATATTATTATAGTAACCATCAAGCTCTGTGCCTCATGCCTGTGTATGTGTGTAACTGTCAAGCTCTGTCCTGAAATACTGTGTATAACCAGTCTGAGCTCTCTCTGAAAGGCTATAACCGTATGCTCGTCATGTGTGAATCCGACATAAACCTAATTATGACTTGACACAGTGAAACTTAAAGCTGAAATTGTTTCCAGCGCCCCGTGCACCCAGGATTAAGTCACGGTCCAATTTCTAAAACATCTTTATTCATCTCTTGTGAGACTATTCCAGGGTAATAAGGGCTGCAGGCTGCTTCCTTCTTATTCGTCTGGAGACCGGCACTGAATCCAAAAGCCGTGGATCCAATCCAATCATAGAGAATGATTTATATGGTGGAATTTCCATCACACCGACGACTGAGCTGAAGCTATGAATATTCACCAAGTCCTCCCGGCTGTGTAACGTTCTGACATTGACGTAAATATGGAGCAATAGAACATACTACCCAGCTTTCCTAGCCTCCTGAAAAGCAAATATTCCTAGTTTTAAAGTAAAACTAAGCAGAGCTGCCATGCACAAATCTTAAAAAGCTGTATGACATTGTCACTGGAACTGCAGTGATGACGGTATTCAGTGGTCACCCAGCTTTGCCAGACGTATAACAAAGAATAAATGAGAGGAGAGAATGTTTAAAGGGGCACTCCAAGATGAAGCATGTAGACGGACCCCTCCCCCCTTTAAATTTTGCAGTGTATAATGAAATGAAAAGTTTTGTGCAGCTTCCTAATGTATATTGTCTTTTCATCTCTTACCATTATCAGCATCTCTGCTTGATGTCATTGAATGGAAGCATTGTTCCAAAAACTCACTGCCAAGTGGTGTGTTATGGCCCTACTAGTTTGTGCCACGGTGCTCCTACCTGGATACTGTCGCTCCCCAGGGTTAAGGTCCGAAGCAGCAAAGGAGTTGTAGTTGGTGGAGTAAGTAGAATAAACTTGCAATGAACTTGTGTCATCCAAACAATACTTGATCTTTCGCTTGGCTCCAGCAGGCTAAGGGTAAACTGGCAGCTAAACTGGAATACTTTGCTTTCTATCTCTGCTGCTGTGCTAATCTCTGGCTTCAGTCTGGTTCTTATCAGCTTCAGTTACTGTTTCTTATGAGAGTCAAGTATCCTGTGACCCATTTTGCTGAGTAGGGGTCTTTGGTTCCGTTTTGCCTCTCAGAGGTACTAAGACCTTTTATATATCAGTAGTGGGCTGCTCTATGAGCTACTTTCCCAAAGCTTCTGCAGGAGTGAGGGGAAATGCTCCCTCACCACACCATGCTACTTCAATCTCTTGCTCCAACTTTCAACTCCACTTCTCAACTTCTCCACTCTCAACTCAACTATAGCTTCTTCCAACCCTTGCCTTGGTAGGAAGCAGGTGTAGCCCACTTCTGCCCAAAAGGGGGAGAACAGAATGGTAAGTTCCTACCGTTTAAAGGGTTTCTGTCACCAGTTTTGGGCATATAAAACAGGATGACATTTGCAATGTGCAAATGTCACCTGATGCCCAAACTGGTGATCATTTTTTTACTGGTGCCCCCGTTTTTGAAATAAATCAACTTTTGTCATATGCAAATGAAGCTTACTAGGTGCAAGGGGCGGTAACCCTGCACCTAGTAAGCGCCGTTTCCCTACCTTTATTCACGCCCCCTTTGTTGTGATGGACAGGGCCAGGCAGCTCGCTCTATCTGCTCCTGGCCCTGTCCGTGCTGAAAATCCCGCGCCTGCGCCGTTCGGACTTCATTCGGCGCAGGCGCAGTGAGAGTTCCTCACTGCGCCTGCGCCGATGACGTCACAGAACACCCAGAAGAGAAGGCGGCGCAGGCGCAGTGAGGAAGCAGCAATCGGCACTCACTGCGCCTGCGCCGAATGAAGTCCGAACGGCGCAGGCGCGGGATTTTCAGCACGGACAGGGCCAGGAGCAGATAGAGCAAGCTGCCTGGCCCTGTCCATCACAACAAAGGGGGCGTGAATAAAGGTAGGGAAACGGCGCTTACTAGGTGCAGGGTTACCGCACAGGTTACATTGCAAATGTCATCCTGTTTTATATGCCCAAAACTGGTGACAGAAACCCTTTAAAGGTACTTTCTGCCAGATACACTGCCACCTGCTGGACAACCAGGCAATATTATTAAGGCACAGTATCAGAGGACCTGGAATTTAATACAAAGATGACATTCTTTGCTAGACATTAGAGACAGTAGCTACATGTAAGAATGGTAGTGCCCCCTCTGGGGAACTACACCATCAGAGAGCTGGGTAATGGCTGTAGCACACAGGTCAGAAAAAGCTTTTGATCCATGCCATTTAACTGAATGCTGTGCAGTGAGAACAGGAAAAGTGTTTGTATGCAGACAAACTGCCCAGGGAGGAACTGCTCCACCTAGAACTACTGGCAATCAGGTGACAACAGCGGTGGATTGGCCATAGACCCTACAGGGAAATTTCCCGGTGGGCCGATGCCCAGGGGGCCATTCAAGCCCTGTTGATGGCCACAGGCCAGGTACATAATGATCTGACGCTCAGTGACCGCAGTTGCCCTCAGGAACTCAACTGTATTAGTGCCCTCATGATGTTGATACAGTTGAATACTGTGGTTGGGGTGGCAGTATTTTGTGCTGCCCTGTGGTATTTGGTTCTACTGGGGCGGTATTCTGTGCTGCACTACAGTATTGCAGGCCCTGCCTACTTATTTTGCCCTGTCTTCTGTCAATTTGGACCCACCTACAACATTGGGCCACTTTTAGTTTTTTTTTCCAGGGCCACTTTAAATAGGACCTTTCATGCATTTTTTTTACAGTAGTTACATACCGTAACTCGTAGGGTACCCCCCACTGATGCTGCCACCCGTGACCGTTCTTCAAAATAGCGCTCCTGCGCCCCGCTGCGGCCCCTTGTATTATTCCCGCTCAGTATGTTAATCCTGAGCATCGGTACAGGGAGGAGGAGACGCCTGGGTTTCTCAATGGGCGTCTCCTTCTCCCTGGCTGTGACGCTCTCCGATGTGATTGGATCGTTGCACAGCCAGGGAGAAGGAGACGCCCATTGAGAAACCCGGGCGTCTCCTCCTCCCTGTACCGATGCTCAGGATTAACATACTGAGCGGGAAAAATACAGGGGGCCGCAGCGGGGCGCAGGAGCGCTATTTTGAAGAACGGTCACGGGTGGCAGCATCAGTGGGGGGGTACCCTACGAGTTACGGTATGTAACTACTGTAAAAAAAATGCATGAAAGGTCCTATTTAAGTCCCCAATCCACTCCTGGGTGACAACAAGATCATTTCAAGCGTTATTACAGAAATTCATTGTATTTCCAAAGATGACTGATTTTAGGTACAGAGGCAATGAGCTGTCATTTAGATCTTGGAAAAAATAGTGTACCTGCCATATAGGTCAGGGGGACCCCTGTGCTGAGCTGTTTTTCCTGTTCCCGACATAGATTTACTGCATTTTCCATCAGCTGCAACTAGGGGGAGCTCAGTGCAAATACAGATGTAGTACAGTTAACACACATGCTTTCTGAAATGTGTTATCTAAACCAAATGCATTACGCAAACACCTTCAATTGCTTTTCAATGGCTTTTGTTTCAAGATAATGCGATGAGTTAAGAAATTTGAGTTAAGAGTTTGTGTGTTAACCCTACTACATCTGTAGATTGTGTACAGCTTCCAATGTTGTCAATGGTAACTGTATAAATTTCCATGTACTGACTTGGAGTTGCTCCTAGTAGCGCATGGAAATTTGCATTTTCCATCAGCTGCCACTAGGGGGAGCTCAGTGCAAATAGATTATGTACAGCTTCCATTGAATGCAGTCAGCTAGTTTTTTTTCATATATAGCGTGAGGGGGGAAGAAGAGATTTATCAGTGTATTTATGCTAATTGCCTGGTATATATTGGGAAATATGGGGTTTAGAATGAGTGCCGCATTTATGAAACACCTGCTTCTTTTATTCAACGTAGAAGTTGGGTAAAATGGGTGAGACAGATAGCGTATTTTTTTATTACAATTTGTTAAAAAAAATTTACACTTAATAAAAAAATGTTAATTCATCTGAAATCTGGGGAGTCGTGCTTTTGCATTCTGTTTTGCCTGGGGGTGGGGTTGGGTGACCATACTAAATATTGTTATGGGGCCCTAGGAGATCTCTCTACATCTGTGCATTGTACCATAAGGCTACTGTCACACTTGTGGTAGCCTTTACAGTGGATGGGGCCTGAACGGACTTCCGCCAGCACGGTGGACTTGCGGTAGCACGAATCCGGCAGGCTGTTCCGGCAGGGGAACAGCCTGCCGGATTCGTGCTACCGCAAGTCCACCGTGCTGGCGGAAGTCCGTTCAGGCCCCATCCACTGTAATGGAGGTGAGCCGGAGATCCGGCCACAGCAAGGCAAACAAGCCGAGAGGCAGCCAGAATAAAATTACAGCAGGCTGCAGTTTTTTTCCGGCCGCCTCTCCGGCTCACCTCCGTTATAGTGAATGGGGTCAGAGAGGACTTCCGCCTGCACGGTGGACTAGCGATAGCACGAATCCGCTAGGCTGTTCCCCCGACAGAACAGCCTGCCAGAAAAGTCTAACATAAGTGTGAAAGTAGCCTAACCTAGGAGCCTTCATCAACAAAACACACAATAGAGGGGGACTATGTTCACACTGAGTGGAAATAACTGAGGGTAGTTGACCCACGAGTCATGGAAAGGACATCCCAACACATCAGGTATTGCAACCCAACACCATAGTAGGGGTCCATGCTGCTATGGCGCCCTCTCTGTTATATACTTCACTGTATATTTTATCTACTATTAGTAGATTACATTAGCAGCTGATGTATTCCAGTTTCTAATGAATTTTAATAAGTATCCGGCCGCTATTAAAGCTTAATAATTGTAACAAACTTCACAAAAAAAAAAAAAGGAAACACTGTGGACATTTCACTTCTTGGGTCCATTAAAATGCTCTGCCATTTAATTTAATCTGCCTAATTATGCAAAACCCGCAGCCTCTCTTGTCATTAGGGAACATTATGTAACACGGAAAAGAGGACAGTTGCTTTCTTTTTTTTTTTTTTTGCTGCCCGTGTTAAATGATATAAATATACAGCAAAACTGTGCATTACTCCAGAAATCAAAACTGTTTGAAATGCAAATTAAAACATTGTTCATATCATTAAAATAAATTGGATCGCTAAAGGAGAAGGGCTTTTTCTTGCCAAAGTTTGCATCCACTAGAATTACAGGCTGCAACATCCAAAACAGTTCATAAATGCATTTTCTTGTCCATATCCTATTTACTAGGACTTAGAAAACTATGTATTTCTAGCTATTATAAAAGGGATGGCAGACGCATCTATCACCTATCTACTGGTTCAGTAGGGGTCCAACCACTGTGGCTCCAAATAATCACCAGAGCAGTGCCTCATTTCCCACAGTCGCAAGCCAGGGGATGAAAGAGTTTCAATGGAGAGTCAGCCTAGAATGCTTTCTACCGCTCTATTCAAAGTCTATGGCACTGCTGGAAACAACAGGACTCCCACAGTGGCATACATATATAGAAGCCAGAAACATCTATCACATATGCACTGGATGAGTTGGGGTCCAACCACTTGGACTTCAACTGATTACCAGAACAAGGGCCTCCAGTCTCTTATTTCTCCCAGAAGCATGCCCATGGGATGAAAGAGTTTCAATGGAGAGTCAGTCTAGAATGCTTTCTACTGCTCTATTCAAAGTCTATGGCACTGATGGAAACAATAGGACTCCCACAGTGGCATACATGTATAGAAGCCAGACACATCTATCACATATGCACTGGATGAGTTGGAATCCAACCACTTGGACTCCAACTGATCACCAGAACAAGGATCCCTGTCCTTCACCTCCCACAGCCGCAAACCAGGAGCTAAAAAAAAGTGTGAATGGAGTGTCGGTCTAGAATGCTTCCTGCTACTCTTTACAAAGTCTAGGTCAGATGGAAACAGCAGAACTCCCACATATCCACAGCTTATTCCTAATCCCGTGGACAGGATATACATTCTTCTGACTAGACTATCATTTCAAGTGGATTTTTGGTCACAGATTTTTGGTGGTTTTCTGTGCAAGGTTCAATATCTAAAGACAGATGTTAAAGGGGATTACTTTCTCAATATCATGGTAAATGTTTGCCCATAAATCATAAGTTGTCCTTTGGAAAAGGCTGCATTCATCAATTTCACATTCAAGGGCGTACATAGAAATCATTGGGCCCCATAGCAAGAATCTGAATTGGGCCCCCGTAACTCCACCCATTGAGGCGGGTGGTGAGGCAGGCAGCATGTGAGCGCACACTCTGGATAACTGCCACGCCGGGTGCGCGCCTGCCTTCTGCCTTCCAGTGAAACACTGGCCAATCAGCAGCAGGATCTTTGCACACTGCTAAATACTGATTGGCCAGTGTGCAGCAGGAGCAGTGCCTGGGACTAGGGAGCGTGCAGCTGAGATCATGGACAGGTCAGACAGGGGGAGGGGGAGAACTGGGGACCAGGGTTGCCAACCTTCCCTTTAAATTTTTCTGAGTCAAAAATCACGGACAACCCAATTTTTTAACGGACATACGCCCCACCACTTTTTAGAGACCACGCCCCATTCCATGCCCTCAAAATGACCTAAGCATAATGCCTTTGAATCACAAATACCCCAGAATTAAAGGGGTTCCCCAGGAATTAAGAAGATGAAAATACTTAAATATTACTTCATTATAAATATATTCTCAAATACCTTTCATTAGTTATAATGGCTCGTTTTGTCTGGGGAGCAATGATTAGGAGAAACAAATGGCCGCCGTCCTATTAGTACACACAAAACCTGTCCTAATCACACAGGAGGACAAGTTACTTCACAACACTGAGGTAAAGATCTGCCTTATCCTCCTCTCAGGGATTATTATCCTGAATACAGTTTAATATGATCTTCAGCTGAATCTCTGAAGGAAATGAGTTCATGAGGAGACATGAAGTACAGAGAGGAGGTGGGGATGTGGCTGTGTCCTGCTGTGTGATCAGGACAGGTTCTGTGTGCACTAATAGGACGGCGGCCATTTTATTTCTCCTAATGATTGCTCCCCAGACAAAATGAGCCATTATAACTAATGAAAGATATTTGGGAATATATTTATAATAAAGTAATATTTAAGTATTTTTATCTTCTTAATTCCCGGAGAACCCCTTTAAAGAGGTTGTCTAGTAGTTAAAAATAAAACATAGCAGCAGCGAATGAGAAAAAAATCCACGATTCTCAGCTGTTACATCCCCGCCGCTTTAGTCTGAGTGCTTTGTTTCTATTGCTGCAGTGACGACTGGCCAGTACAGTGTCAGTGATGTGCATAATGATGTGCAGTGATATGACGTGTGACCACTGCAGCCAATCACTGTCCTCAGCATTAGACCACTGACTGATGATTGGCTGCAGTAGTAACATGCCATATACCGGCAAATCCCTGCCGCACTTTTTAAACAAGCAGCGGCAGAAGTAATCAGACCAAAGCTGCAGACAATGGCCCTGACCACTAACAAACATACAGGAGAATACATCACAACAAACCTCTTACATCCAATGATGTCTCCTCTGATGTAGAGATTCTCTTTCCTCATCTTCTCTATTCGGTCACGACCGCCATGACGAGTTCTTTCAGCCTGGTCTTGTCTCTGCATAGTTTGCACACAGACATCTTAAAGAGGACCTCTCACCGCTCCTGACATGCCTGTTTTAATAGCTTCATGCATTCCCCATGTAATAACAAGTCTGTAACATTTATTCTTATGTCTGTATTTTGTGTCATTCCTTTATTATTTGCACTAGAAGTTATGAATGAATTGCTATTTGTCTTCAGTAAAGGAACAGAGGGGAGGTGACCAGTTGGGGGGGTGTACCTGCACAGTCTGAACATGGCAGCACTGATTGGATAGAGTGAGTCTGTGCAGGGACACACCCCCAACTGGTCACCTCCCCTCTGTTCCTTTACTGAAGGCAAATAGCAATTCATTCATAACTTCTAGTGCAAATAATAAAGGAATGGCACAACATAGAGACATAAGAATAGATGTTCCAGACTTGTTAGTACATGGGGAATGCATGGAGCTATTAAAACAGGCATGTCAGGAGCGGTGAGAGGTCCTCTTTAAGTACATCTTCATATTTCCATCATCCTCCTCATGCCCCAACAGTATTTGGGCTCATTCAGATGACCATATGTGTTTTGTGGTCTGCAAATTGCAGATCCGCAAAACACAGATACCGGCCGTGTGCCTTCCACATTTTGCCAGCCCTATGGTAGAAATGCCTATTTTTGTCTGCAATTGCGGACAAGAATAGGACATGCTCTATCCTTTTTGCGGGGTCAAGGAATGGAAGTACGGATGTGGAAACATAAATACGGTCGTATGAATGAGCCCTTATCCTGCTACTCCTGCTGTGCTGCCCAATGCCCCTAAATACTATACTATACAGTGCCTCCAGTAATTATAATGCCCCTTATAGGGTCCCCAGTAGCTTAAATGCCCTGTATTGTGTCCCCAGTAATTGAAGTGATCCCCTTTAGTGTCCCTAGTAGCCTAAATGTTCCCCTATAATGCCCCCAACAGCTGAGCAGTCCACTATAGTGCCCCTCAGCAGCTTAACAGCCCCCAATAGTGCCCCTCAGCAGCCTAACAGTCCCCTATAGTGCCCCCAGCAGCTTAACACTCCCCTATAGTGCCCCCAGCAGCTTAACACTCCCCTATAGTGCCCCCAGCAGCTTAACACTCCCCTATAGTGCCCCCAGCAGCTTAACAGTCCCCTATAGTGGCCCCTCAGCAGCTTAACAGTCCCCTATAGTGCCCCCAGCAGCTTAACAGTCCCCTATAGTGCCCTCAGTAGCTTAAAAGTCCCTTATAGTGTCCCCAACAGCTTAACAGTCCCCTATAGTGCCCCCAACAGCATAAAAGTCCTCTATGGTGCCACCCAGCAGCTTAAAAGTCCTCTATAGTGTCCCCCAGAAGCTTAAAAGTCCCTTATAGTGCCCCAACAGCTTAACAGCTCCCTATAGTGTCCCAACAGCATAAAAGTCCTCTATAGTGCCCCCCAGCAACTTAACAGTTCCCTATAGTGCCCCCAGTAACTTATGTAGCTTAAAAGTCCCCTATAGTACCTCCCAGCAGCTTATAAGTCCCCTATAGTGCCCCCCAGCAGCTCCTAAGTCCCCTATAGTGCCCCCCAGCAGCTTAAATGATCCTTCTGGGATGAAGCACACACCTCAGTCACCACTCACAGTCATGCTAGACCAGCACACGCCCTTCTTTAAGTCTAGAGGACAGAGTTTGTGCCTGACCACGCGGGAAATAAAGCCGTGCTTTCATTGGTGGCAGGTGGTGGGACTCCTCCTCTTGACCTCCTCCTCCACTTCTGATCTTCTTGCTCAGCGCAGACCCAGGCCTGCAGCTTTTTTATCTCCCTGCACTGTCCAAGTGCGCATGCGCAGTGGAGAACTCATAGACGGGCACAGAATCACGGATGGCATTTTTTTCTGCTGGGGACATTGGTGGCGTGTCAGATGCTACCTGAGAGGGGGAAGCACAAGTGGGCGGACCGCCTCAATGCGTAGAGTAGATGTAGGGGGCGGGGCCTTCCGGACCCCTCTGGGCCGCGGGCCCCATAGCAGCGGCGTGGTCTGCCTATATTGGCGATACGCCACTGGTCACATCCTTTACCAGGTTTCTCTTCTGGTTTATAGAGACAGGGCAGTCACTTCCGTCTCCCAGGACAGAGGAACTGCTATGGACGGGTCACACCACCAAACATGTGTAGATGAGGTGTATTCAGGACTTTGTGCATGCGTCAAAGAAATGACTAGTTTTGGCCTTGTTCACCACTCCACCCCTGTCCTTGACTGTCAAAGTGACATCTCCATCCATAAACCAGACCAGAAATCTTCGAAAAGGATGTGATAATCTTCAGGAAGATATATCTTGAAATAGGCGGCCAGACCTGATGTCATCTTCGGGTTGCCTTGGCTTGGGAACAGGAGGTCTCAGTAGAAGATGGGAAGTAGATTAGAAGGAGAAGAAGCACCATGATGCTTTGCAACCAGACTCAATGTTGGAACCACCTGAGATGAGTAACATATCTCTGATGATAGAGAATATTATTCTGTTTTGTGGCAGAAGCCACCATGTTTCCCCAACCTACAGTACGTGGTCTAGCACCAGAAGTCACTCAGTAAGGGCCAACATGAATTCAGAAATACCAAAGTTTGCTCATTGTAATGCAGGGACACAGCTGAGATATTTTCTGTGCTGGGAACGCAAAAAGTATGACAGATAATGAGAGTGATGGATGCGGTAGATCTCTAGAGCAGACATATTATTCGTATGCTTACCTGCAGGCCATGAAGACAATGCAGACTGCAGTGAAGAAGGAACATTACTTATAAAGCACAATAACATTAAGAAACCAAAATTAAAGAACAGTTAACCTCATTCAAAAACACGTCTCCGAGCAGATCATCCGCATCATTGGAAGGCTGTGCAAATCTGCAGAGAATTCTTCATGTAAATGCTCACTTACTGTGATCCAGAAAGGTCCTACAGCAACATGTTAGATGATGGTTCCTTCTTGGGGTCACTAAATGTATTTAAGTTAAGACCACATAACAAACCTTATAATACATTCGGTTCCCCCCCAGATCAGATCTCGAAAACACTACCGATCAATGTGTTTTAGACTGCAGTGAGTTTCAGCTTCTCGATGCCGCAGTGTGCACTCTAGCTCCAGTCTGGATGATACAGTATAATTCTACTGTTGTCACTCTCTCTCCCCTGGGCTACTTGTGCAATGACGAGGCCGCAGGAAGATGTATGTGAGTGCACACACCAGTTCTGGGGTTCTCCTCCCTGATAATGCCCTGGGGTACTCTTGGTGGTGAAGGTTTTGCGGTACAGGGCAGGGTCCCAGTTCTGACGCCAACACTTTGCACTTCCCTAGCTGACTCTGACATAAGCATCTAGACGTGCGGTGTATATTTAAGATAATCCAATACAACCTCAGGGCGGTCCCCTCAACTCAAACTCTTCTGCATCTTTTTTGAACTGGTTGCTGTACTTACGGTACAATCCACCTTGAGATGTGGAGATTCTCACAAAGGTGAGGAATCTATTTAAATGCGTATCCATTCACCAGAAGCTAACTCCTAGATACATGAGCCTTTTCTACTGGACTTCCTCAACACCTTTCCTTTCATTTGGCTTGCAAATGTAATTTTTCCAGCCCTGTCTTGGGTGGTACTTGGTCCAGGATAGGTGAGCTTATCAGCACTACATCTTAAAGAGCATCTTTCTGCAGATTTGTACCTATGACACTGCGCTTGGCAGCTGAAGCATGTGCGCTTGGCAGCTGAAGGCATCTGTGTTGGTCCCATGTTCATATGTGCCCACATTTCAGAGAAAAATGATGTTTCAGTATATGCAAATGAGCCTCTAGGAGCAACGGGGGCGTCACCATTACTCCTAGAGGCCGTATCCTCTCCACTTTGATAGGGCCAGGACCATCTCCTTCCTAATTTCTGATGAGCAGTAGATAGGTCATTATTAAAATATACTCTCAGAAAACCCCTTTAAACACTTGCTACTAGGTTTCCCTGCAGATTACAGCTGGAAATCTCGGCGATAGGACTGTCTGTGATCAGCTCATTGTCAGGAGATCCTTCCAACAAAAGGAGACTGTCCACAGTCCAGGATTTTACTACTGATGACCTATCCTCAGGATCAGCTATTTGAGAAGGTGAGCGCCGCTATCTTGTCTCAGCTCGCCAAGCACAGCGCCATTCATTGTATAGAGGCTGTGTATCGTACTTGAATGGGGCTGAGCTGCTCCTAGGCCATGTGACCGATGAACATAACGTCACTGGCCTAGGAAAAGCTAAGAGAAGGTCGCCTTCTCAAACAGCTGATCAGCGGGGGTCCCGGGTGTCGGACCCCCATCGATCAGATACTGATGACCTATCCAGAGGACAGGTCATCAGTAGTAAAATCCCGGAAAACCCCTTTAATAGTAAACAAATAAATGCACACTACCGCTATTGTCACTTATGTGAACTGCAGGAAGTAAAGCTCCACAGGCGGATATTTCTATAGAACATTTTGTATATATTCTGATAAGTTTGTACCTACAGGAAGTCACAACCGACCATTGACGTCGAAAGGAAGCAGAATTTTACATGAAAGAGACGCGCCTTGAAATATCTTCATACTGAGCTGTAAATAAGTCAAGCTTCTTATCACTGGAAGATAAGAAGAAGGAATGAGTCACTGACATTTCCTGACATCAGTGGAAATGTTGACATGAACAATACTTAAATGACCACGAATAGTAGAGCCAAGGAATCGTAATTCGTCTCCACCTCAACCCAAAAACATCAGCTCTACATAAAGATGTCTTTGTAAGGGCGTTATCACATGAAAGTGAAAATCAGATATAGTACATGACAATCTTTTTGTAACAAAGCTAGAACCAGCTCAGGAGTTGTGTCCTTTCTGCTGCAGCTCTCTCTTCCCTCTCACAGCTCAGAGCTGTGTCCTTTCTGCTGCAGCTCTCTCTTCCCTCTCACAGCTCAGGAGTTGTGTCCTTTCTGCTGCAGCTCTCTCTTCCCTCTCACAGCTCAGGAGTTGTGTCCTTTCTGCTGCAGCTTTCTCTTCCCTCTTACAGCTCAGAGCTGTGTCCTTTCTGCTGCAGCTTTCTCTTCCCTCTTACAGCTCAGAGCTGTGTCCTTTCTACTGCAGCTTTCTCCCTGTGACTGTCACAGCGTCTAACAGTAGATATGGTTGGGAGCAGTTGAAAGATGCAACTAAGCAATGTTACTGAGGTGGACAGAGAAATAAGGAAAACAACAAACAGCAGGTGGCGCTATACAGGTAGATTTTAGTGAATAACTCAGTGGCTTTACAAAATTTTTAATTACATGTAATTAGCAAAGTATTCAGAACCTGGTGCTGGTTTAAAAAAGGCAGAATATTTTTTTGTGGGACAACCCCTTTAAGGGAAAAGTTGGGTAACAACCTTCATCATTGAGAATGAAAGCTGGCAGGAAAAGCAACTAAACTGACAGAGCACTCCTGAAGGAAAGACAATGGAGATTTCTAGAAGGTTTAGACTCTCCAAGGCCGTGCAGGACAAAACAGTAAGGTACCGCACGTTTACGGCAATAAGACTCTACTGAATGTGGAGAGGCTTAATCTCCACCACACTTTGAGATGGACTGGCCATCCAGATCTAAGATCTGCACCCCGCAGATTGGGAATTGCAGAAGGGGTTAATGAAAGTGGATTTGCATGCCTGAGGTTATTTGGGAAGATTGCAAAGGCTCAGGAAGGATTACCACCCTCATTACTGCTGCCTATGCATAACTATTGGGAGAAAGCCTACTCTGTGAAATAACCCAGAACTGTTCCTATTGCTGCTATTTGTACTACAACTCCTATCATCACCATCATCATCATGGTCAGTATTGTAACGAAATGGGCTTGGTCATTGGCTCCATCATCCATTTGCTGGCCCTTACATCTGCCTTCCTGCCTTGCACTCACCTACCCAACATCAAGGACACCCCACCCAACACCAGGCAGGAGCCCCATAAAGTCCTGAGGAAGGAAAGGGTGTGCCCTTCATTCACTGCATGGCTCCAGGGAACATTGGAGGGAAGACTTCCACTGTAAACCACTACCCCTCCTATCAGTGCCCCAACTACCACTCCCCTTCTTCCCAATTCTCCCAAATGGAGGGCAAGGGCTTTTTGGCTCCAGAGGCATGTGGAACACCCCAGAGTGGTGTTACCAATTCTAAACCCCGCTACTATCTTTTATGGGCTAACCTAGATGTCATCATATGCATTTTATTCCAGGTCCTACACAATGTGCATCTATACTAATGTTATGCAACTGCTATATATGTAATGTGCCTGGTGTACCAGCAGGTGGCAGCAAACAAGGCAGAGCTGTAGTTACTCAGAATGGACCTTTCGATGCCATTCTGACCCCCCTCTGGAGAGGAGTGGGCTAGTCCCACTTCCTGCAGGAAAGGTGGGGATCCAGTTTGAATGAGTCAGTTCTAGTTTACCCCCTGCTAGGGGAAGGTGTGCAGGGGCACGTCTCTGATGGACATGCCCATGCCAACCAGAGCACCTTCAGCTCTGCTGGCCAGGGAGGCATTCAGGAGAAATCCAAGTTTACAGATAGCTTGTCAGTACAGCTGAGAGCAACCGTGATACAGCAGAAGTGTGTTTACCTGCCAGTTATATGCTAAAACCTGCTGGGACCAAAACAAAGCCGCATAATTGTTGTTTTAATGCAAGTCTACACAAGTAAAGCTGCGTTGGATTTCATCTCAAGGTCTGGACTCGTTTATTCTGCAAATCCCTCAATTATTCCTCCTATTGCATCGGAGCCAAAGCCTGGGGTCCAGCTGTTTCCAAGTAGGAGCACCGTGACACATCATAAAGAGACATTGTAGGCCACAATTACACCACTCGGCATTCCTACACATGGGATGAGATTTTCCTTGAGAGAATAGGGCCCTGGGGGGATGGCCCCTTGCACATGTGTGGAGGAGGAAGGTTTCTGCTTCCAGCCACTGAAAGCCTTCTGCCAGTGAATGAAGACTGTACCAGCAGGGGGAGGAAGGACTCTGTTTCCACCTGCAGCTTCTACATAGCCTTATTGCTAGCGCAGCACCACAATAGCATTCTACTGTTGAGCAATTTCAGTTTTTGTGTATAAGCAATAGTGCTTTGTATATTGTTTTAGCGGAATGCACAAAAAATGTAATTCCACCTTTTTAAAAAAAATTCCTTGATGGAAACTCTAAATTACAATTTACATTTCTCTTACAGCTTGTGTTGATGAAAGGGGATACCACAGTTGATTATACTGTATATGTTGGTGCTTTAGTTTCATTTATTTAAAAGAATGTATTTAAAATATTTTTTATTGTTTTTTCTCAAAAAGTTTTGTTAAACTTTTTTTTTTTTTTTAAGCATTATTATTAGTATCATTTTGCATCACTGCCTGAGGGATTTACAAAGGACATCCACTGCGGCCATAACACTGTAAGCATATGTTTGGTATGAGCATCCCAGCTGTTGCCAATGTGTCAATCACAATGTGTTAAGTACATAGGAAAAAAAAATACTTTTGCCACTGCGCTTCATCAAATGGTTTGGGGGATAAGAGAACAATTTCTGCTCAAAATCAGAATCTACAGTCCACAGACTTCCTGCACATTGTCTTCCCTCCAGCCTTCAGCGTTATTGACATTCACAGATCGAGCGTAATGAAAATTTATAATAACCCGTTTTCATTATTCAGAACTGTTATAAAAAAAATCCTTAAAACAATAATAAAAGCCAAATTCAACTAAAGTTCACACGAGGTTGAAGCTTCTCACACAAAAGAATTAAAGCACCGGAGAAATGTCAGAGCGGAATCTCAATCAACCTCAGGAGCAGCGGAAGAGGTTTTCTTATGAAGCCGGGGAGGAATCCGAATATTTCCTCCAAGTATCATTGTGACAGGGATTGTTCAGCATTAGAAAAAGGGGCTTTAACCACTTGTTTTGCCCGAGTCCAGCTCGGGCAGTGGGAAAAGTAGCTAACTAGAGGAGGGAGGGCTGCTTTAGATGGTGATATCTCCTCAATGGTAGCAGCTAGAAACATGCAACTGGTCTTGTCTGAAAGCTGATAGTCCAAGCTAACAGTCCAAGAAACAGAGGAGAAATCACTGTTAGAAATCAAGTGACTGTTAGAAATGTTTTTACTTTAATTTTCAGCTGCATTCACAGTATCCCGATTTCTACCAGTGATATCTTTCTCTGTCCTGAACATATTGCTGTCTGAAAGCTTGGAATGTCTGCTTTCAAACAAGATCAGTTGCATGTTTCTAGCTGCTACCATTCAGGAGGTAGTAGCATCTAAAGCAGTCCTCCTCCCTCCAGTTAGCCACTTTTCCCACTGCTGGAGCTCCACTCTGGCAAAACAGGGGGTTAATCCACAAATACAATAACTCCATTTTCTCCATAGGCTCTATCTGGTATTGCAGCTCGACCTTATACAAGTGAATGGGACTGACCTGCAATACCAGACACAGTCAGTGGACCAGAGCGGCGCTATTTCTAAAAATAAAAGAACTCGCAGACAAGGGTATGTATACTTCTGCAACTTCAATGAATTAAAAAATATAGCATGGTCCTAAATAGAGATGAGCGAGCACTGCTCGCTCATCTGTAGTCCTAAAGCTTCGTTCACATCTGTGTTGTGAAATCCAACAAGCTGTTCTGGCAGCTGGATAATGCCGCGGGATCCGGCCTTTTTCTGGCGTAAATGTTGGAAAATTGAAATATTTTTGGACTAAACATTCGCCTTTTTGTACCCTTTTGCCAACAGACCCCCTGCCCCCCTTGGTGATTTTCACATTGGTGCTGCGTCTGATGATGCAGCCCCACCGCCACACAAACAATAAAAGAAAATAAAAGACGCATTCAGAAAGGACGATGTGTGCTGCAGATGGCGTCTTATATAACAGGACTTGCATGCCGGGGCAGAACATGTCCTCGTTCATTCGAAGCAGCATAAAAGGTAGAGTCGCTCTGCTCTGCAATCCGAGTTATATCACCCTGCGCATCCACCTGACACGTCTGACCGCAAAACCTCTGCATCTTATACCGCTGTTCATGTGGATTTCTAACCATTATTTCCCTCGTAATTAAAAATCAAAGATCAAAGCATGTCTGAAGTTACTGCAGCTCACTGATCTATCTATGTATCTCATATCTATCTATCTATCTATCTCTCTATCTAATATCTATCTGTCTATCTATCTATCTAATATCTATCTATCTATCTATCTATCTATCTATCTATCTATCTAATATCTATCTATATATCTTCTATCTCATATATATCTATTCTATCTATCTCATATCTATATATTATCTATCTATCTATCTATCTATCTATCTATCTATCTATCTATCTATCTTTCCATCTGTCTATTATCTATCTATCTATCTCATATCTATCTATCTATCTATCTATCTATCTATCTATCTATCTATCTAATATCTATCTATCTATCTATCTATCTATCTATCTATCTTTCCATCTGTCTATTATCTGTCTATCTATCTATCTATCTATCTATCTATCTATATCACATACCTGTCTTTCTATATCATATCAATCTTTCTAACTAATATCCGTCTGTCTTATATTTCTCATATCTATCTTTCATCAAATGAGTAAGTAGAAAATCATTGTTCCTGGCAAAATCTGTCCCAGATGAAACAAATTCCTGTAAGGCACCTACCTTTAGCAGGAGCCCTTCCTCATTTCTCCTGCAATAAGCCCCACCCCTTGGCTAAACCCCACCCCTCAGTCACTTGTCCCACTGAAAATGGAAACAATAGTAAATTAACCCTTGAGTTCCCTGCAAAATTTCTATAAAACTTTGTTTCAGTGGAAAATCCCACTCTGTGCAGAGTTTAGTCTGCACTAAAGAAACTTTCGATAGCTCTTCATGAGGTCAGGATCCACAGTGCCTCCACTCCCAGCATCCTCTGAACTTGTATAATGAGCTTCTCAGGATGCAGTTCATCTACCGCCATTGTGCGCCTGACGTGTGACTCCACCGCTGCCCATGGGAAGCAACTCGGATAATTCTTTGTTCCTCGTAACTAAAAAAGAATTTTTCACTATACAAAAAAAACGCAGTCACTTACCAGTAAGTGTCTTCCAGAAGAGGAAGAGGCAAAGGAAGACTAAAGCATTAACATAACAGTGACTGATGGGGCTTTTATGTGCTGAACCTCCCGGGAGCTATCTGTCGGCAAACAAAAAACGAGATCCAGCACTTTTATATATTATTTGTTCTCTTCTCTTGTGTGTTTTGTTTTTTTTTTTGCTCTTGGCAAAATTTATAGCCATGAAGAGAAGCTATAGGTACTTTATCCGAACGGCTACTTCACAAATTGTCCATTAAAGTTCTAAAAAAATAAATGTTTGTGTCTTTGTTTATCTTTCTTTTAGCCCTGCAGCCGCTACTATGGAGAAATCCATGCATACTGACATATACAGTCCCCGTTAAGGGTTATATTAGCTGTATCAGTATGTAAAGAGCTCCCCCTAGTGGCCACAGAAGTCAGAAAGAATTTAACATTTATGTGTGTATATTTTAAGTAACATTATTGTGGTACCAATAGTGTCCCCTCAGCCTGTATGCCATGCAGAAATGCTATAAAATATTACTGGCTCATTTGGCTATTACATACAGATTTATTACTGGTTAGTGGAAAAAAAACAATGAATTAAGATACCAAATCCCTCATTTAAACCCCAGATCAGACACCTAAAATTGATTCAGATTCAAAATTAGCTTCAGAACCCAGACCAGACCCTTAAAGGGTTTTCTCACTTCATCAAGTGGCATTTGTCATGTAGAGAAAGTTAATACAACTCACTTATAGTTATCATCCATATTGCTTCCTTTGCTGGCTGCGTTAATTTTTCCATTGCATTAAACACTGCTTGTTTCCATGGTTACGACCACCCTGCAATCCAGCAGTGGTGACCGTGCTTGCACACTATAGAAAAAAGCACCAGCCTATGTGAACCTCCACTGTCCTGGCCACCAGAGAGGCTGGCACTTTTTCCTACACTGTGTAAGCACGGCCACAGCTGCTGGATTGCAGGGTGGTCGTAGCCATGGAAACGAGCAGTGTATAATGTGATGGGAAAATGAATCCAGCCAGCAAAGGAAGCAATATAGAGAATCACAATACATTAGTAAGTGCCTTGTATTAACTGCATCTACATGATAAATGCCACTTGCTGATGTGAGACAACCCCTTTAACATTAATCAGACCCCAGATCAGACCTCTTAAAGAAGAATTCCCGCAAAAAATTTTATTCTCTGACCTGTTAGAAAGGTGCATGATATAATCTGTAGTGATTGTCATTTTCTTATCAGTGACTGTTATTGTAGCTGGGTCATGTGACCAACTCCCTGACCTCCAACGGACCCAGGACAGAAAGCCAGTAACTGCTCTATTCATTCCTATGGGAGCCTCACTTTCAGTCTCATAGGAATACATAGAGAATTAGACTTCCTGTCCACACATAAGTCTATGTGTGAGTTGGTGGGTCTAATTGCTGGTCACATGACACAGATAAGAAACTTCAGGATGATATAAGTCGAAAATTCAGACACTGGTAAGAAAATGACATTCACTACAGATTATATCATGTACATTTCTAGCAGGACATGGAATACAATTTTTGTCGGGAGTTCTTCTTTAAATGAACGAGACCCCAGATCGGACCTCTAAAATGAATCAGACCCCAGATCAAACCTCTTAAATGAAACAGACCCCAGATCAGATCTCTGAAATGACCCCAGATCACAAATCTTAAATGAATGAGACCCCAGATCAGACCTCTGAAATGAACGAGACCCCAAATCAGACCTCTTAAATGAACGAGACCCCAGATCAGACCTCTAAAATGAATCAGACCCCAGATCTAACCTCTTAAATGAATGAGACCCCAGATCAGACCTCGAAAAATGAATCAGACCCCAGATCAGACCTCTTAAATGAACGAGACCCCAGATCAGACCTCTTAAATGAACGAGACCCCAGATCAGACTTCTAAAATGAATCAGACCCCAGATAAGACCCTTTAAATGAACGAGACCCCAGATCAGACCTCTTAAATGAACGAGACCCCAGATCAGACCTCTTAAATGAACGAGACCCCAGATCAGACTTCTTAAATGAATGAGACCCCAGATCAGACCTCTTAAATGAACGAGACCCCAGATCAGACCTCTTAAATGAACGAGACCCCAGACCAGACCTCTTAAATGAACGAGACCCCAGATCAGACCTCTTAAATGAACGAGACCCCAGATCAGACTTCTTAAATGAATGAGACTTCAGATCAGACCTCTTAATTGAACGAGACCCCATATCAGACCTCTAAAATAAATCAGACCCCTGATCAAACCTCTTAAATGAAAGAGACCCCAGATCAGACCTCTTAAATGAACGAGACCCCAGATCAGACCTCTAAAATGAATCAGATCCCATACACATTCCTGCATTTAATTAAAAAGAAAGAAAACATATACTGTATATACTGTACCACCACCTCTTCATTTTCAGGTGGCACTACATCCCGAGTCTGGATCTGGCCATCATCAGGATATTTGTATACCGAGATTCAGAGATAATTTTGCTCCTGATGGCCCACAGGCTGATTTGTTCATCTATTATGGCAAGTCTTCAGGGGTTTGGCCATCTTTTATGCTAGTTGAGTAAAGAGCCAAATAGCACAGCTTGCCGCACTGAATTTAGGCCTTCTTGAGACCTCCTCTATTAGCCAAGGGAATAGCCACTGCAAAAAGCAGTTCCCACTTTGAGAGGAATCATTTGCATAGCCGCTATGTAATGGCACGGTTCTCCTGCATCAGCTATGACAGCCATGGGGGTCCTTATTAACAGAAGGGGTTGACCAGCTGGGAGCATTTTTGTATCGATTTCAACCCCATAACTACAGATGGGACCCTTTACCAACCCTGACCTGGCCTAGGAGATGTAAGTCCATATATCACTATAAATAGGGGGTCTATCAGGTGTAACATTTTGTAACCTAAGGTCCTACCTACCTAGGTCTTCCTTCACTAGGGGCATAGATTCAGTTCCCCGCCCTAGCCCTGTTGCTAAATACCCAGGCAGAGGCGTACTGCCCCCCAACTCTCATTACTCAGGACATATACCCACCAACCCCCTAGCTATGCCCGTGCATTATAAACTATGCGCCAGACACAATTGCGATTTCGGAGGCGCCTGATATGTAGAACGTCTCTCGTCTTCTCATATTATCTCAATATTTCACTATTAAAAGCCACTGCTAATGATGAAAGCTGGATCCAGCCCCCCCGCAGCCCCCCGCTGTATTATGTTACGTATAGCCACCTCTAAATATAACCTCTTTTATGCCTTTGTTTTTTTTCCACTGCTGTCCTACTGTGACTAACACTGAAAGCTTAAGTATTTCATCCCTACCACATGGAGAAGCCTAAACAGCATTAAATATACAATACAAGAGGCTGCTGCGTGCCTCTCTCCACCGCCAGGACCAAGAAAACCTAGTCTTAGCAACGAGATTCGGCAATTTCACTAAACGGCTTTTTACTTCTCGAGCTGAAGCATCAGAAATAGCTTTTTGAATGGGCTCATTGTCCACGGAGAAAGGGAGCGAGGCACCATGGTGGAGGTGACGAGGCGCAGCAGAGGTGCTCCCTTTCTTCATGTTGTGTAGGGAGTCGCTTTATTGAAATGCAAGATAAGACATCTGCCAGTCTTACGATCTTATCTGTTATTTAACACCACACACAATGCCAGATGGGCCCCGGCCAAGGCCTTCCCGTTCGCTGTCTTTTGGTGAATGCTATAGATGTGCTATATGGATGTAGGGCACAGAATGTTCTTCGCATTGAGTTTTTGACTTCCATTTAATGTATTCGTGGATGTCTATTTGCCAGGTTTGATGCCTTACTTGCATCATTTAAATGGCATCATTTTAAGAGCTCCTGTTACCAAGATAAATTATATTAAACCAGGCATACTACCTGGTAGGGTCGATCCTTCTGATTAAAATTATACCAGTTTTGTGAAAATCGGTTGCTGCATTCCTGAAAAAAAAATTAAAAAAATAAATAAATAAAAAATATATATATATTTATATTTATATTGTTTTTATTATTATTCTTAAAGAAGAACTCCTGCAAAAAATTTTATTCCATGTCCTGCTAGAAATGTACATGATGTAATCTGTAGTGAATGGCATTTTCTTACCAGTGCCTGTATTTGTGAGTTATATCTCCCTGATGTTTCTCATATGTGTCATGTGACCAGGAATCAGACCCACGAACTCACACAACACCTTATGTGTGGACAGGAAGTCTCATAGGAATGAATAGAGCAGTGACTGGCTTTCTGTCCTGGGTCAGTTGGAGGTCAGGGAGTTGGTCACATGACACAGCTACAATTAGAAGAGAGGGGATAACTCACAAATACAGTCTCTGATAAGAAGATTACATTCACTACAGATTATATCATGCACCTTTCTAACAGGTCAGAGAATAAAAAATCTTTGCAGGAGTTCTACTTTAATGCAGATGAGGGCTTCAGTGCACTGAGGGGCGGGACCTCAGCTTTCCTGAAGACCTCAGTTGCATAAAGAGTAAAAGTCTTTTTTCTCGGGAACGCTGCAAAGAAGCAAAGCCATTTTGCAAACGCTTTTTGAAAACTAAACAGGTCCCCTTATATGAGAGGATCATGGGACTAACAATAGTAAAACACTGTGGTCTATTGAAGTTTCCTCATCGTTGATATAAGGCAGGCATGAGCAACCTCCGGCACTCCAGCTGGTGTGAAACTACAATTCCCAGCATGCTCCATTCATTTCTATGTGACTTCTTAGAAGAGCAGAGCAAGTATGCATGCTAGGAGTTGTAGTTTCACAACAGCTGGAGTGCCGGAGGTTGCCTACCCCTGATCTACAGTAAGGTGTTGGTGGTCTACTCAGAGATCTCAACAGGCTGTGAAGTAGCAGTAGGGTTGGCTGATGTATGCTGGAGACAATAACCAGGCCACAAGTTGTAGTCAGTAAAGTATTTCTTTACTGTAGTGAAGATGGGAGTAGTAGTACTTGCAGTAGTAAAAGGTACGGTTCCCAAAGCACAGTGGTCCCTCACATTACAATAATGGTTGGTTCTGGGACATTCATTGTAACTTGATTCCATAATTCTGTGGAAAACTAGAAAACTAGATCATAATCCCTCCATAAGCAGAGCAGAGAGGAGGATGAGGCAGCTCTTTACCTCAGTGTTGTGAAGTAACTTGTCCTCCTGTGTGATTAGGACAGGTTCTGTGTGTACTAATAGGACGGCGGCCATTTTGTTTCTCCTAATGATTGTTCCCCAGACAAAATGAACCATTATAACTAATGAAAGGTATTTGGGAATATATTTATAACGAAGTAATATTTAAGTATTTTCATTTTCTTAATTCCCGGAGAACCCCTTTAATGTGGTACTGACCAAAACCATTTGGTTATACCGATCGGCACATTTAGTATGAATTGTCTGCAAAATATGAAGTCCAGTCAAATCATTACAATACATAGCTATGGCTTCAAGGGGTATTCCACAGGGTATGGCACAGATCTATGATAGATGTGTCTCATGTTTGGGACCTGCACCTATGTCGAGAACAGAATCCCCCATCTAACCAGTGTGGTGCCAGCTAAAGCACCCAAGAGGAGAACAAATGTAGAGTGTGACCACCTTTCATTTCAGTATCCATCCGGACGCCGCAGCTGGTGGTCACCTCACCAAGTAGTACAGAAGGCGAGTGACCCAAGTTCCTGACATGAATGTGGATCCCATCGCTAGGACCCACATTTATCAGGCATTTACGGCATGTCACAAATTTCTGCTCTAGGAATACCCCTTTAAAGCACTTTTCTAGTCCTATGGTTTGTCTGCAGATCTTCCTCACTGGATAAAATGGAACTTTCTTTTCCAACTTTGTATCAATTCCTCACATTCTCTAGCTTTTTGCTTGCTGTCAGTGGATAGGGACATTATTATTTACAGACAGAAGCCTGTGCAGATTCCTTCATTTTCAGAGCTGCAGTTTGTTACAACGTATCAGTGTTGACAACCCTATGCCAGCTAAATACCGCCTTGTACTCCAGACGTACTGCTCCCTCTTAGGCTGGTACATTGTGATCTGTAAGTACATTAGAGAGTTACATAAGTTTCCATTAGAAAATCATTAAGTGATTATGTCTAATTGACATAAGACTGGACAAGCCTGAAAAATTCAAGTTCTGGGTTTAAAATGCCAATCTGTTACATCAGAGGATTAAAATATCTTTCCAATAAATATCTTTCCTCTTATAGTACGTAGACGGACCTTAGGAATACAGGGGCCCGATTGTCTTACGTTCCTCTTTTGCTGTTGCTGCTGTCCGGTGTTTTGCTTAAATCAGACATTCCCAGAGTAAATGTCTTGGTTAAGGAAGCTAATTCATTAGAATATAGTAACATTGTAGAAAAAACTTTGACTGGCTGCAGTGCACAACACAACCACCAGGTGGCCACAAATAGACACATGGAGGATAGATATCTTGTGAGAGAATATCTTGAATTCATGTTTTTGTGCCACACATTTATGGGACCAGTTGGGTCTCTGAAAACCCCTGCGTCCTGCAAAACTCAGGTTCTTTCATCTACTCTTAAAAGGATTTTCAAGGTTTAAATACACAGCCAACCCCCTCCAGGTTAAAGGGGTATTCTCATCTTAGACAATGGGGGCATATCGCTAGGATATGCCCCCATTGTCTTATAGGTGCGGATCCCACCGCTGGGACCCGCACCTATATCCAGAACGGAGCGGGGAGCGCTGCGCCTGGAGGACCCCGGGTTTCCGGGGGTCCGGCCACCACCAGGCGCAGCTCCCTGCTGCTCTCATAGAAATGAATGGGAGTGCAGCGCGCAAGCTCGGCCACCGCTCCTATTCATTTCTATGGAGCCGACAGAAGTAGCCGAGCCAGCACTCGGCTATTTTCGGCGGCCCCATAGAAATGAATGGAGGGCGGCTGCGCATGCGCAGTGCGCCCTCGTTCAGTTCGGCGGCTCCGTTCTGGATATAGGTGCAGGTGCCAGCGGTGGGACCCGCACCTATAAGACAATGGGGGCATATCCTAGCGATATGCCCACATTGTCTAAAATGAGAATAACCCTTTAAATGTTTCAAGCCTTAAAGGGGTTGTGTCACTTCAGCAAATAGCATGTATCATGTAGAGAACGTTAATACGAGGCACTTACTAATGTATTGTTAAAGGGGTTATCCGATATATAACCCCACCCCACCCATGTGCCGGGCCCCTCACGGTGATTATACTTACCTCGGTCCCCGCTCCCTGCGCTGCTCCTTGTCTCTGTACTGCCGCTGTTGCTACTCCCCGTGCAGGGATGAAAACATCCGGTGATGGGGGAAGCAGCCAATGGCAGGCGGGGACAGGGATGAGCCTCCCTAGCATCATCAGCAATACTAGGGAGGCTCGTCCCCGTCCCTAAGGCTTCATTCACACGACCGTATGTGTTTTGCGGTCCGCAAATTGCGGATCCGCAAAAAAAACGGATGACGTTCCGTATGGCATCCGTGTTTCCGTTTTTTTGCGGATCCATTGTAACAATGCCTATCCTTGTCAGCAAAACGGACAAGAATAGGACATGTTCTATCTTTTTTGCGGAACGGAAATACGGACATACGGAAACGGAATGCACACGGAGTACCTTCCGTTTTTTTTGCGGAGCCATTGAAATAAATGGTTCCGCATACGGTCCGCAAAAAAAACGGAACGGACATGGGAACAAAATACGGTCGTGTGAATGAAGCCTTACTGTCATTGGCTGCTCTCCCCCGACACCGAATGTTTTCATCCCTGCACGGGGAGAAGCAGCAGCTGCAGTACGGGGACAAGGAGCAGCACAGGGAGCGGGGACCGAGGTAAGTATAATCACCATGAGGGGCCCGGCACTTGGGGGGAGGTTATATAGTCTCGGATAACCCCTTTAGTATCCATATTCCTTTGTTGGCTGGATTCATTTTTCCATCACATTATACACTGCTCATTTCCATGGTTACAACCACTCTGCAATCCATCAGTGGTGGTCGTGCTTGAACACTATAAGAAAAAGCACCAGCCTCTCTGGTTGCCAGGACCGTGGAAGCACACATAGGCTAGTGCTTTTTCCTATATTGTGCAAGCACAACCATCACTGATGGATTGTAGGGTGGTCATAACCATGGAAACGAGCAGTGTATAATGTGATGGAAAAATGAATCCAGTCAGCAAAGGAGACAATATGGATAATCACAATATATTAGTAAGAGCCTTGTATTAACTTTCTCTACATGATAAATGCCACTTAACACAACCCCTTTAAAGTGGGAGGAGACAAGTGTACTTCTGACTAGGTACCACAATAATACAATTATTTTCCATTCTAAAGGCTTGGCATACCACCGAGTGCTGCAGTTTACATCCCCTCCTTACTGTGATAATTGCAGTCACACCTGCAACCGCCACTAGGGGAGAGCTCATTGCTTTCAAATGAATACAATGCCTACTGAATTCAATCCTATCTCCTGCACACAGCCAAAATTATATCATTTTTTAAGTCAAACTATTACATTCTTATTACTAAATGTCTGGAATATTATTTCATAGGATAAGCGCTCTGATACGTCAAGATGAATAAAGTAATTGCTTTGTTTTCAGGTTAATAATTGACATTTTAGGAAACGCACTTTTAAACCTTTCTTTCTCTTGCCTAGACAAGTCTTAAAAAGCCTGAATCTCCGGGAGCTCCGGGACCTGGAGTGTCAGACAGTCTAGCAGACAGACCAAAAATAATATATACATTAATCTTCAATATTTTTTTTTTTTACAAAGCTGCGTCTCTTTTTCTGCCGTCCACGTATACAATTTACAGCAGGTAAAAACAACTTGACGAAAGCTGACCTGATAAGAACTGTCAGAATCCAGGTGGAGCGAGATCATTTGGATCCTTATATTTCAGCCTGCATGCTTTCTATGGTACGAGGCACAGGAAACGGAGCAGCGGAACGTACCGGATACTTAAATTGTAACTGTCATATTTTTTTTATTTGCTAGTTTATTAGAGCTAGGCATGTATACCTGAGTTAGTCCATCAATGATTGTCAAAAGATCTGTAATTACCTTATAATAACTGCTTTCATTAATGTCCCCTGTCCCTTTCCAATGGTCCCTTAAAAGACCGTTGCTATGGCTTGTCTGTCTTCCCTTTAGTGTAAACAGAAGACAGAGGGGCGGTCCTTCACACTGCATGCCTGCATTAGACTTCATAGTGAGGAGGCGTGTCTCTCAGTAATCCAATCTGATTGGCTGGCAGAAAGCTGCTGGATACAGCAAGTGTGTATGTGAAGTGAGGGAAGGCAGTTTTGGCCTCAGAGAACCGGCAGAGGAGCCATCTTGGGAGGATCCTCATATTTTAGAGGTTAAAACAGCCGTAACTAAGGGAAAAACTCAAGGAAAACAGTGGTATGTGAAGAAACTAAAGATTGCTTTATGCATAATGCTGCAGGAGCAGTAACATATGCTAAAATTGTTTTTTTTTTATGAAAACATGGCAGTTACACTTTAAATATGGAATTCTTCTTCAGACATAACATTCTGTTATTAGCAGCCAGGCCCTGAGGTGTATGAATGGTTACTGGTAGGTGGGGCTGTAAGGGGGTGATCACTTTTCTTTCCCTTATAGGGGTTCTATGGGACTTTTATTTTGATGGGTTATCCTCGGGATAGGTCATCAATATCTAATCGGCAAGGGTCAGACTCCTGACCTCCCTTCAGATCGTCTCCGGTGCTGGAAACAGGTAACAGAACTGCCCAGTTCATTGTGTAGTGGACGGAGCTGATTACTGCAGCGCTGATCGCATTGACGTTAATGACAAACATTGTAGCTACCATTACAGCTTTCTTCTTGTGCAAATATGCCCATATTCAAGCCATAAATTTATAGTTTTCCATTCAGACCCACTAAGGGGAGCTGAGAACAAAGAGGTTTTTACACCTACCACTGTGTTTAATAGTAACTGAATACATATACATGGAGCTCCCTCTAGTGGTGACAGTGTTATTATGCAAAAGGAATTGGATAGTTTAGAGCTGTAAAGAGGAAGATGAATCAATGGCAAAAGAGAAGAAAAATGAAAAAAGAATACCCCCAAAAGTGAGAGTGCACCGTGCATGCTTTTCATTCACCTTTATGGGTATGCTTGGCTATTTTAAACAGTTCCATAATGGAGGGCGGTCTCTAGTGTTGAGCAAATATCAGAATAAATTCGAATTGCTATGAAGCCGAATTTCCTCATGCTTTGTGGTAGCGAATCTATTTAACCTGAAATGGTGTAAAAAATAAAAATCATACTTACCTGATCCATTTGCTCCCGATGGGCCGCTGGCCGCCATCTTGCTTGAAGATCTCGGCCGAAATCCCGTGCGCGGTGATGTATGATGTCACTACCCAGGCCGGCGTGATGACGTCATCGCGGGATGCACAAGATTGCGAGCCAGATCTTCAAGCAAGATGGCGGCTGGACCATCACGAGCAATTGAATCAGGTAAGTATGATTTAATATTTTTTTTAAATTTTACACTCTTTTATTTATATCAGTATCATATATGAACACGGCATCTGAGGGGTACAATGATGGGGAGCATCGCCGCTCCCTGTCATCGGACCCACTACTTATGTAGTAATTTGTCATGAAGCAAATTTTTTTGTCAAATCCGGCACAGCAGCCGAATCGCACTTTTCAGGGGGTTCTGCAGTTTTTAAAAACTGATGATCTATCCCCTGGATAGATCATCAGCATCTGATCGGCGGGGGTCCGACACCCAGGGCCCCCGCCGATCAGCTGTCTGAGAAGGCAGCGGCGCTGCAGGAGCGCCGCGGCCTTCTCTGTGTTTTCCTCAGGCCCAGTGACGTCACGACTACTATCACTGGCCTGGGCGGGGCTAAGCTCCATTCATGTGAACAGAGCTTAGCCCCGCCCAGGCCAGTGATACTAGTCGTGACGTCACTGGGCCTGCGGTAAACACAGAAAAGGCCGCGGTGCTCCTGCAGCGCCGCTGCCTTCTCAAAGAGCTGATCTGCGGGGGCCCTGGGTGTCGGACCCCCGCCGATCAGATGCTGATGATCTATCCAGAGGATAGATCATCAGTTTTTAAAAACTGTAGAAACCCTTTAATTCGCTCATCTTTAGTGGTCACGAATGTGTGGTGAGCTCTCGTTCACTTTGGGGGCTCCGTTCTAGAGAAAGGTGTGAGTCTCAGAGGTTGGACCCACAGCTATCAGACATTGGTGGTAGATCCTAGCAATATGCCATTAATGTCTCAGGTGAGACAACCTCTTTAACCCTTAGATGGCTGCCACTGTATAGTGAAAGTCATCTGTTTAAATATGGCACCCGCACGCGAGAGCAGCAGGTACCATAGCCCCCGGGTTTCTGCTGTTTCAAACAGCAGAGGCCCAGGGCTAATGTTGGCAATTGGTGATAACGCCAATCAGAGAAGTTTAACCCCTCAGATACAGTGGTCAAATGTGACCATGTCAACTGAGCATTGAAAGCTCAGAAGTGCTTTGCTTTTGGGCCTGGAACGGTTCCCCCATGGAGTGATCAGGGGAGACATTTGTACACTCTGATGTGCTGGGTCTCTGAAAAAACCTAGAGTATTAGAGCTGTTCCAATGGAGGCCTGCAGGTGGCAGGGATCCATAGGATAACAAATAATGGAGCTTACAATGCAGTGCTCATTCACTGTAATGTAAGCTAAAAGCGATCTGAAGATCAAGTATTGTGGTCCCCTGGGGGGGGGGGGCTAAAAAAAATGTAAAAAAAGTTTTAAAAAATATAACTTTTTTAAAATAAAAATTGGAATCATCCCAGAAATAAAATAAAAATAAATAACTGATGTGTGTGGGACAGTGGATATACAAATAGGAAAATCTTCTAAACGGTCCATTTTATATAAATACATTCTATTAGTAATAATATTGGTATGGCTATATCTAACTATACAAACTACATTTGTGAGATGGGAATACCCCTTTAAACCGCAAGAAAAACTATATAAATGTGGTATCGCTGTAATCATACTATACCAGAGAATGTATGTAGGTAACAGGTCAGTTTTACTGCACAGGGAAAGCTGTAAAAATAAAACCAACAAACCCTGGCAGAATTGCGTTTTATTTCAAATTTCACTCCATTTGGATTTTTTTTCCACCTTCCCACTACATCGTATGCAATATTAAATAGTGGCATTAGAAAGTGCATCTTGACCCACAAAAAAACATGCCCTATGCTATGGTCTATGATAACACACTAATAAAAAGTTATGACCCTGGGAAGGCAGGTAGTGAAAAACGAAAGGGTGAAAGGGGTTAATGTGACGTGACCCTGCCTCTAAAACATAAAAGTGATCAATAACTTGAAAAAGTCGAGTTACGCTAAGTTTTGCTGTGACGTTTTTGTACACCCAGGTAATGAGCTACTGATTGCCACCTGCTTACAGACATTAATAAACGATCCCTGAGAACGGGGAGGAATTAGCAGCTGAAAGCAGAAAACCTCCCGCTATTAATAATGCACGGCCTCTTCAATAATTCAGCTGCAATTCATTCATTTTTGCCGAGAATTAATTTTTTTGCATCCCCGTTCTTTATCTTGTTTTAATTGCAGCTATCAAGCGGGAATCGTTAAAAAAAATGTATTTAGTCGCAGGGAGTTTGTGCCGCCGAACATTACCCATCAACGCATTAATTTTGGTGCGACTAAAATACTTGTCAGGGCCCTATGTATAGCAGCAGAGTAAATTTAAAGGGATAATGTAACCCCTTCTTGCTCTAAGCTTTGCCTTAAAGGGATTGTGTGAGATTACACAAACATGGCTGCTTTCTTCAAGAAACGGCGCCACTGTTGTCTGTAGGTTGTGTCTGGTATTGCAGCTCAGAGCGCCTCATTTATCAGTAGGGGTGCCACTGACCATGACAGCCCGGGCACCAGGAGCACACATTTTCATCAACATTGTAGTTGGGCATATAAACCCCTCCCTGGGGCCCACAACGCACCTAACATAAGCCCCACCTATTTTCAGCTCAGGAAAGCATGTTTTTACTGAGACGTTTCTCTGAAAATTGCAGACAGACTCTGCAAATTTCGGAATTGTTAGCAACTATAAACTTGTACCCCTGATAATGGACTCTGTACTTAGAGTCAATTTTCATTGGAGATTTTTGCACTGTAAAAACTTTGAAGTGAATAGAGTACAGTTGCATCTTCTCAGACTGGATCATTATCTTTCCTTAGCATCTGACCAGACCACCATGACAACTCCTGACCATGACTCATCTCTGGAAAGTTTGGCCGGACTCTCACTCTCACTCTCTACACAAACTTCCCATTCTTCCATTCCTTTATCAGTACCATCCTGCAGCTTCTCCCAATCTGCTGCCGCCCCAGATGCCCACATTACTGTGCCTGCTGTGCAGTAAAGTGCCGTCAAATGTCATCATTCTGAACAAATGGTCATAATTTTAAAATTAATAGCGCCAAACGGCTATATTTCCATTTTTCTCCTCACAATGCCCCCATCGCGGCATGAGCACAGTAATACTGCCCTTTGTACTCCCTACAGTAATACTATCACAGCACAGTAATACTGCCCATTGTACTCCCCATAGTAATAATATCACAACACAGTAATACTATCCTTTCTACTCCCTACAGTAATACTATCACAGCACAGTAATACTACCCTTTGTACTCCCTACAGTAATACTATCACAGCACAGTAATACTGCCTATTGTACTCCCCATAGTAATACTATCACAGCACAGTAATACTTCCCATTGTTCTCCCCATAGTAATAATATCACAACACAGCAATACTACCCTTTGTACTCCCTACAGTAATACTATAACAGCACAGTAATACTGCCCATTGTACTCCCCATAGTAATACTATCACAGCACAGTAATACTGCCCAACCCATAGTACTCCCCATAGTAATACTATCACAGCACAGTAATACTGCCTATTGTACTCCCCATAGTAATAATATCACAACACAGTAATACTATCCTTTGTACTCCCTACAGTAATACTATCACAGCACAGTAATACTGCCCATTGTTCTCCCCATAGTAATAATATCACAGCACAGTAATACTGCCCATTGTACTCCCCATAGTAATACTATCACAGCACAGTAATACTTCCCATTGTTCTCCCCATAGTAATAATATCACAACACAGCAATACTACCCTTTGTACTCCCTACAGTAATACTATCACAGCACAGTAATACTGCCCATTGTACTCCCCATAGTAATACTATCACAGCACAGTAATACTGCCCAACCCATAGTACTCCCCATAGTAATACTATCACAGCACAGTAATACTGCCTATTGTACTCCCCATAGTAATAATATCACAACACAGTAATACTATCCTTTGTACTCCCTACAGTAATACTATCACAGCACAGTAATACTGCCCATTGTTCTCCCCATAGTAATAATATCACAGCACAGTAATACTGTCCATTGTACTCCCCATAGTAATACTATCACAGCACAGTAATACTGCCCATTGTTCTCCCCATAGTAATAATATCACAGCACAGTAATACTGCCCATTGTACTCCCCATAGTAATACTATCACAGCACAGTAATACTGCCCATTGTTCTCCCCATAGTAATAATATCACAGCACAGTAATACTGCCCATTGTACTCCCCATAGTAATAATATCACAGCACAGTAATACTGCCCATTGTTCTCCCCATAGTAATAATATCACAGCACAGTAATACTGCCCATTGTACTCCCCATAGTAATACTATCACAGCACAGTAATACTGCCCATTGTTCTCCCCATAATAATAATATCACAACACAGTAACACTACACTTTGTACTCCCTACAGTAATATTAATACAGCATGGTAATAGTGCCCTTTGTACCCCCCATAGTAATACTACCCCAACACAGTAATACTGCCCTTTGTACTCCCTACAGTAATACTACCCAGTCCCCAGTAGTAGTGCCTGTTAGTACCCTTTTAAAGTAATAGTGCCCCCTTACTGTCTATGTACAGTATGAGTATGTGTGGTATTTGTGGTAAGTGCATCTGGATGAAATACAGTGAGCATTACTACTGTGAAGAGGCATAACTGTTATGGGGGCACAGTGAGGGCATAACTACTCTGAAGGGGCACAGAGAGGGCATTACTACTGTGAAAGGGGCACATAGGGAAATACTACTGTAAAGGGGCATAACTACTCTGAAGGGGCACAGAGAGGGCATAACTACTGTGAAGCGCCAAAATTAAGGGATAAGTACTTTAAGGGGGCACAATGTGGGCATAAAAACTTTGAGGAGGCACAGTGTGGGCATAACTACCATGAGGGGGCACAATATGGGCATAACTACTGTCAGGGGTCACATATCTTGATAAAACTACTGTAAAGGTTGTACAAAGAGGGCAATACTACTGTGAGGGGTTACAATTTTTTTAAAGTATTGGGGCGAGGGGTGCCAGAGCAAGGACCTGCCCCGGGTGCCAAACACCTTAGGCACGCCACTGGTCAGGTGCACACAACCCAATAGTGCCTGCGCTTATTAAAAGTGCCCATTCATTGCTCCCTACTAGGCGAACGTGCTCCGCCAGTGCCCTCCACACAGTAACAGTGCCACCACAGAGTGATTGTGCCCCTATGTAAGCCCCTTTATCACACCCTATAATAATAGTGCCTCCAATATTTTGTGAACTTTTTGTACCTATTCCACATGGATGTATGATGCCCCCTTTCTTATGGAAGAACCCCAGCAGTCACAGAGATCTACGGAGACCTGGCTGACATTCCAGCTCCTCTGTGTTTGATCCGTCACAGACAATCCACCCCGACAGTAAAACGTGGATTTCCTCTGAGATTTCATTTTACAAAGTTCAAGGTCGATCATTCAAAGACTGCAGCGGAGGAAGATGTTTACCACCCTGCAGTCTGTCTGCTTATAATAGACCGCTATACCAGCCCCATGGCGGCAGCCACTGTCACCTCTGCCTTTCCTGCTATTTCTCAAATTACTGTCAGCCAGGACATGCTGGGAGTTGTAGTTCTGAAACTGGCTGGACTGTCCAATCTAAACTTATATGAAACTTCCATGTGTGGCTGATGGGACCATCTTGGAAGGCTTGTTGCTGGCTGGTGGAGACCTCACACCCTGCGGATTTTATTGCAGAATTTTCTGCATTTCCTGCATTTAAAAAAAAAAATGAGTTCCATTCATTTGAGGCAGCAGCAAGTACATGCTTGGATTTTTGCAAGACCCATTCAGGTCAACAGAACTGATTTTCAGTTGCGGAAAATTCTGCCACAAAATCTGCAGCGTGTGAATGTGCCCTCAAGCCGTATACCCTCCTTATAATCATTTCTGAATCTATAGCTCCTATGCCGGCCTATGTGTCTCCATGGTAACAGACAAGAAACAAACCCGGTTGTTTCCTTTGTACTTGTCTGCTTCGTCTTTCTGATCTTTTGAATGTGTGTAAGGGCTCATGCACACGACCGTAGTCTGTTTTGCAGTCTCCACAAAACATGGATACTGTCCGTGTGTGTTACTTAGGCTCGTGGGCCCTGGTGCAAGAGTTCAGCTTGGGCCCCCCTTCCCTCAGTGCTTTTGGCCAGGGACAGGTAAGCTCATATCCTTTGTGCTGCGTGAGGCAATAATTGAAACAGCACCCCCCTCCCATGCCCAATTCTTGACCTAACCCCTTCCCTCCAGCCAGAGGTGTAACTTGACCAGCATGCACTTTCTATAATACCGGTGTCTTCTTATGTGGCACAAGGGTCTTTGGGCCCCTCAGGCTCCTGGGCCCGGTAGCGACTGCTACCTCTGCACCCCCTATAGCTACGCCCCTGCACACACCGGTAGCACTGGGCCACACAGAGATTTATTTTTTGTCTGTGATTACTTATTAACTGTTACATTGTAGCATCAACAAGGAGGTTAACTGCTACTTATCGATCTTTTTAAGGATCCTTATGTATATTCAAATACTGAAAATTTCAATCATGTACACACACTGCCAAAAAACTCGATTTTTCTGCTGAAAATTTTGCAAAATCACGGCAAATTGACGAGGTTTTTTCTGTGTTTTGGGGCCAATTGCAGAAAAATGCACAGTTTGGACTGATGCACATGGCCGTTGGTCGGATGTTCCGTGCATCAGGGACCTCAATTTGCAGTCCCCAATGCACCAGCAAGATCCGTGCGGATTCCACAGACGGATCCAGACCCATTCAACCTAAATGGGTCCGTGATCCGTCCGCACCGCAAAAAATAGAACATTTTCTATTTTTTTGCAGAGGCACAGAGAGACACCTCATGGAAGCACTTCAGTAGCGCTTCCGTGGGGTTCTGTACCTCTGTTCCACACAGGATCTTCCGGATTGCGGATCCATTAAAGTGCGGGCTGCAATACGACCACGGCCAGGCAACGGCCGTGTCCATGAGGCCTTTGACTGTGACAAATGAACTAGCTAATCACATGCATGGACCATTTGTTATACTTTAAGAGGATGTTCACACCGTGCTGTAAAGTCATGTTTTTTTTGCTGCACTTTTTGCTAAATTATTTTTTTTTAAAAACTGCAGTTTTGCCATGGTTTTATGAAAATCTGAGCAAAAAACATGAATAAAATTAAAGTTTTAAAAAGAGGCAATCAATTGGAGTAGCACATCCATCAATAGCAGCTTGCTGATGGTTTCCATTTATCAACAGAAAATTGCTTCTATGCTGTATAAGCAAACTGACGTTTTTTAAAGAAGGAAAATTTCAAACTAAGTGAGTAAAGCAAGTAGGATCGGCATGATGAAAAGTTGAGCCTGGGAAAGAGCCTTCAAAAATATATATGGGACTAATATATATGGGATTGTAGAAAATTCTATGAAAGGTCCTTAAAGGGGTAATCCGGTTTCAGCAAAGGAAAGTTATGTATTGCATAATTTAAAGATCTACAATTTCCCAATACACTTTCTACAATAATTTGTCACGTTTGAAGATCTCTGCTTGCTGTGACTTGAGCCTTCATGATTTACTTCCAGTAGATATGAATCCGTCCTGATCATGTGATGGATACTCAGGGGTACTGTATGTTTTGCCAACTCTGATATACTGTAGATCAAAGTCAGTTTCTGTAGGGCAACACCAAGAAATGAAAGGTTCACATACTTTTGGCCATGTAATGTACGAATAATATTGTATACATGCATCCGCCACTAGGTGGCACTGTTCTATTCATTTACTTTGAATGCTATGATTGTAAATCCTGACCTGTCAGTCAGACTTGGTTATGTAATATTGAGAGAAGTCTGTTAGATCACGACTTCATGTGACTGCTTGTGCAACGGCTGCACCTGGGTAACACTGACGCTTTTCACGTCAAGCAGATGCTTGAGAAATAAATCAATGCATCATATGGCGAAACAGGCTTTACAGTGGAGGAAACAGTCAGCAGAGGTACTAACTCTTTCTAGTATGGAAGTATGATTTACACATTGCTGTTCTTTTGCTTTGTTTTTTGTTTGTTTTTCTGCACTGTTTGCAAAACAAACAAACAAAAATAAAAGATCACTGATCCCCATTTTTTCTTTCACTGTGTTATTCCAGGATGGAGTCTAATGTGCACCAACAGTTTAATGCTTCTGACTCTCCTCCGATTAGAGAAAGCGAGAGGAGTCCGAAATAACCTTTCTGGCTTTGGAGGACTTGACCTGTTTGAACACTAAATGGACAGCCCATTGATTTCAATCGGCGCCACCACCGCTCCATTTAAACAGGGTTCATGGAACTGTGATTGGTTGGAGTCCCATCAGTTGTTATTCCCTTTAAAGAGATTGGCCCGCATATACAGGATAAGTGACAAATATTTGATTGCTGGTGACCCCCACCAATCAAGAGAATTGGGCATCCTTGACTCGTGAGGACCAGGACAGACCCATCTGGCTGGGGTTTGTCTCTGTGTAAGGTGGTGGGTGGGGGTATTGACAGCTCATTTCCATTGTTACGACCACCCTACAATCCAGCAGCGGTGGTCGTATATGCACACTATAGAAAAGAAGTGCCGACCTCTCTGGTGGCAGAGACCGTGGGAGCGCACATAGGCTGGGGCTTTTTCCTGCAATCCATCACGACCACTGCTGATGGATTGCAGGATGGTCATAACCATGGAAACAAGCAGTGTATAATGTGATGGAAAAATCAATCCAGCCAGCAAAGAAGGCAATATGGAGAATCACAATACATTAGTAAGGGCCTTGTATTAACTTTCTCTACATGACAAAACATGGCTGTTTTGGCACAGTTTTTATTTTTTACAGCATTCACCTGAGGGGACATCAGGTGATGTTTTTACAGAGCAGGTTGTTACGGATGTGACAATACCTAATGTACCTAATGTGTATACTTTTTTTTTTTTGTTAAGTTTTACACAGTGAAAGCATTTTTGAAAAGAAAAATATCTTGTTTTTTGTTGCCATTTTCTGAGAGCCATAATGTTTTATTTTTTGAGCGGAATGAGATGATGGTTTGATTGGTACCATTTTGGGGTACGTACAACTTTTTGATCATTTAGTATTACACTTTTTGTGAGGGAAGATGACCAAAAATTGCTGTTCTGGCAATTTTTTTTTTGTTTTTTTACGGTGTTCACCTGAAGGGGTAGATCATGTGATATTTTTATAGAGCTGGTCAATTTTATTTTTTGCAATTTTATATAACTTAATTATGGAACAAGGGCGCTTTTTTTGTTATTATGTAAAACACTTTTTTCTGTTTTTTTGTCCCACTTTGGGATTTCCACTTTTGGGGGTCTGATTCCCTGTACAATGCATTACAATACTTTTGTATTGTAATGCATTGGCTGTCAGTGTATTACACAGTGTGCTTGCCTGTGAGATCCAGGTGGCTGGGCCCCACAGGCTTCTATGGAAGGCAACACTACACCTATAGAAGACATCAGGCTGCCTTCCGAGCCATTGGATCCCCGTCAAGGCAGCGCGGGGACCCAATGGGGACAGGGAGGGAGCTCCATCCCCCCATACAGCCCGCATATGCCACGGTCCGCACTGACCGCAGCATAGCAAGGGTTAATGTGCTGGCATTAGTGTTTTCACTGATGCCGGCACATATAGCAGGGGCTCGGCTGTCACTGACTGCTGATTAGGTGGGCGCAGCTCCTGCACCTGCCCTATGACCCTGCCGTACCTGTACGGCGCTGGGATTTAAGTCACCTCCCGCAGTGCCATACGTGTATGACAGTGGTACCCTACGGGTTAAGAGACTGCAACCAGCAAGCAGTGTGGTCTCCTGGTTTTGGCTTAAAATCGATGATGGAAATCACTGTCCAAACACTGATTGTGTAAATGAGACATAGGGTTGATGACCGGAATGTGTTTCTTGGTGGAATCTAAAGACCGGTTGCTGATGGAGCAGGTAGCATCCAATAAATCCCGGCAGAGACCCCAAGGAGACACCTCGATGAGACGTCCATGGGCAGCACGTGGAAGTAGACAGTACGCTATGGTAGCACTGAGACCTGCTGTACATTTGGTTTAATGCTCCATGATTGTCTGCTGTGTACAAGGCCTCTACTTTTTGCCCTCAGAGGTCACGACTCTCTATTGCTTCAAAATATGAATATTTGCGCAATGTGGCCTAGGCGGTGCTGGCATCGTAATATAATCTGTGCTTTTCCGTGCTGCTCGCAACTATTTGTGGAATGTGCTTATTTATTACAAAACATCGGCCAAGAATGCACAGATCAGCAAGAATTTCACTGGAGATGACTGGATAATAGATCCACGGTTTAAAGGGGTCCTAAGACTTAAAGGGCATCTGTCAGCAGTTTCGTACCTATGACACTGGCTTACCTGTTACATGTGTGCTTGGCAGCTGAAGGCATTTGTGTTGGTCCCATGTTCATATGTGTCTGCGTTTATGAGAAAAATGAGTGTTTAACATATGCAAATGAGCCTCTAGGAGCAATGGGGGCGTTACCATTACACCTAGAGGCTCTGCTCTCTCTCTGCAACTGACACGCCCTCTGCACATTGATTGACAGGGCCAGGTGTCATGGTGTTTACTGTCTGGCCTTTTCAATCAAAGTGCGGCGGGTACAGCAGTTGCAGAGAGAGCAGAGCCTCTAGGTGTAATGGTAACACCCCTGTTGCTCCTAGAGGCTCATTTTTCTCAGTAATGCGTGCACATATGAACATGGGACCAGCACAGATGCCTTCAGCTGCCAAGCGCCCATGCAACAGGTCAGTCAGTTTCATAGGTACAAAACTGCTGACAGGTGCCCTTAAAGGGATTGTGCATCAATATCATCCCATCTCCCATCTCTCCCGCTGATCAGCTATTTGAAGAGGTAGCTGTGTTCATGCGAGCACCTCTTCCTTTTTAAGATAACCTGTGCATTGTCTCCTTTCTAGAGGAGGTGCATTGTAATGGAACGAACAACTGCAATTACATTGTGCGGAGAAGGACAGGTCACTAATATTTCTCAAACTCTTTAATCATTGTATAAAATGGTCTGCAATTTCCTAATATATATTTTATCAAAACTCAAAGAAAAAGTGAACCAAAACACATTTGGATGTGATTTATAAAGCTGGTTGAAAAAAAAATATCTGCCTTTGTTCCCCATAGCAACCAATCACAGCACAGCTTTCATTTTACCACAGCATTGATAGAATTGAAAGCTGCACTGTGATTGGTTGCTCTGGGCAACAAAGGCAGATCTTCTTCTGACCAGTTTTATAATCTCACCTAAATGTTGTAATTCGTCTTTGCTTGCTGTCATTGAGTGGAAACCAGGGGCGTAGCTATAGGGGTTGCAGAGGTAGCGGTCGCTACCGGGCCCAGGAGCCTGAGGGGGCCCAAAGACCCTTGTGCCGCATAAGAAGACACACAAAGCACTAAGGGAAGGGGGGGCCCAAGCTGAACTCTTGCACCAGGGCCCATGAGCCTTTAGCTACGCCGCTGGTGGAAACATTACTGTTATTTTGAGTTCAAAACTCTGTGGCCAGAGTGACAAGTCAATAACACACCACCAGACCCCTGCTGTGTTCAAACCCATCCGTTTAACCCCTCACATTCTGCAGTCACACCCTGAATATAAGTAGCTGACAAAAAAGAAGGGGCTTTCCTTGGTACCTCATTTGCACCTATGCATAGCCTGTTCTAGGCCTCTTTCACACGAACGTTGTTTTTGCGGGCTCCGATACGCATTTTTGGCGAATAGGATGCGGACCCATTCATTTCTATGGGTCCGCAAAAAATACTGACAGCACACTGTGTGCTGTCCGTATCCGTATGTCCGTTCCGTAGCCCGCAAAAAAAAAATAAAAAATAGAACATGTCCTATTCTTGTCCATTTTGCGGACAAGGATAGGCATTGTTACAATGGATCCGCAAAAAACGGATGCCATACGGACGCCATACGTTTTTTTTGCGGACCGCAAAACACAACGTTCGTGTGAAACTGGCCTTAGGCATAGAAAATTATCTAAATCTACGCCAGCAAGGAAGCTGGTGTAGATTTAGGCCGGCGGTGGATCTGCTGAAGTTATGTAGAGGTCGACGCCTCTTCATACCATCATGCACCAGCGCAAAGAGGTATTAAGACCGGAGTCTAAAACGCCAGTCTTTGGCTTCATTCACACGTCCGTATGTGTTTTCCGTGTTTCCGTTTTTTTGTAGCAATGCCTATCCTTGTCAGCAAAAATAGGACATGTTCTATCTTTTTTGCAGAACAGACATATGTAAACGGAATGCATACGGAGTACCTTCCGTTTTTTTGCAGACCCATTGAAATGAATGGTTCCGCATACGGTCCGCAAAAAAAATGGAACGGACACGGAAACAAAATACGAACGTGTGAATGAGCCCTTATTGTCCGCATTACGGTCAAGGATAGGACTGTTCTATTAGGTGCCAGCTGTTCCGTTCCGCAAAATACAGAATGCACACGGATGTCATCCGTATTTTTTTCGGCTCCGTTTTTTCATACCGTCGGGTGAATGAGCCCTTAGGGCGTGTCAGCTCTCCACATACACTAGACTTGGTTCCCATGTAGACTGTAGTGTGATTTTGATAGCCTGTCAGGCCGACTGTCTTGCCAGTTAAGGAACTAGACATAGGCAGGAAGGTATACCTGAGCGCAGTTTTCACTCTGTCCACTAGAGCGCACACAATAGGCTGATATTGCCTGTTCTAGCAGCTTACTTTTCGGATTTGCTGTACAGACTGGGTCACAGTCAGCAGAGCCATCTCGTTCTCATTAGTGGTGGCAGATATAAGGATAGACGACAGCTCTTTGGTACAGCTGGTGGCCTAGATGAGGCAAGATCGAAATGCTGTACACAGAGACAAGGCTTTGTATGCAGTTTCCTACATCTAGGCATAAGTTGTCTCGATATAAGTTGTCTCGATATGTAATACGCTGTCGTCACTATGTGGTTTTTATGAATGACAACATTTGTGGATTGTGTGTAAAGCCGTAATCTTCAAGATCAGAGCCTCGTACTTCCCGTCTGTAGCTGCTGTGTCATTATACATTGCTGCACTGTAATTTTACCACCTGCGCAGGTATTACACCCGCCCCACCCACTCCCAGCTGCCAAAGCCAATTCCGCCTGAAGACAACTAATGCATATTTCCACATGGCTCTCTCTCTGATATCATAGATACTTGTGAAGTGAAGTCTGTGATCTCGGGCCACCACTGCTTTCCAGAATCCAAGATCATACCCCTTTGGTACTGCTCAGAGACGTCTTTCAGGCCAGGGCTTTACAGTGTAGACCAGGGATGCTCAACCTGCGGCCCTCCAACTGTTGCAAGACTACAACTCCCAGCATGCCCTAATAGCTTTAGGCTGTCCGGGCATGCTGGGAGTTGTAGTTTTGCAACGGCTGGAGGGCCACAGGTTTGGCATCCCTGGTGTAGACCAAATTGTCTAAGAATATTCAACCCACAATAGCGGTCAGTACTGTAGGGACTTCAATAATCACAGCTGCTTGCAAAATTGAGGCCACGTGTCATGTGATCCTATGGGATGCATATGTGTTTCACCGGACAAGCACGTGTGTGATCATTCGTGTGTATTTTCCATGAAGCCTTGGCTTGAAGAGATTGTCCAGGTTTTATAAAAAAACATGGCTGCTTTTCTCTGAAAACAGCGCCACACCTGTCAATAGGTCATGTACGGTATTACAGTGCGACCCCGTCCACTGTGCCACAATACCAGACGCGACCTGTGGACAAGTGCGTGGCTGTTTTTGGAATAAAGCAGCCACTTTTTTCTAACCCTGGACAACCCCTTTAAGATCAGTGCAAGCTGCGGAGTCCCTATTCCTTAAAGGGGTATTCTGAAATCTTAAAGACATGATATCCAATCACTTTATGACCGGTGGTGGTCTTATCTCTGCGATTCCCACCAAACCATAAAATAAAAAGACCCCTTCACAGTCTTTTCCTGTACGGTGCCACTCCAGGGCGCCTGGTTGTGTAGGGAACTGCAGCTTTGCTTACAGAGAGGATACTCGGAGCAGGGAAAGACTGCAAAAGGGCCAAGGCACTGATTTAGCTATGCAGCCCTTTCATTTTTCAGGATCAGCGGGGGTCCCAAAAGTCAGACCCCCACCAATGATCCGATCCTAGCCATATACCCTTATATCATGGAAACATCCCTTCCACTCCATACATCGGATGGAGATTGTGTCTGGAGCTTGTGCATGAATTTCTGCAATGGCCGTGCAGGTGAATGGGACAAAAAAAAATCCGCTGGGTGTGAACACAACCTTAGGGCTCATGCACACAAACATTTTTTTTTTTCCATGTCCGTTCCATTTTTTTTTTTTTTTTTTGCGGACCGTATGTGGAACCATTCATTTCAATGGGTCCACAAAAAAAAAACGTAAGGTACTCCGTGTGCATTCTATTTTCGTATGTCCGTTCCACAAAAAAAATAGAACATGTCCTATTATCACATTACAGACAAGGATAGGTCTGTTCTATTAGGGGCCAGCTGTTCCGTTCCGCAAAATACGGAATGCACACGAACACCATCCGCAAAATACATACGGTCATGTGCATGAGCCCTTATACAGCATGCTTCAGTATGTTTCCTTCAGATTCGAAGAATGTCGTATAACATTGGAGGCACATGGAGGTACAGTGGAATTCTATGGGGATCCTATCATGGCAAATGTGTAACAAGTGTCTAAGGTCCCATTCACACGACCATATTTTTGGTCAACATTCAATTTAATGGGGCCGCAAAAGTTGAGGACAGCACAGGCTACAGTAGTTTGCTGCTTTGGAGCCTGGAAAATCTGGATGTCAACCCTTGTCATCAACAAATCGAAGCTGGTTGCCACCCAGATTTTTTTTTTTTTTTTTTAAGATATAGATGATAAAACGGAATAGAATAATTAACTTGACACAAGTTTAAGGCTGCAGTACATGGCCAGGACATGACACTTTCCGATTACTGAAAAGCACAATCATGGGCAGATGAGGCAGCTTGTACGGTTTCATTTTCGCGGTACAATCCTGCAAAAACCAGTCCATTAGGAGAAATGTTATTTTATTTATTTATTATTAATTTTATTTATTTAATTGTGTTTATTATTTAATTTAATTTGTTCATTTAATTAATTTTTATTTATTTTATTTATTTATTATTGATTTTATTTATTTAATGTTATTTATTATAATAACATTAAATTTATTTTATTTATAAATAAATACATATTTGGCACAGTTTTTTTTTTTTTTACTGCGTTCACCTGGCGGGGTGGATGATGTGATATTTTTATAGAGCCGGTCGATACGGACGCGGCGATACCTAATATGTATACCTTTCTTTTTTTCACAATTTTTTTTTTACTTTTTTTTGGAAAATGGCGTTTTTTTTTTTTTTTTTACTTTAATTATTATTATTATTTTTTTTTTAACTTTATTTTTTAACTTTTTTTTCCACTTTATTTAACTTTTGGGGGTCTGATCCCCTTTACTTTTGTATTGTAATGCATTGGCTGTAAGTGTATTACTCACAGTAATACACTTACAGCCTGCTTCCTGTGCGATCCAGGGGGCTGGATCGCACAGGCTCGCAGGGATAGCAGCCACGATGCCTAAGGAAGGCATCGGGCTGCTATCTAAGCCATCGGGTCCCCGTCACAGCAGCGTGGGGACCCGATGGCCTCACTCGCCATCCTGAATAGATCGCGCACCATGCCGCACGCCTCATGTGCCGCGATCAGCGCTGACCGCGGCACATGAAGGGTTAATGCGCCGGCATTGGTGTTTTTTACCCATGTGCCCAGTAGCCGGACCCCCGCCGCTGGTCCCTCTGGGGGCTCCCTGACACCCCTTTTCTGCAGCGACGTCTACAGATTGGGGACTCGCGCCGCCTGCAGTCTAAAGACAGTGGGCGGTCGGCATCGGGTTAATATTATTGCTTTTATTTATTTAATGTTGTTTGTTATTTTATTTTATTTATTGTTCTGGTAATTCATTTTATTTATTTATTATTATTGCTTTTATTTATTTAATGTTGTTTGTTATTTTATTTTATTTATTGTTTTGGTAATTCATTTTATTTATTTATTTATTATTTATTTTGGTGGTGGAAATGTTTATAAATTGTGCCATGCAAAGTGTCTAAAAGCAGTTTTGGCTTGCAGAATCTAAAAAAAGCATTGGGACATGCAGTCAGGAAGGGGTTAACCTGTCATCAGAGGCACAGGAGAAGCAGAGGGAGGGGGCAGGGTTGCAAAGAATAATTGTGTATGTGTGTGTGTTCAGGAAGCAAACAATAAGGTGCACTGCTGCTTTAAATGCTGTGGGCTGTGTGCATGCAGAGCTCAGCCGGATCTGGAGCTCTCTGATCAGTAGCTGGTGGCTCAGCCCTTGGTGAGGCTGCTTCACTCTGGCACAGCCCACTGTGGAGACACCAGGGCAAGGCGTACAACATGATCCATCCATGGTGCCCACTGAGCTAGTATCTGCAGACACCTTAGCTGGCGGAGGTGGGAGAGGAGGTTGTGCCTTGCATTGCTGCCTGGTAAGTTGCAAACTTCTTCATTCTTCTGCTTCGTAGGCAAGGGAGATGATTTACAATTATCTGCGGCTCGTGCTATACGTCCCCCTTTGTTTTGTCTTTTTTTTTTTGTTCTGGCATGGAAGTGGTTAAAACCAACTGCTGAAAATGAAAGCAGCCCCGTCCTCTCCCATGGGGTGTATGCTTTCCTTGCAGGGCTCAGGTTTCACAGCACCTATAACCTGCTGCCTAGCATTCAACAGGTGGAACGTGAACTCATACTATGGCTACTTATTGTTATTTTGCAGGGAAATGGGTAACCAGGTGGAGAAACTGACCCATCTAAGTTACAAAGAAGTCCCGACCGCAGATCCCACAGGGGTGGATAAGGATGACGGACCTAGAATCGGAGTCTCCTACATCTTCTCTGCCGACGACGATGACTTGGAGGAGCCCGCGCATGACCCCGACAAGCAAGGATCTCTCCAAGAGGACCTGCAATACGATCACTGCAATGAGGTGGAGTGCTCGGTTTATTATAGGGATGAATGTATTTATGAAAAGGGGTTTGGGGCCGGGGACCAGCTGAGCACTTACTCCCCGGAGAACCTATTGAATAAATGCAAGCCTGGGGACCTGGTGGAGTTTGTAGCCAAGAACCAGTATCCCCACTGGGTGGTGTACGTGGGTGACTTTCAAGTGGTACACTTATACAGACTGGAGATCACCAACAGCTTTATGACCGACGCCAGCCAGGGCCGGAGGGGCAGGATCGTCAACGACCAATATAAATTCAAACCCCTGAGCCCCGAGATGGTGGTACAGAACGCCATGGAGCAGGTAGGGGCCAAAGACCAGGAGCTGAGCTGGAGGAACTCTGAGTGCTTTGCAGCTTGGTGTCGGTACGGAAAAAGAGAGTTCAAGATAGGAGGCGAGATCAGGATAGGCAAACAACCCTACAGGTTAAAGATCCAGCTGTCCGAAAAGAAAAGCCACACGCTGGAATTTCAAAGCTTGGAGGATCTGGTCATGGAGCGGAGGAGGAACGATCAGATCGGAAAGGCGGCGGTTCTCCAGGAACTCTCCAACCACCTCCACGCTGAAGATGAGGTCAGGACTGATCACAACGCCAGCTGATGGATTAAAACCGAAGGCTGCGAAATTGAGATGTTATAAGCCCCCCTTTGGGCTGATTCACTGCGGTTTTATTCAAATGGCTTGTGAAAGGAAAGCTGATTAGTTCTGCTTCGGCGTTAACCCTTTGCGCCTCTCCCTGGTTTACTGCAGAGACCAGTTTACAGATTTCTGGAGCCCATGTCGTAAATTATTTTGGCCGAAAAAGCACTATGCATTGAGCTTGCAAATTTTTATTTTTATTTTTTTGAGTCACTCCCTTCGCAAACCTTGCGTCCAATGAATACGGTTTATGAGCTAACGAATCACTTTCTAATCTCTGATTCGCGCATCTTCCTTTGCATTTCTAAAACCAAATATTAGCACAGAAAATTTTTGTATTTCCTTAATATTTTTTTTTTTTTTTTTTTTTTTACTATTCTCTAAAATCAAGGTGCACCTCTTGGCACAGCTGTGAAGTTTTCATAACGTAAAATGTCTTCTCTTAGCTCCGTATTTGCATAATGGTCACATTTCGTGCCGCATAAAAATGATTTGTACACTTTAATTTTGGGAAATGGACCGCTGGGCTCGAAAAAAAAGGTTGGGGAGGGGGAGTAAATCATCCGTTCTCATCTAGAGATCTAGTAAACCTCGGGAAGATGCTGTAATCTTCATGCTACCGCGGTTTCCCTGCCAGGTTGATGCTTTGAGGAAATTTTTTTTCACAAAGAGTTTAACCCTTTGTGTCTGGAGCGGCTGGTTGATGCGTTTGGAGGACGGGGGTGCAGCACTGGGTTCACTGACTCTCTGAGTGAAGTGGTTTCATTGGAAGTCTTACCGGGTGATGAGTGTCTCAGGAGGGACGTGTATCAAGGCATTCGAACTTCCCAATGGTAGTGATAGTCTGCGGGAATGTCTGCAGCACATTGCACTCCATATTTAAAAAGAAAAAAATTCTGTCTGATGTGAATTACAAAGCGGGCATCAATAATTCATTACATACAGCCGTGGTCCTTACACCTGTGGCTCTCCAGCTGTTGCAAAACTAGACATCCCGGCGTGCTCTGACAGACGGCAGTTGTGGCTCGTGCACAGTACCGTCTTCCAGACTGAGCGTGGTCTTTGCATGACCTCTAATGAATGCTGGGGGTTGCAGTTTTGCAACTACTGGAGAGCGACAGATTTGAGATGGTTAGCAGGGATGATTAACCTCCGGCACTCCAGCTGAGGTGAAACTACGACTCCCAGCATGGTCTATTTATTTCTATGGAGTGCTGAGAACAGCCAAGCAAGTGTGCATCTTGGGAGTTGTAGTTTTACCACAGCTGGAGTGCCAGAGGTTAGCCATCACAGGTCTATAGGGAAGGAGATGCCCATTGTATATAATGGCCTGGTCTCAGTAGGGGTATATTCATACACTGTGGTCTATTGCTGCGGCCATCTAAAATCAACGCAAAACACACTGGTTTCTTTAGTTGTTGCATTTTGCCCCCACACTATGTGAGTGTAGTGGCCTTCCAAAATTATACATAAGGTCCTTTTGCTCTAACTGACAATTAGTCCAATTATCAGGGATGAGCATTTGTCGAAAACGCTCGTTCCTGATAAATTAACCTGTGTAAAAGGTGCCGGCGATCACCTGGTGAACCAGCACCAAAAATCACCGTTAGGCTTCATTCACATGACCATATTTTGTGTCCGTTCCATTTTTTTTTTTTTTTTTTTTGCGGACCGTATGCGAAACCATTCATTTCAATGGGTCCACAAAAAAAAAAAAAAAAAGGAAGGTACTCCGTGTGCGTTCCGTTTCCGTATTTCCGTTCCGCAAAAAAGATAGCACATGTCCTATTCTTGTCCGTTTTTCTGACAAGGATAGGCATTGTTATAATGGATTCGCAAAAAAAAAAAACGGATGCCATACGGAACGTTATCCGTTTTATTTGCGGACCGCAAAACACATACGGACGTGTGAATGAAGCCTTTTAGGCCTCATTCAGACCGTATATTTGCGGGTCCACATTATTGCGGACCCGCAAATATACGGGGACCGCCCGGCGTGTGTTCCGCAGCGCTCGGAACACACGGCGTGTGGCCCCCATTGAAAGTGCCTATACTTGTCCGTACGCACGGACAAGTATAGGACATGTTCTATCTTTTTATGCGGAGCCGCGGCTGTGCGCTCCCATAGAGGTGAATGGGGTTGCATATATTCTGCAATTTTGCGGAATACATACGGCCCCATTCATACGGTCGTGTGAATGGGGCCTTACTGTGCAGTAGGTCGTTCGGTCTAAAAAGCGATCTGCTTCCCCGGAACCAAATTTTTCGATGGCGGACAGGTAATCGCTGTATCAATCACTTTCCCCCCCCCCATACTGCAGAGGTGATTCCTGCATGTAAATACAGCACTGATCTCCGCTGATGATCAGGCAATTATCGGGAACGTCTGATTCGTACTCGATAGTTGCCTGACACATCCTTCCATGTAAATGAACCTTTAAGCTAATTTCATACAACTATACAAGCGTAACTGTGCTGCATTTCTGAATGGTACCATTATTATGTCCATGTGAAATTGGCCTTCTGATATTTTTGGGTGAGCGCAAAGTGGATTCAAATGTAACGCCACCGACAACTTTGTGGATTTGCCACAGAATTCACCCTATGCAAAGAGTCAAATTTGGATAAAATGCTCCATACGCATCCACACTTATGCCCCTTTCACACGAGCGGGAGACTCGCATGTCTCCCGCAACGCATCTACAGGGCTGGACTCCGGCACTGACTGGGATCGCATATAATGCTATGCGATCCCTGTCAGTGCCGAGTCCAGCCCTGTAGATGCGTTGCGGGAGACATGCGAGTTTCCCGCTCGTGTGAAAGGGGCATTAGGCTCCTTTCAGTCGGGCGGGTGTCACGCTGCAGACTCACAGCGCAGCTCCCGGCCTGAACTTCCAGCACTGCCGGGGTCACATAGAATTATATTGATTTATGATGCTATGTATCCCTTACAGTTCTGGAATGTATTGGATAACACTGACAGCATCCGGCAGTGCTGGAAGTTCAGGCCGGGAGCTGCGCTGCGAGTCCGGAGCGTGACACCCGCTCGTCTGAAAGGGGCCTAACGGTGGCAACTTGTTGCTGCTCCCTTATGACCATGCCTGACCCAACTGCAGAATATTAAGAAGTAAAATTGGGAGGTTATTTTAGAAAATCTAGAGGCAATCAAAATTATTTCAAAAACTAGAATGTGACCAAATGTTGAATACTGGTTCATTGACTAGCATTGAATTCTGCGTGCACAACCCTTCCTGTCCAACGACCACTTTTTATATTGGAGCAGTGAAAATTTAGATACCTGATGACCTCAGCCGGCTCTAGCCACCATTTTTTTTTTTTTTTTTTTTCTCGTTTAACCCGTCATCCCATTGACTTCAAAAAGTGACTGAAAAAAACAGCAATAGTAATCCTATGTAAGGTTTTGGTGAAGAAACTCCAAAAATGTTGATGGCAAATTAAAAAAAAAATCTGTGTGCCAATTTTGTAAATTTCAGGCAGAAAATTGGTTGGTCACATGACCAATTATATAGATGTGTCATGCCCAGGGGTGCACCTAGCCTTTCTGCTGCCTGAGGCGAAACCTGAAACAGCGCCCCCCCCCCCCCCTTCCCCAATGCCAATTTCTTAACCTAACACCTTCCCTTCAGTCTATGGCCCTTTGGCTGCCCCCCCCCCCCCTGCCTCTACCTGGTGAAGCCTGAGGCGATCACCGCACCTGGCCTCATTGGTGGTGCACCCCTGGTCATGCCTGAAATACACATTGACAATTTAGGAAACCACACTGTGAACCAATTGTTACAGTGTGAGGTTTCATTTCACTGATTTTTAGTTTTCTTCTCAAACACCGAAAGCACGGGCTCCGTGTACAGGAAGAAAAATGAGCCATTGTATTTTGATGCACGGACCCCATTGAGGTGCCATGTTTGAAGCCCTGAGATACAGTAATGAGGCCTTAAAATTACATTTTGCAGATTTATTTATTTTTTTATTACTGTGATTATGGTCCATTCTGCATGAGGCCCAATAGGTGCTTTAGCCTTTTACATTGAGACCTGACCGATAAAGCTGGGTTCACATCTGTGTCCTTAAAGGGGTTATCCGAGACTAGAAAATGCTCCCCCATATGCCCAGGCCCCTCACATTGAATATATTTACCCCGCTCCCTGCACCGCTCCTGGTCCCTGCACTGCTGCTGCTTCTCCCCGTATGTGGATGAAAACATCCGATGCTGGGGCGGGGGGTAGAAGCAGCCAATGGCAGGCGGGGACGGGGATGGGCCTCTCTAGCATCACCCGCGATGCTAGGGAGGCTCGTCCCCATCCCCACCTGCTCCCCCGACACCAGATGTTTTCATCCTTGCGCGGGGAGAAGCGGCAGAGGCGGTGCAGGGACCAGTCACGAATAACCCCTTTAATTTTCGCCATCTGTTCCGTTGGAAGAACAGACTGACGGAATTCTCTGTACCAGGAGTATATGCCGGACCAAAGAGGCTACATACAAATTTATTTTTTTTTGAAAGCCGGCACATACGTTGGTAAGCAGCCGGATTGCCGCCAGATCCTATTTCAGTGTTGTGGTATCCGGCTGTGCTGGATATGGTGAACTGTGGCAGTCTGTTCCTTGGCCGGAAGAGACTGCCGGAGACAAAACCACAGATGTGAACTCGGCCCAAGTGTCCATGACAGATAGTTTTCGTTCCCCCTGTAGTGCAGGTAATTAAGATAATTTCCAAGGTCAAGTAAGGTCACCCAGTAGGCCGTACATAACATCTAGTTTCAGAAGCTTCTGGACTGAACAAATCATTGTGTAGGCAACTTGTATGTATTCTTAGGGTAGGTTCACATATGCGGCAGACGAACAGACTACCGGAGTTTACCGTATCCTAGACACTAGACACTTATGGATCCCTATGGCCTATACTACGATCCAAAGGGGATCTGGCGGGATGTCGGCATAAATGCCAGCTTTCGGCCAGATTAATGCCACTGAATGTGGTGTTTTTTGTCTGGTCAATGCTGGAAGCCCATTGGATCCCAATATAGTCGATGGGGATACGGCTGTTTCCTGCTATGCCGGATACGGTAATCTCCGGTGGTCTTTACTTCTACCAGAGTTTGTGCTGCATATGTCAACCTACCTTTACTATACAGAGTATTGCACATGATCGAGCATGCCACAGTTTTTCTATTCTCGTAGATTTACATGGAATAGGTAAAAAAATAAAAAATTGCCTATACAGACAAGTATAGGACATCTGTCCAGTGCCGTATATAGTAGAGGAAGGGCCCCCATAGTAAAGTTTAAATTAAACCCCCTTCGAGGTGCTGACTTTATCACCCAGGACTGAAGGGTTTTTACCCCAGATAGTCTTTTCGTGGCCAATTCTTCACCCGCTTGCTGGTAGCATTGCAGTTCCTTTTGAGAGTGGATTTCACCAGTATTGGCCCCATAGTATCCACATGGACTGACTCTGTAATACACACCCTTACTGCCAGACAGTGTAGGCCTGGCTTTAAGGAGGATCTTTCAGCTCCCCAACATGTCTGTTAGAAATACTTGCATTTTTCTACATGTTCCTTAGAATGTTGTGTTGTGCCATTGTGCAGTAATACCAAATTTATGCTGTACTTTTCCAGGAGGAATAAAAGGGGAATGGCACAACCCAGGGTTTTAAGGAAAAAATGCTTTAGTTTTGTCATTTCATGAGAAGTACATAGGAGGTGTAACTGGTCATCTTTAAAACCTAGGTGCACCTTGAACACCATTTTGATTTTTGTACTCTACCTCACAAAGTGTAGTCATATTACAAATATTATTCCTGAGTTATAGGATGCGTTATTGGTCAGAGCCGCGTCAAGAATTGTAGTTATTGGAGTTTAATGCATAACAAGCAAAGAGTGACTTCAGCAGCAGAATAGTGAGTGCAGCTCTGGAGCATAATACAGGATATAACTCAGGATCAGTACAGGATAAGTAATGTAATGTATGTACACAGTGACTGCACCTGCAGAATAGTGAGTGCAGCTCTGGAGTATAACACAGGATGTAACTCAGGCCAAGACCAATTCAAGATACATAATGTATTGTTATACTGTGTACAGTGCAAATTGAAAAATTGTGTTCAAGAGCAGTAATGGTGGCTTATCACTTCTAATATGTAAAAAAAATGGACCTAATTGGGGTAAATTTATCAAAGTGGTGTAAAGTAGAACTGGCTTAGTTGCCCATAGCAACCAATCAGACTCTACCTTTCATTTTTCACAGCTCCTTTGGAAAATGAGCAGTGGAATCTGATTGGTTGCTATGGGCAACTAAGCCAGTTCTACCTTACACCAGTTTGATAAATCTCCCTCATTGTGTTCTCTCTCTGCCTTTGGTATGGGCCATTATTAAACTTGCAGAGCATTTTGATAATCACAACACAAGTGTTTACTCCGCTCTTGTGGTAGAAGAATTTTCCAGCTAATTTATGAGTTGCCTTTTTATTTTACTTTTCAATCTGCATAAAGAAGTGAACCTAGTCCTAGAAATTTATTTCCTAACTTCACTGTCTTCCCCATTCTGATAGTTTTGCAGATTATTCTCTGACTATAATTACATATCTGAGAGATGGATGACAAAACAGTCTGTACGTTTAATTAGCTGGTATATTATGGGTCTGCTCTTCTTGGGTTCTGTGAACAGTGGGCCTCACATAAAGTGTCCTTAGCGGGCTGGATCCACCTGGTCCTATAATGTTGCCATATTTCAATATCTCTATAGACCATTATTCCATTTTGGCCAAGGAAATCCAGCATTACTTTTTCCATAAATCTCTGCCCCATCACTCCACATGATCATTCCGTCATCTTACAGATCTGCTCCGAGAACCTGAAGGAACCTCTGTGTACATGGATGTGATTTATATTGTAACTAGTCTCCAGCACTTTCAGAAACTGCCGACATTCGACCTAATGATCCTACTGATCTGTCAGGCTATATACTATTTTTGTTTTTGCTTTATGTCCAATTTAGACCTAATTTCCATAACTTTGACCTACTCAATAACATTGCCTAAAATCAGCTATGATCACGTTTTCTTGGAATTTTAGAGTCTCTATGATGGGTGATGGTTGTCCAATTTTGACCAACATCTAAAAAGCTCCACTATCCAATGCTAATTCATTCCGCTTTCAGATTGCATTGACAAAATTCTGTCTTCCAGCAATCGCCACTAGAGGGAGCACTTGAGCTTTCTGCGTACTGATTATACATTGAATGTAGTTGTAACGATGTATACGCACATAGTTGTAGGCTGGAGTTAAAAGGTGAATCTAGAGGGGAGTTCTGCTGGTTGCCTTGATGCATGGTTCTCTGGTAATAGAGGCTGTTCTAATGCGTGCACACTGTGCTTCACTTAAAAACTGTATTGGTGTAGAGTTTGCATCAAGCTGTATCATCCAATCAGTTGTTTGCTTTCATTTTCTAACCTGCATTTCACAGATATGAGAAATTAATGCTGTTTGTTAAATTTTTCTTTTCTTTATTATATCCCTTCCATTTTGGTTCAAAACCAAATCTGTACGTAGTTGAGAAATGAGACTCAAGAAATGAGTCCTCAAGAAACCTTACGTGATGCATTTGTGTAGATACTGCAAATTATGTTTTTTTTTTTTTTTGTTTTTTTTTTGTAGAAATCATCTTGTTTTCTCTATTTAAAATATAAATATTTTCTTACAGATATTTTTGAAAGATGCTGAAAAAATGTCAGTAAATTTTGCAATTTATAAAGTAAATTAATATTTACAATCTGTGTCTGTTGATTTTTTACCCCCCCCCCCCCCCAAAAAAAAAAAAAGGTAATTATTTAGCTTTTTATATAATCTTCACCATTATACAGCTGTATAGAAGGGGCTGTATCATAGCTTAAAGGGGTTATCGCATGAATAATGTAAAAAATGAAAATCAGACGTCATACAGTCCATGATAATACCTTTCTAACAAAGCTACAAATGGCCCTGTACCTCACATGGATCCAGAGATCTCCACATTCATTGCTCTGCTAGATTTATATCAAGCTGATGGCTCAAGGGGAGTGTCTTTTTTTGCTGCAGCTAAGGGGGCGTGTTCATGTTCCACCTATCACTGCTCAGGAGGCGTGTCTCAGCTCTCCCTATCACAGCTCAGGAGGCGTGTCTCAGCTCTCCCTATCACAGCTCAGGGGGTGTGTTCATGTTCCACCTATCACGGCTCAGGAGGCAGTCGAAGGATGAAACTGAGCATGTGCGGCCTTCTCAGTGAGCAGGTCAAAGAAATAAGAAATTAAGTGCCGCTATAAGGATACATTATATTGAATAACTCAGTAGCTATACAAAATTTTAATTACATGCAAATGCAAAAGTATTCAGACCCAGGTGCTGGTTTGAAAACTGTAGAATATTTTTTTTTGTGGGAACAACCCCTTTAGAGAGAATATGTCAGCACTTCTGACCATGCTTAACTGCTGACTGTACTAGGTATAGGCTGCAGGGAGCAGTACAAGTATACCTTTTGTGGAGCTTTAATCATCAGAAGTAGTGATGAAATAAAAAGCTGTAGAATCCAACCAGGTATCCACCACAGCTTTCACATTTAGAAGTGAAAGCGTTCAATGCAGAGAGCACTTCACAGTGACGCTCTGCTTTCAGAGCACTTTCAGGAGCAGAATCTGGCAGAATATAACCTCATATTCTCACTACTTCTGATGATACAATCTCCTCAGAAGTTATGTTTGTCCTGCTCCCCTCCTAGCCTATACTTAAAGCTGTCAGCTGCATGGTCAAAACTGCTGACAGACTCCGGATTTATTGGATTTAAACTCATCCCCTATCCATTATACGATCATTGGGGGTGCAAACACTGGGACCCCCACCAATTAACAGAATGTGTCCCCGTTTGACTGCAGCAGTGTCAGGGCATGCACGCTGTGGGGGTCATTTATTAAAATCGGCTTGCAGTTTTTTGAGTCAAAGACAAATCTAGGAGGAACGAGAAGTCAAGGTTTTTCCTATATGGTTGCTCTTCCTTTTGAGTCCACTTCTGGCGTTTGCTCAGAAAACTGCAACAATAACTGTAGGTGTGACTTCAGCCTAAAGCTCAGAGTAGAAGAACACCCCCTGCAATATCCGCCATGTCAGAGTGGACACATTTATACAGGTTAATGTTTAACCAACAAATGTAATGAGAACATTCAAGGTCAGCACTAACAGATCCATACCTGGAGCAGCCTTCCAACCTGTAGATCACCTTCACAAAACTCCTAGCCCAAGGCTGACGGGGCATGCTGGGAGTTGTAGTTTTTACAACTGGTCAAAAATGTTTTAACCGCTGGCGCAATGACCAGTGCTTGTCATAGTCAGGGAAACTGGACCAAGTAAGATGATAGAAAAATTAAAATCTCATGCATATTTCTAGACCACTAAGGCTGATTTCACGTGTATGCGTTTTTCTGTTTCAGTATCGCCGGATCTGCTATAATACCAGATGCACCCCAAAGCTAAGAGTGGCTCCGTTAAAGTTGTTATCCTATGACTGATGTAAAAAATTAAAATTAGACATCATAGAGTACATGACAATCTCTTTCTAATAAAGCTAGAACCAGCCCTGTACCTCACATGGATCCAGAGATCTCCACATTCATTGCTCTGCTGGATTTATATCAAGCTGACCGCTCAAGGAGAGTGTCTTCTCTGCTGCAGCTCAGGAGGCGTGTCTCAGCTCTCCCTATCACAGCTCAGGAGGCGTGTCTCAGCTCTCCCTATCACAGCTCAGGAGGCATGTCTCAGCTCTCCCTATCACAGCTCAGGAGGCGTGTTCTTTCTGCTGCCGCTGTCTCCCTATCACAGTTCGACTGTTTTTCTTCCACCTCTTCTTGTTTCTGTCATTTCTTCTAGTAAATATGTCTGTTTGCAACAAGCCACGTTTCTGGTATAAACCCATCATCCTATGCGGGGGCGTCTTACCTTGCCGGACTGTTTTGCATTCCATTCCGGGACACGTCATGGGATATCACTAAGCACCGCAAATTACAACAAAGACAAGCGCCTTTTGTAGTGATTACTCTGCTTCTTAGTCAGCACTCGTCTGACTAGAATATCTTCTCCTCTTCTTAGTCAGCACCTGCCTGACCAGAATTTCTTTTTCCTGTACAGTTAACAATGGCTAAAGTGTCATCACTTTGTAACACTTTCCACGTTTCTTATTTCTTAACATATTCTATACATCAACTAGATCACTATTTTTCTGATACAGAACCCCATCTTAGGCCTCATGCACATGGCTGTTGCTCGGCCATTCCGTGCATTGGGGACCACAATTTGCGGTCCCCAATGCATGGGCAACATCCACGCAGATGGATCCAGACCCATTCAACTTGAATGGGTCCATGATCCGTCCGCACCGCAAAAAATAGTACTTGTGCTGAGGCACGGAGAGAAACCCCACGGAAGTGGTTCCTCCATTCCGCATGGCTCTTTCCAAATTCCAAATGGGTCTGTAGCCGTGATGCATTGTGCACACGGCTGGTGCCAGTATATGATGGACCTGCTGTCTGTGGACCGCAATAGGGACACTGCCAGGTAATGGTTATGTGCATGAAGCCTTAGGGCTGGTTCACACGAACGTGCCGCGTTTTACGGTCCGCAAAATACGAATGCCGCCCGTGTGCCTTCCGTAATTTGCGGAACGGGTGGCCCATTATAGAAATGATCTATAATTTTTGTGGGGCCCTGGAACGGAGCAACGGATGTGGACAGCATCTTTTGTGGCCCCATTGAAGTGAATGGGTCCGCACCCGAGCTTAAAAAAATGCGGCTCGGATGCAGAACCAAACCACAGTTGTGTGAATGAGCTCTAAGACAGAGAAATAATATTCTGGCTGCATGCTGCCACCACTAGGGGTAGCTCAGGAGCCATAAGTTGTATGAAATATGTTTTTTAATAGCATCTGTCAATGCTATTAACCAGGAATACAGCATGGTAGGGTTCGTCCTGCCTAGTTTGTGAAAATGAGGGCTTCAGTACACCGAGGGGGCGTGACCAGCTCTGGAAAGCTGAGGCGCATCAAGGGGCTAGACTCCGCTCCTCAATGCACTGAGGGCCTAAGTTGTATAAGGAATAAACATCTTTTTTTTTCCCCTGGAACACTGCAAATGATTTTTACAAGATATGTATCATTTTGGTGAGCAGTATCAACCCTATCAGGGTTCATCCTGCTGACAGATGCTCATTTAAGTGATTTTTCAGAAAAGAACACTTATCCTCTTTCCACAGAACAGGATAGACGTCTGATCACTGGGCATCCAACATCTGTAGCCACAACAATCACAAAAATGTAGGTCCCAGGGTCCTCTTTAAGAATAGAGTGGTGGTGTGCATGTGTGAACACCGCTCCCTGAGCTGCCAGTCTGAATTAAATCTAGCAGAGCCGCTGGAACAGTAAATGTGGAGATCTCTGGACCCATGTGAGGTACAGGGCTGGTTCTAGCTTTGTCATGTACTATATAATCTCTGATTTTTATTCTTACATCAATCATGGGACAACCCCTTTAAGTACTGGAAAACCCCTTTAACTCTATCTGGATTATCTTTTAGTTCTCTGTACTCTGGAACGTTGTGATCCACAATTTGTAGCTGTTTTGAATGTTACAATGTATTTTTCTGTTTTTAAAACATTTTAAAAACTGTTGAAGATTTAGGTTTTTCCCTACATGCTGTACATTGGCATGGGGAGTGAGTTTTCAGGTACCTCGGAGTTGGAAATTTCAACCTTGGCCGAACTTCATATTCACTGCATTTTATTATTCCGTGAAGACTTTTTTTATATAACAGTTCTGAGCAACGAATATCTGCAGGCATCACCGGTGGCTCACAGCTCTTCAGCTCAAAGGGGCTCAGGGAGGGAAGCTGTGGAGGTTGTGGGGCCCCTTCTACAGATGCAACTGTGTGCATGAGGCCTTAGAATGAGGCATGGCATCAGGGATATACACAGAACTCATAGGGCCCATAGCAAAACTTAGTATGGGACCCCTGCCCCAACCAGTTTCCCAGTATATGCTCGCCAACACTACCAAGCAATGCAAAGCGGAAAGCACAATGTCCCCGATTTCAGATGAGTTTACTTTGTTTTAATAGGAAGACATTTTTATAAAAAAAAATATAAAAATTTGTCCTTAACCTCATCTACGTTATCTGACTTCTATGTTGTAAAAACACGAGCATGTGCTCCAAAGATGGCCACCTTTTTTGCACTGTATTCAGACCAGATAACTGGCATAATTACGTTGATAAATTACCCCCATAGAGCTATAAATCCCTGCTTCCCTTTAGATAATATATTACTAAAGTGGTAGTCTGCAGCCACCACTAGGGGGAGCTCACGACATAAGAATCTATATAGTTACCATTCACTGCCGTGGACACTGTAAAAATGTGATTGCACTGAGCGCCCCCTAGTGACAGCTGCATGAAGGATGTCAGGCACAGAAGAGGCAGTTCAGCGCAAAGCCTCCAATCCTCACAGTTCCAGTAGCAGTTGACTGGTCTTCCATTAGAACATATGATAGGACACAATATGACACTAGGTTTTTTGGGATTTAAATACTAATGGCCTATTCTCGGGGATAGGTCATCAATATCTGATCAGTGGGGGTCCGACTCCTGGCAACTCTGACGATCAGCTGTTTGAAGAGTCCGCGGTGCTGGGGTAAGACACCACGTCTATGGCCTTGGAGCAGCTCAATCTCACTCAAGTGAATTGGACTCCACTGCAATACCAAGAACGGCCACTATACAATTGACGGCGCTGTGCTCGGTATCCTACGAAGAGGACGCAGCGATTGTCAGAGCATCACGGCACCTTCAAACATCTGATCGACAAGGGACCCAGTAGTCGGACTCCCACCACTGTGTCCTGTAAATAGCACCAATAATTTTCTGTCTCTTTCGGGTAGAACGTCTGAACTCATCAGTAGATGAATTTTTTGCAGACAAGAATAGGTAGTCCTATTAGGAAAATTGTGGGATGCACACGGCCAGTGTCCGTCTTTTGCGGATCCGAGGTTTGCCGGCTAAAAAATACGGTGTGTGCATGAGGCCTAAAGTTTATATTCTTTTGTGAAGGGGAATGGGAAAAAATAGACATTTAAAGGGGTTTTCCATCATTTAAAGAAGACGTGTCACCTCTGCTGATGTGTCTGCTTTAGTAAATAATTGTATTCCCCGTTAAATGACGGTTCTGGAGCTTCTGTTTTCATGACTCTACGTGGTGCCGCTCCTCTATTAACTAGAAGGTTATGAATGGATTGCCAACAGCATTAACAACTGTGGATGTGTCCATGTCCACTGTTTAATTAGCACTTACAATATCAAATTGTACAAGGACACGCCCCCAAATGCAACACACAGTTTGCAATTCATTCATAAACCTCTAGTAGGAATAATAGAGGAAAGGCACAACACAGAGTCATAACAACAGATGCTCCAAAATTGTTATTGCAGGGGGTAATACAAGTAGTTAATAAAACAGACATGTCAGGACAGGCGACGGCTCCTCTTTAAATATTCATGACATATCCATAGGCATGCTTGCCAATGCTCCTGGAATATTCTCATGGAAACAAAGGGAGGCCCCGAAAGAGTTGGCAATTTTTCTGGGTGTCCGGGAAGCCTCCTGACACCTCACTGAAATCAGACCCTAGCTGTGTGTGGCGCTGCATCATCAGGGGATCTGTTGGGAAAGGGGTGGGTCTTGTAAAAAGGGGCGTGTCTACCAAAAGTATTTCAATCTTGCATTGCATGTGCTCCATCAATATTTATATACTTATATATATATACTATAGCGCTACTATATTCCACACGTTTCACAGACATTAGCATCATGCTGTCCCCAAGGGGGCTCACAGTCTAAGTTCTGTGTCTTTGGAGTGTGATAGGAAACCCATGCAAACACAGGGAGGACCTACAAACTCCATGCAGCGCTGCAAGGCACCAGTGCTAACCACTGAGCCACCAAGCTCAGATCACTGTGCTTTTGACTAAAGGCACCCCCACCAATAAGCCGTTTGAAGGACATGTGAACGTTTAGGTCTCATCCTCGGCCTGTGACCACACCACCATGGGTCACATGGTCTTTCCTCAGGTCAGTCCCATTCAAGTGAATAGGTTTGAACCGCAGTACCAGGCACAGCCACTATACAATTTAAGGCGCTGTGCTTGGAATACGGTGAAGAAACCGCAACTCACCTGAGTGTCGCTCCCCCTTCAAATAGCTGATTGGCCCCCTAAAGATCTCATACAATGCCCTTCATCACCCATAGGGTCCCATCAGTTGAATAATTTTGCTGACTTACATGTGCAATCCCTGTCACAATGATACTTGGAGGAAATATTCGGATTCCTCCCCGGCTTCATAATAAAACCTCTTCCGCTGCTCCTGAGGTTGATTGAGATTCTGTTCTGACATTTCTCCGGTGCTTTAATACTTTTGTGTGTGAAGCTTCAACCTTTGTGTGAACTGTAGTCGAATTTGGCTTTTATTATTGTTTTAGGATTTTTTTGAAAACACTTCTGAATAATGAAAAACGGTTATTATAAATTTCTATTCCGCTTGATTTAGGAACATCAATGACACTGAAGTTGGAGGGAAGACAATGTGCAGGAAGTCTGTCGATTCTGATTTTGAGCACAAATTATTCTCCCCCTGCCTAATCTTTCGATGAAGCGCACACAATGGCCCCTTTTTTTTGTGTATGGTACATACTTAGCACCTCGGTATTAGAATAGACACTCCGCGCAGACAATTGCTCTTGTTTTCCAGAGTCGGCTATGGGCCAAACAAAGGCCACAATGGATTTCCTGTGTGAATCTCTGATAGGCAGCAATGCATTCAAATATGCCAATGAACTATGATAATAATAATTATAAAAAAAATAAAATAAAAACAAATCAAAAGTCCTTGGGGGCAGGGAGATGATTTTAATAAAATTGTTTAAAAACATTCATAAAAATAACATTTTAAATAAAAATATTTTTATCAAAACTTCAAAAATACAAAAATATATATCACAATACAGGCTGCAAATAAAAATGGAATAAAAATGGAATAATGGAATAAAAATGAATGAAAAAAAAAAAAAAATATATATATATATATATATATATATATATATAGTTTATGTACTTATGTACTTTGTATATTTTATGTACATAAAAATTATGCAGAATAAAAACAGACCTTTAGTGGAATATATAATATATGTATCACAGGCTTTCCCAGAATGCAACAGGGGTGCTACTCAGGGGCAGACTGGGAACTTATAGTGGCCCTGTAACAACTGCCAGTAGAACCAAATACCACAGAACAACATAAAATGCTGCCGCCCCCCACTGCAGTATTCAACTGTATTACTGTCCTGAGGATAGCAATACGGTCGACTTCAGGAGGGAACCTGCGTCTGCCAGACAGGTGCATAAGTACCCGATGCTTCCAACATTAAAGGGGTTATCCCACAAATACTGTAAAATAATGAAAATCAGACATCATATAGTACATTCCAACCTCTTTCTAACAAAGCTAAAACCAGCCCTGTACCTCACATGGATCTCCACATTCATTGCTCTGCTAGATTTATATCAAGCTGACAGCTCAAGGGGAGTGTCTTTTCTGCTGCAGCTCAGGAGGCGTGTCTCAGCTCTCCCTATCACAGCTCAGGAGGCGTGTCTTAGCTCTCCCTATCACAGCTCAGGAGGCGTGTCTCAGCTCTCCCTATCACAGCTCAGGGGGTGTGTCTCAGTTCTCCCTATTACAGCTCAGGAGGAGTGTCTTTTCTGCTGCAGCTAAGGGGGCGTGTCTGTTCTCTCCCTATCACAGCTCAGGAGGCGTGTCTCAGCTCTGCCTATCACAGCTCAGGAGGCGTGTCTCAGCTCTGCCTATCACAGCTCAGGAGGCGTGTCTCAGCTCTCCCTATCACAGCTCAGGAGACGTGTCTCAGCTCTCCCTATCACAGCTCAGGAGGCGTGTCTTAGCTCTCCCTATCACAGCTCAGGGGGCGTGTCTCAGCTCTCCCTATCACAGCTGAGGAGGAGTGTCTTTTCTGCTGCAGCTAAGGGGGCGTGTCTGTTCTCTCCCTATCACAGCTCAGGAGGCGTGTCTCAGCTCTGCCTATCAAAGCTCAGGAGGCGTGTCTCAGCTCTCCCTATCACAGCTCAGGAGATGTGTCTCAGCTCTCCCTATCACAGCTCAGGAGGCGTGTCTCAGCTCTCCCTATCACAGCTCAGGGGGCGTGTCTCAGCTCTCCCTATCACAGCTCAGGAGGCGTGTCTCAGCTCTCCCTATCACAGCTCAGGGGGCATGTCCATGCTCTCCCTATCACAGCTCAGGAGGCGTGTCTCAGCTCTGCCTATCACAGCTCAGGAGGCAGTTGAAGGATGAAACTGAGCATGTGAGGCCGTCTCAGTGACCAGGTCAAAGAAATAAGAGAAAAACAAACAGCAGGTGGCGCTATACAGATACATTTATACATATATTTATTGAATAACTCAATGGCTATACTTAATTTTTAATTACATGCAATTACAAAAGGATTCAGATCCAGGTGCTGGTTTGAAAAATGTAGAATATTTTTTATGGGACAACCCCTTTAATTAATACTGAGAGCATCAGATCATTATGTAACTGGCCGCCGGCCCTGAAGAAGGCTCAGGTGACCCCCTGGACATTGGCCCACCGGGGAATTTTTCTGTACAGTCTACGGCCAGTCCGCCCCTGGTGCTACTGCAAAGGTTTAATTAAGCACACCTCACCACTTTCCAGACACTCCAGATACTCACCAACATCACTTCTCAAATATGGATGATAAGTCCAACAAAACACATTCTGCTCTTCATCAGTCAAAGGGTTAAATACTCTATGAAATGCTATCACTCCTTAGAGCACACAAGGTTAAACTTATTAATATTTTAAGTTTAAATAGAAAGGTGCAGTGATTACTGTGAGACAAAATAAGAAGCAAATAAAAAGAAACAAAACACAGAAAGTCCTAATATTTACAGTCCTCAGAGGCTCTTCTGTTCCTTGAGGGTAGGAAATAACAAGGGGTGCACAGATCACATTTCATTTTCTTAGCCATATTTTTATAATCTCATTCCTTGGCTAAGGTTTCTGCCCATCAGTTCATTAGGCAATGAGGCGATAAGGTGGGAAGTTTATTGTCACCTCAAAAACAGCCAATCTGCCAATCCTTTTCAGTCTGAAAAGCCAGGGTTGGGTGTGAGTAATGCCACTCACTCTCTTCTCCAACAAAGAACTCCCTGAGCTCTGGTTTCTGCTAACCCCATGGTCCAACTGCAGCGAGCCTCTGAAGAGCCAATACAAAGGGTGGGAGTGGTGGTGGCCCTAATGAGATGTTGTGTCACACTGTACTCCCTCAGGTCGTAGATCCCTGGGGGTCGGTGCAGTGGAAAGGTGGTTTGAAGAATCCAGCCAGAAATAAAAGTCTCTTTACTTAGAGCAAAATATAACTTCTGGAAAATCAAGCAGCAGTAAGTACAAAGTGCAGTTTCAGTCAACAGATGATGGCGTCTGGTTAGGTGGCAATAAAATGGCACTTACATGTACTTATGGGGATGGGTGTCCATAGGTGTGATACAGGCCTGGCGTTAGACTAGTCTGGAAGAGGTCTGGGTGATGGGTGTCTGAGTCTTAGTCCCTTACCTGCAGCAGGGTCTGTAAAGCTCTAGTTTTGCTGATCCCTCTGCTGACTGAACACGCTGAATCTTTTTGGCAAGCAGTATTCTTGATTCTGGTAATCTACCTATAGCAGGGGTCAGCAACCTTCGGCACTCCAGCTGCTGTGAAACTACAACGCCCAGCATGCACACTTTCTTGGTTGTTCTTGTAACAAGGAGGATTCTGGGAGTTGTAGTTTCAGAACAGCTGGAGTGCTGGAGGTTGCTGATCCCTGCCCTAGTGTAATGGTCTCCCAGGAGAACTGGTTAAGGTCCCTTGGAGTAGCAGCTCTGGCATATGCTTCCTTTCTCCTCTATGTCTGGACTCAAACTCTCCCTCCTGACAGGAAGTAGGACTAGCCCACTCCTACCGAGAGGGGAGGAACAGTTTGGTTAACCCTGTTCCTGCCAACCATACCTCCTCTGCTAGAGTAGAACATAGAATTATATATAACAAATATAACTATAATTAAATATAACATATATAACTGCAGATGCCTCCAGGTCTGGGGTTACTGCACATCCAGCAGTGAAAGGTTCTTGGCCAGTTTAAAGACTTTACCATGTGGTTGCCAAATACAATCCTGTTTCCCTCTATCACAGCACGATCCAACCCAGGAGAAGTAAATGTAGGGTTTGGTCTGAGAGCTGAATTGATTTTGGAGTCTTGATTTAGAAGAGGCCTAGCATTGCCACCCTGTATTATAACCCCCATTATTTTCAGTGTTCAGGGGCTCCTGTTCTGATGACTACGGTGTAGCTACAATTTCAGGGCTGACAAAACTAACGTAAGATCTGTTGTAAAACAACATTTTCATCTTTACAGTCAGAAAAATCCTCAATGTCTTGATAGAAACCAGCAGGAACCGACTCTCAGCTGATAAGGAGAAAACACAACGCGCGTTTTACGTTAACCCTTTAATAGAGAAGATCTCTCTCTATATGCAGGGAGCAGAATAATTTATCATTTATCTCTTTTTGGCACTAGGCCAACTGTAGCAGGTGTTGTGCTACGGAGTCTATTCTCACATTTTCCGGAACGTAGATAATGATGGCCTATCCTCAAGATAAAGCACCGATATCAGATCAGTGGGGGTCCGACACCCACCATACTGACGATCAGCTGCTTCGGGCTGCCTCTGCTGCTGGAGATCACACAATGAATGGACCCGGAAGCAGAAGGTAGTGGGTGGTCAAGTGAATGGGAGCTGCAATACTCCAGAAACTATACCATGGATGGAGCCTTCCATCTGTTGTGTAGCTTCCAGCGTTGGCAGCTGCGCAGTTGGGTGAGGTTGTCGGACTTCCACCGATCCTGATATTGATGACCTATCCTAAGGCCTCTTTCACAAGAACGATTTGGATTGTCTCCGGATGCTTTCAACGAAACTCGCACCAAGTCAGTTCTGTCTACAATTGCGTTCAGTTGGTCAGTTTTTTTCTGCGCGGGTGCAATGCGTTTTGATGTGTTTTTCACGCGCGTGAAAAAAATGGAAGGTTCATAAACAAAATCTCCTAGCAACCATCGGTAAAAAATGCATTGTATCCGGATGCAGTGCGTTTTTCACTGAAGCCCCATTCACTTCTGTGGGGCCAGGGCTGCGTTAAAAATGCAGTATATAGAACATGCTGTGATTCTCACGCAACGCAGAACTGATGCGTGAAAAAAAAACGCTCATGTGCACAGACCCATTGAAATGAATGGGTCAGGATTCGGTGCGGGTGCTATGTGTTAACGTCATGCATTGCACCCGCACGGGAAACTCGTTCGTGTGAAAGGATTGCCACCATCAATATCTAAGCCCCGGGAAACTCTTTAATGTGTTATTATCAACAGCTGCCAACAGTCCAGAATTTGCAAGTATTGTCAGAGATAAAATGGTCCTGGCTTAGGTAAATCCTGTTTAGAGATGGGCATTCCCTGTTCGGCTTGGGAGTGTTCGAAGGCGTAATTGCCCCAAATTTACCAACAAGTATGTTGCTATGTATTATTAGCTAATTCGGAAACCTCATTTATGTAATTCTCACCCAACCTAATACAGCTGGTTTAACGTCCATATTTTTATATATGGATGTTATAAAGGAGAGCCTTTCTGTTAAAGGGGTTGTCCGCTTTTTACTATTGATAGCCTATCCTATATCCTATCGGCGGGGGTCCGACACCCAGCACTCCCCGCTGATCAGCTGTTTGAAGAGAAGGCAGCGCTCATATGAGAGCTGCTTTCTCTGCTCTGTTTACATGCTGAAAACGCAGGTGTAATGACAAGTATGGCGCCCCCATTCACGTCTATGGGACAGGTCCTTCCAGAACTGTCCCATAGCAGTGAATGGGGACACCATACTTGTAATTACACCTGCGATTTCAGCATGTAAACAGAGCAGAGAAAGCAGCTCTCATATGAGCGCTGCCTTCTCTTCAAACAGCTGATCGGCGGGGGTGTCGGTTCTCGGACCCCTGCCGATCAGATATTAATGACCGATCCTGAGGATAGGTCAGCAATAGTAAAGAGCAGACAACCTCTGAGACTGAGTAGTACAGAAATTTAGATATGCGTGACCAATCCATCTCAAAGTATGGGGAGATGCTTTAACAGTATTCCCTCTCCACAGCAGCAAAGTCTTTCTGCTATAAACATGCACAATACCTTGGTGTCTGAATCTAATGCAAAGCCTTGCTGGGTTCTAGGCCTTCTAAAATGTCTGCTCTTTTTCCTTCAGGGGTACTTTGCTAGCTGTGTTGCTTCCTTGGCAGCTGTAGTCTCATTGACAAAGGTTCTCTGAGCTTAGACCTAGTCCATGCAGGAGCTCTCTACACTCACAGCTACCTTGTAACTTCTCCTCTCCACTAACTACTAACCAGGGAGCGGAACCAGTCCATCACTCTGGTAACCTAAACATAGTCTGCCAAATTGTTAACTGTTAGTTTGCTGATACATTACACATCAACACAATAAATCACAATAGTTAACGTAAGAACATTGCAGTAAAGGGAATCTGTCATCAAATCCATCCTATTAAAACCAGCTTACATGATGTCTGATGAACCCTTGCCACCTGAATATAATATTCTTGCTCCCTTGACTCTCTGTGGCCTTATTGAGGAGAAAACAGCTATAAATTAGTCTCTGAGTGCAATGAGGGTGTTGCCCTTGCACCGCTCACTCGCTACATGCCACTCCCCCACCAGGGTCAAGTGCATACTTATTCACGCTTGGACCTGAGGTTTTGCAGTCGCACAATCGCAACTGTGTTCCGATCATGCACAGTACAAGAGATGAAGCTTGCCAGGCGACTCTTTCACGGCCACCTGAGATTGTAAGCTCTTCTGCACTAAGCACAAAGTTCCTTCATTGCTCCTGATTTTGGGTCATAGCAAAAACCTGACAACACAATCTTCTCCCACAAGCTCTGAAGTCTGTCATAAAGCCCCTTTCCGCCCGGTCAACATCTGGTGGTCATGGTCTATGAGCTGCACCGTTGACCATACACAGTAGCCATATAACTTATAGCTTTGTATGAAACGAGACGTGATCTGGGCATGCCACAAATCAGCACTGCTACATCCGGCCCGTGAAGCCTACTGTGTTATCAGTTCCATGACAGAAAATGAAACATGTCAGTGTCTCCTCCTATCTCTTAGCCAGAGGCCTGCGTCTATCATTGCAAAAGTTTCTCCATAGATAGAAGTTTCAGATATTAAGTATTTCCACAGATTTGTTGCCCTGCTGCGAGAAGAAAATTCTCATCATTCTGGAAATGGAAACTTTATCGTCTGTGTCGTCAAGATGATAGGAAAGGAAACAGTAACATAAGAATAATAAAAGTATAGCAAAGGTGGAGGAGTCAAAGACTGATTTATGGAAGAAGGGGGCAGCTAGTCAGGGCATGGGCAAATAACATGAGTTGGGGCTCATTCCACCTGCGGAGCTTGGGGAATCTGTCCTGTAGGTGTCCGAGCATGCCTCTGGCATCTTCCACTAATGTCAATGGGAGTTATGGAGACAGTCGACACATAAAAACAAAGTCAGCAGGTTTTTGACAAGATCGCTTGACTATATTATGTGTGTGTGTGTGGTGGGGGAGGGGGTTGGGGGTTGCCAGCTTCTTCCCTTGTGAGGGGGAGAAGGATCAGACATGTTGGATTTCAACATAGAAGAAAAGAATCTTCGGCACCCAAACAATAAAATCAACTATTCTTTATGTAATCTCTTTAAAATTTACACTAGCAAAACTCCAAAGCGTTTCGGATGAAACAGATCACGCTTAGTCATTGCATCTCTTTAATATGTACAGCAGTACAGTAGAAAAACTGAAACACGTTTCGGGTGAAATAGATCACGCTTAGTAAATGCATGTCTTTAAAATGTACAGCAGTAAAGTAGAAAAACTCCAACGCGTTTCGGATTAAACAGATCACCGTTAGTCATTGCATCTTATTAAAATGTACAGCAGTAAAGTAGAAAAAATTCCAACGTGTTTCGGATGAAACAGATCACCCTTAGTCATTACACCTCTGCAAAATGTACAGCAGTACGGTAGCAAAACTTCCAACACGTTTCGGATTAAACAGATCACCCTTAGTCATTGCATGCCTTTAAAATGTACACTAGTACGGTAGCAAAATTCCAACGCGTTTCGGATTAAACAGATCACCCTGTCATTTCATCTCTTTAAAATGTACACCAGTACGGTAGCAAAATTCCAACGCGTTTCGGATTAAACAGGTCACCCTTAGTCATTGCATCTCTTTAAAATGTACAGCAGTACAGTAGCAAAACTTCAACGCGTTTCAGATGAAACAGATCACCCTTAGTCATGCCATGACTATGTGTGATCTGTTTCATCCAATACGCGTTGAAGTTATGCTACTGTACATTTTAAAGATGTGAAATAAAGACTGATCAATTTTATCGTTTGGGTAACGAGGATCCTTATCCTTGTTTGCACCTGGTGGTGGAGCTGACACAGCTTTCCTCGTGCAGCACCTTCCAGGAGTCATAAGAGGAACATAGAAGACACAGAGTTTCTCCTGGAGCCTCTTTCTACTTCGAGGTACAGTATCCCTTGGATTTCATCCCTGATTCTTTGTTCTCATGGTACATAAGCTGGCACCAGATGTGTCTGGCAGCAGTTCATTACCCTATCCCCATTGACAGCACATGCATGCTTGGTCAAGCTGAAAATGGATGCATAAGGGAAGTAGTAAGAAAATCTGTTGGATGAAGGAGCCTTTGCAGACAGCTACCCATACACAGTAAATAGTCTGTGGGAAAACCTTTTTTCAGTACTGCAGACCTCCTGGTATTTGCCCTCAATAGTAATGCCAATTTACCCATTGGTTGTAGTGATCCTTAGTTACATCCCGTTTACACTGCATTTACAATATCACATTCATAATAGTGTGGCGTATCAATGGAAACCGTCAGCAAGTTTGTAATCAAACACAACCCCCAGAGCTAAGCTGAGCTCCTACAATGCAGGGGCGAATTGACCATAGACCCTACAGGGAAATTTCCCGATGGGCCGATGCCCCAGGGGGCCACCCAAGTCCTTCTCTCTGCCGCTGACTGGATACATAATGAGCTCTTAATAGTAATTAACGCTGTGAGAATCACGTACTCCTGTACCCGGCCACCAGCCGCACATACCCTCCTGAATTCATCTGCTGTGGCCCGCACCTCACCTTCTAAGCCCCCTGCTCCATAGACAACTGGAGGAGGAGGACTGAAGATGGTCGCTATTGATGGTCACCACAGAGGACCAGCGGTTGGGGCAGTACATTGCGCTACACTGGGTTATTTGGTTCTGCTGGGATGGTATTTTGCACTATAGTATTGTTGACCCCGCCTACTTGTGTCACCCCACCTTCTACTAATTTGGACCTGCCTACAAAATAGGGCCACATTTAATTTTTTCCAGGGCCAATTTAAGTTCCCAGTCCACCCCTGGGTTACTGTGCCATGATATCAGGATAGGAAATAAGCAGCTGATCGGTAGTGGTCTGGTCGCGTGGATGCCCATCATCCCCAAGCCCAGGGGTCCTATTCGGCATTATTAATGGAATGACAGGTTGAGAATGCATGCTGCTACTTCATACACTCTATGTCGTACTATGTTGGAGAATAACGTATGTTGTACTCTGTGGTCCTGAGCAGTCCTATAGAAAATAAAGGGAGTGACAGGGCACATGCTCAACCTGCCAGCCCATTCACATGTGCACACAGGACCCCTGTTCTCTAAGTGGTGGGGCTCAGATTATCACTGATGAGAAGCTTCTCATAAATGGTGGGTGTCCCAGTGGTCGGATCATCACTGATACATAGTAACATAGTTTATAAGGCCGAAAAAAGCCCTCTGTCCATCCAGTTCGGCTTGTTATCCTGTAAGGTCATCCAGAGGAAGGCAAAAAAACCTGTGAGGTAGAAGCCAATTTTCCCCTTTTTAGGGGAAAAAAATTCCTTCCCGACTCCAATCAGACATCAGAATAACTCCCTGGATCAACGACCCCTCTCTAGTAACTATAACCTGTAATATTATTACCTCCAGAAATACATCCAGGCCCCTCCTGATCTCTTATAGTGAACTTACCATCACCACCTCCTCAGGCAGAGAGTTCCATAGTCTCACTGCTCTTACCGTAAAGAATCCTCTTCTATGTTTATGTACAAACCTTCTTTCCTCCAGACGCAGAGGATGTCCCCTCGTCACAGTCACAGTCCTGGGGATAAATAGATGATGGGAGAGATCTCTGTACTGACCTCTGATATATTTATACATAGTTATTACATCTCCCCTCAGTCGTCTTTTTTCTAAAGTGAATAACCCTAATTTTGATAATCTTTCTGGGTACTGTAGTCAACCCATTCCAGTTATTACTTTAGTTGCCCTCCTCTGAACCCTCTCCAGCTCTGCTATGTCTGCCTTGTTCACAGGAGCCCAGAACTGTACACAGTACTCCATGTGTGGTCTGACTAGTGATGTGTAAAGTGGCAGGACTATGTTCTCATCACGGGCATCTATGCCTCTTTTGATGCAACTCATTATCTTATTGGCCTTGGCAGCAGCTGTCTGACACTGGTTCCTACAGTTTAGTTTGCTGTTCACTAAAATTCCTAGGTCCTTTTCCATGTCAGTGTTACCCAGTGTTTTCCCATTTAGTATGTACTGGTGACTTGCATTATTCCTTCCTATGTACATAACCTTATATTTGTCAGTGTTAAACCTCATCTGCCCAAACCTCCAATCTGTCCAGATCCCTTTGTAGCAGTGTACAGATGCTTCTCATAATTGGTGGGGGTCTCAGTGGTCTAATCATCACAAATCAGATGCTTATCTCCTATCCTGTAGCCAGAGAAAATTTTATATTATGGCACAACCCCTTTAAGAGATCACTGGCATCAGGTGTCATAGACAGTCTAATGTGTCTGTTCATTTTCCTAAAAAACAATGGGACAAAAATATACGAGACAGCGTAATGGAAAATCCTAACATTCTGCATATAGCGAAGTGCTTGGATAGTAAAATAAGGTTTCATGCAAATTATAACTTGGGGTCAATGCAGGCAACATTTGCCAGGTGATATGGCAGTAGAATACGTTGCATCTTTTTATCGGAGAGGTACAGTAACATTGTGAAATCCCTTTGACGTATCCCACTAATGGAAGTCTAATATACTGCCATGGAGTGCACAGGTAACCATACTGTGCAGGCCCTAGATTCTACATGTTACAGACAGTGTGTGCCCCAACCAACTGGTTTGACTTTGGGCTAGACCTAAAGGTGTTATCCTGGCAGTCCTGGGTTTTCACCCTTTTATCCCTATAAAAGGACCCAAACTTCCCTGGCCCAGGGGGCGGGTGGGGGTTGGGAGGTGTGAGAGAAGGTGCAAAGCAGCAAGGCAGTGGTGTACATAGAGAAGTAAGGGCCCCATAGCAAAGATCAAACCAGGCCCCCCACACAGGACAGAAGGGTTTCTGCCTAAACCCCTTTCAATGGCCTAATTTGCTAAAAGTTGTTCCTTTAGAGGGTAGAGTCCCGACCAAGTTTTCACCTCTAGTAGAAGAGGAGATGATCCCAACTAAGACTGGGCCCCCTCTTGCCCTGGGCCCCTAGCAGTCGCATCGTCTGCCGCTTTAGTAGCAAGCAAGGGGTCAGGCTATACTAGTAGTCAGGAAACAGGACAAAGTCAGGGAAGGCAGAGTACCTGTAAATCAGTGAAAGTAGTCCAAGGTCAGGGCAGGCAGCAAAGAGTTCATACAGTTACCAGGCAATGGTCAGGATAGGCAGCGGAGGGTCAGTGTTGTAAACCAGGCAGAGGCCGGTACACAGGCAGACAAACAGAAAAACACACCTTCACTGGTCACTAGGAAACCTAAAGCTCAGGCACCTTCCCACAGAGTAAGTTGCCTAAAATGCCCTAAAGTGACCAGCCATTGTCTGGAGGAAACTAAGGGCGCGAGTTGACCCTTTAAGAGTGGGGAAGCACGTGTGCTCCCTAGAAACAGGTTGGGAGGCCTTCACAGCGCAGACCGAGGCCTGCAAAAGCCACGTGGGATGCCGGCGGCTGGACCTGTTCCTGGTGGGCAGCAAAGGGTAGGTGAGACCGGGCCAGGACAGGAGAAGCAGGTTGAGTCACATGGCCCCCATGCCTGTCTGTAGAAGCAGGTCAGAGTTGGACATGGTCCGCCATTGTAACCACCATATAGTGTCTAAATTCAGTGCTAAAAAAATGTCCAAAAAGATTGCTATATAATAACCAACATTGCCATATGGTGTCCAAATGACCACAAAGTGCTGCCATAATACCGTACAAATAACACTAACATATAGTATCTACATTTATTATACATTTACTAAAGGAGGCAGGCTTCTACCTAAATTGGATGCCTTTGATTTCATATAAGATAACCCTAATAAAATCGATAACAAGGATTGAATATTTATAGCTAAAAATAAAACAAAAACTTTTAACCATATTCTTCCTTCAGCTGAAATGGCCCGAAATGCGTTAAATAAAACTTAATTAAATCCAAAAGTAGGTATTTGTTTAATGTTGGAGGGATGGAGGTTAGAGTTAATATGGCGCTTCACTTATAATCATTCTCTTTGATGTCTGGAAATTGATTAAAACCCTTCTTCGGCAATCCACCAGGGGACCGGGGACCCGTTGAGAATATTCTGACAATTTGGAGCGGAAATTATTTCAGAACACATGAAAATGTCTTCTATATATAAACATAAATGTGAAATGGCAGCAAATCCAGAGAGATGTAATCAGGAAAGCGAAATACGTGATCATTTATCGAAAATGGGCCTATCTGACGTCTTTTTTTGGAGACTGGATTTAAATTGGTTGTAAACGAGTATCACATAGAACAGTATGTAAGGACAGTGTTTAAGGGATAGGGGTACACGCCTAGGCCAGTGATCCCATTAAAATTGGAGGGAGAGGCGGGTGCAAGCTCTCTAAGCCCCTCCTAATCAAGCTGTACACTTTAGATAGCTGTCAGGCAAAAAACCCCCTTATACAGTGCCGCACTGCCAATTAGGCAAGGTGAGGCGATAGCATGGCATGGCCTTGGTGGCAAGTGGGGGGGGGGGGCGCAGGGCAGCTGGAGATGAGCACTTCCATTGTGGAAGCGTTCATCTCCATAGTCATCTGTATCGCCATCCACAGGAGAGCGGGGGAGGGGCGGGGAGAAGCATTTTATACTGGCACACATTATGGGGACATTAGCTCAACTGGGGGCACTAAAATGGGGTATTTTTTTGTAAAGGCACACAGAACAGGGGCATTTTTGTACTAGTGCACATTATAAGGGGGTGCTTTTGTACTGTCAGATTATAAGGAAAATTATTACTACTGAGGGAGGGGGGCATTTTGGTGGGCTTTATTGTTACTGTGGGACTATGGGGAACATGATTACTAGTATGGGCACTATGGGAGTATTATTACCTCTGGGACACAGTGCAGACATTACTACAGTTGGGGACAATATAGGGGCACTATTACTACTAAGTGCGCTCTGGCAGAGAATTATTACTATTGGAGGGACGTTTGGGAGCACTATTACTGTGGGGTGCATCCGGGCACAGTTTAGCACAGTTATTTTTGGGGGACATTATGTTTTCACCATTGGTGTCAGGGACACTATTTGCTGGGCGCAGTTATTTTAGGACACTGTGTGCCAATAATTATTGAAGGGCACTATCTGTGTGGTACTAGTATTATCAGGGGGTTTATCTGTTTCTGCAGTATAATATTGAGGAGCACGGCAGGCACAGTATTGGAGGTGGCAGGATGATTTGCCTCTAGTGGTCAGATTGTGACAACAATGTTAGGATGATAGAATATGAAAGGCATACAGCAGTGATGTCATCGGTATAAGGCATGAGCGGTTAATTCATTATGACAGCTGTATCATGGCAGCAACTGTGATGTAATCAAGCCTAAGCTCTGTGACAGGTGCTCCATTATGACATCACACAGATATAACAGTCCTGAGCGCAGCCATTTTGGTGCCATTTTTTCAGTGGAGGCTTTTGCCAAAGCTACTTTTGGTCCCCGGAGAAGCAAGTTTCTGCTACTCTACGAGTGATTTTGGTCCAGAGCACAGAACCACCAGCGCGATTTCTGGACATTTTATTGTCTTTGACAATTTTTTAGTAGATTCCCTTCTTGAGGAATCTGCTCTTCTCATTATTCCTGACACTTGACCATCCAGGCGTACATCTCATCTGTAGACAGCGCAAAAAATGAGTAATCGCCAGCGGCCACGCCGCTCTTCAAGAAATTCCGGAAGGAGACAATCTGGAAATAGATGTAAGTAAAACCTCAAGGAGTAGTTCTGCTTTGGATCAGTTGTCATGTGATGTGGGCTGATTGTGATATTTCATATATTGTTATAGCAACTACTGATGGAAGGAGGAGGCGCAGGCAAGAGCCATCAGAGAGAAGCCGGTCATCACCACGCCGCAGGCCACACGGACAGTCGTCGGAGAGAAGCCAGGCACCCCCACAGCACCAAACTCCACGAAGGAGTAGGCTGCCCCGAAATAGATCAGGCAGGGTTGAGTCTCCATCGCAGTCTGTGCGGCAAGTGAGAACAAGAAGGCGCCGATCTCCACCACAGCGGCTGCAGCGGGAAGCATCAGAGACAAGACGAGCTTCACCATTACGCCGGCAACGAAGAACAGCAGACAGAAGCCGGTCTCCACAACAACCGGAACCTGCAGAACGCTCTTGAACAAGAGCAAGCAGGAGACATAACCGAGGTCGTGTAAATCAGCCAGGAGAAACTGGAACGCTATCGGTATCCCAGCCTACATCTGTTCTCCAAGAACAACCCATACCAGGCCCAAGCACTGAACAGCCACTGCCAACCCCACAGCCACCAGTGGGAACCGAGGAGAATGTCCTGGTGCAGGAGAGACCCCACCAAGAGAGCACCAGAACCCAGCTGGTTAGTGGCCTCCCATTTAGGATCATTGCAGAGAATGAGGATCTGGATTGTCCCATCTGCATAATGACCTATGAAAGTGGAGAACAGGTCACAGAGCTGCCATGTTCTCACGTCTTCCATCCACCCTGCATAGCACTGTGGCTCCAAAGAAATTCAAATTGCCCCATGTGCCGTGCCAACAGTTTTACATGAAGAAGGAGGAAGAGAATGAAGACAAAGAACAAGTGGGAACCATCTGCTATAGTGGACACAAGGTCATCTCCTGCTATGTCCAGAACCAGCACCATCTGCTAGGACATACATTTTTACATCACTGTAAGGAACAGTTGTAGTATGATCCACCATAATGTCATAGACTGTAGATGTCGTGAGTAACATCGGACCTGCACATCCTAGAATTCATCTCCATCTGTGCATGCTGGGACCAGCAGAGGACCCTACAGTCTGATAACCAGAGGTGAAGAGAGCAAACCCACTGGACACCAGAGACCAATGCAAAATCTTTTCCTGAATGTGGTCTGTGATTTGCTCCAGAGACTTCTCTAATAAAGAGAGTTTTACCAATTTTTGTGGATTTAGTTGATTTCTCTTATTGGTTGAAGAATATTAAAAAAAAAACACTTCTGTCTGTCTTAAAGGGGTTATTCAGGGGGAAAATTGCCTCATGTTGTAAGTGGGTCCAAACTGATAGAAAGTGGGGCTAACATGGGGGGGGGGGGGTTCAAATCAAGTAGGCAGGGTCAGCAGTACCCTAAAGTGGCCTTATATAGTGTGATATACTTTGGTATTTGTATCTACAACACCAACTATTGCCCCAGCAGAACCTAATACCAGAGTGCAGCACAATATACCGCCCCCGCAGAACCAAATACCACAGTGCAGCACAATATACTGCCCCAGCAGAACCAAATACAAGAGTGCAGCACAATATACTGCCCCAGCAGAACCTAATACAAGAGTGCAGCACAATATACTGCCCCAGCAGAACCATATACCACAGTGCAGCACAATATACTGCCCCAGCAGAACCAAATACCATAGTGCAGCACCATATACTGCCCCAGCAGAACCAGATACCACAGTGCAGCACAATATACTGCCCCAGCAGAACCAAATACCACAGTGCAGCACAATATACTGCCCCAGCAGAACAAATATCACAGTGCAGCACAATATACTGCCCCCAGCAGAACCAATACCACAGTACAGCACATATACTGCCCCCAGCAGAACCAATACCATAGTGCAGCACCATATAACTGCCCCAGCAGAACCAGATACCACATGTGCAGCACAATATAAACTGCCCCAGGCAGAACCAAATACCACAGTGAAGCCACAATATAACATGCCCCAGCAGAACCATATACCACAGTGCAGCACAATTAACTACTGCCCCAGCAGAACCAAATACCACAGTGCAGCACAATATACTGCCCCAGCAGAACCAAATACCACAGTGCAGCACAATATACTGCCCCAGCAGAACCAATACCACAGTGCAGCACAATATACTGCCCCAGCAGAACCAAGATACCACAGTGCAGCACAATATACTGCCCCAGCAGAACCAAATACCACAGTGCAGCACAATATACTGCCCCAGCAGAACCAAATACCACAGTGCAGCACAATATACTGCCCCAGCAGAACCAAATACCACAGTGCAGCACAATATACTGCCCAGCAGAACCAAATACCACAGTGCAGCACAATATACTGCCCCAGCAGAACCAAATACCACAGTGCAGCACAATATACTGCCCCAGCAGAACCAAATACCACAGTGCAGCACAATATACTGCCCAGCAGCAGAACCAATACCACAGTGCAGCACAATATACTGCCCCAGCAGAACCAAATACCACAGTGCAGCACAATATACTGCCCCCAGCAGAAACCAAATACCACAGTGCAGCACAATATACTGCCCCAGCAGAACCAAGATACCACAGTGCAGCACAATATACTGCCCCAGCAGAACCAAATACCACAGTGCAGCACAATATACTGCCCCAGCAGAACCAAATACCACAGTGCAGCACAATATACTGCCCAGCAGAACCAAATACCACAGTGCAGCACAATATACTGCCCCAGCAGAACCAAATACCACAGTGCAGCACAATATACTGCCCCAGCAGAACCAAATACCACAGTGCAGCACAATATAACTGCCCCAGCAGAACCAGATACCACAGTGCAGCACAATATACTGCCCAGCAGAACCAAATACCACAGTGCAGCACAATATACTGCCCCAGCAGAACCAAAATACCACAGTGCAGCACAATATACTGCCCCAGCAGAACCAAATACCACAGTGCAGCACAATATACTGCCCCAGCAGAACCAAATACCACAGTGCAGCACAAATATACTGCCCAGCAGAACCAAATACCACAGTGCAGCACAATATACTGCCCAAGCAGAACCAAATACCACAGTGCAGCACAATATACTGCCCCAGCAGAACCAATACCACAGTGCAGCACAATATACTGCCCAGCAGAACCAAATACCACAGTGCAGCACAATATACTGCCCCAGCAGAACCAAATACCACAGTGCAGCACAATATACTGCCCCAGCAGAAACCAAAAATACCACAGTGCAGCACAATATACTGCCCCAGCAGAACCAAATACCACAGTGCAGCACAATATACTGCCCCAGCAGAACCAAGATACCACAGTGCAGCACAATATACTGCCCCAGCAGAACCAAATACCACAGTGCAGCACAATATACTGCCCCAGCAGAACCAATACCACAGTGCAGCACAATATACTGCCCAGCAGAACCAAATACCACAGTGCAGCACAATATACTGCCCCAGCAGAACCAAATACCACAGTGCAGCACAATATACTGCCCCAGCAGAACCAAATACCACAGTGCAGCACAATATACTGCCCCAGCAGAACCAAATACCACAGTGCAGCACCAATATACTGCCCCAGCAGAACCAGATACCACAGTGCAGCACAATATACTGCCCCAGCAGAACCAAATACCACAGTGCAGCACAATATACTGCCCCAGCAGAACCAAATACCACAGTGCAGCACAATATACTGCCCAGCAGAACCAAATACCACAGTGCAGCACAATATACTGCCCCAGCAGAACCAAATACCACAGTGCAGCACAATATACTGCCCCAGCAGAACCAAATACCACAGTGCAGCACAATATACTGCCCCAGCAGAACCAAATACCACAGTGCAGCACAATATATACTGCCCCAGCAGAACCAAATACCACAGTGCAGCACAATATACTGCCCCAGCAGAACCAAATACCACAGTGCAGCACAATATACTGCCCCAGCAGAACCAAATACCACAGTGCAGCACAATATACTGCCCCAGCAGAACCAAATACCACAGTGCAGCCACAATATACTGCCCCAGCAGAACCAAATACCACAGTGCAGCACAATATACTGCCCCAGCAGAACAAGATACTACAGTGCAGGCACAATATACTGCCCCAGCAGAACAAGATACCACAGTACAGCACAATATACTGCCCCAGCAGAACCAGATACCACAGTGCAGCACGATATACTGCTCCAGCAGAACCAAATACCACAGTGCAGCACGATATACTGCTCCAGCAGAACCAAATACCACAGTGCAGCACAATATACTGCCCCAGCAGAACCAAATACCAGAGTGCAACACAATATACTGCCCCAGCAGAACAAGATACCACAGTGCAGCACAATATACTGCCCCAGCAGAACCAAATACCACAGTGCAGCACAATATACTGCCCCAGCAGAACAAGATACCACAGTGCAGCACAATATACTGCCCCAGCAGAACAAGCAGTAGCGTACCGCCAATATAGGCAGACCACGCCACTGCTATGGGACCCGGAGCGCACAGAAGGCCCCGCCCCCTACTCTGTACACACAAGCTGACTACTGAGTTTTATTGACAGGCATTGTGAACGGCAAGGGCAGCGCAGCGATGCTGCTGCTGCTGCCTGAAACAACCAATAACAAAGCTCCTTACAGTAAGAAGCTTTGTTATTGGTCAGTTTGAGCGGGCTGCCACAGTGCTCTGAGGAGAGGAAGGAGGCGCACGATCGTCACTGGCGGGGTAAGTGGCCTTGCTCAGTAGGGAAATTTACTGGGGTCCCAGATCTGAGCGCCTTGTTTACATAATGATGTCTGAAGCCTCAGCCGAGCACTGCCTCTACTCCCTGCTGAGCGCGGTACTGAAGACGGCCTCAATAGAATGTCTATGGGACCGTCTTCACTCAGCAGTGAGGAAAAGAGGCTGAGCGCTTCAGACTCCTGTTTATAGAAGTCAGCGAGGGCTGGACATGCCAACAGGAGACCAGCAGCGATGGATACCAGCCTCAGGGCATGGAGACCCTCAGGGCAGGTCATTCTGTTGTCCTGTAGCCAGAGAAATAAAAGAGGAGCAGTGTATAGATGCAGCACACTGTGATGTGCATGTGTACCCAGTGCGGAGTACACATACTCCCTACTCTCATTGCCACTGCAAATCCTGGAGACAGCAGGGGGAGAATAGAGGGTGCTGCAAGCACCATGAAACAGGAGGCTGCATGAGGGGTAGGGTCTGGTTCACACACGGGCAGTAGTGGCCAAGGAAAAGCATCACTGTCCCACTATATACCTTACACTATTAAACAATATGCACTATAGTACAGGACACTTTTACACTATACACCATATACTGTATTACTATGTACACTATAACAGTATATACAGTACATTACCAGCCTGTGCTAACCTAAGCCTGCCACCATGTCCCTGCAGAGCCCTCTTTTCCAACCTAAGCCTACATATCCTTATACTGTACCAACTTTACTCTGCAGAGCCACCTGTGCCACCCTAAGTCTACATAGCCTCATACTGTGCCACCCTGACCCTGCAGAGCTCTCTGTGCCACCCTAAGCATACAATCTGAGACTGCTGCAGAGGGGGAAGCTCTCATGTGTGCAGTGCTTTGTACCAAGTTGCCCCTAAACTCAATTTCCGCTGAGTGTAACAGTCTGGGTTGCCAACCGTCCAGAAATTCCTGGACAGTCCGTAAAAATAAGGGACTTTTTTTGCAGTGTCTATGAAAAAAATTAGACATGTCCGTAATTTTTTTGGAGGTTAATTGTACTTGAGCAGGTCACTTTGATTGTAATTCTCAGCATTTTAGACTTCACAGTAAACTCTAGCAATATGTTTAGTATTAGTATCTGATCTATAGATATGTGTTACTTATAATCTTGATAATTCATTATAGTTTTCAAATTTGTCCGTAAAAAATGTTGACTGTCCGTGTTTTTTTGGATAAATTGTCCAGAAAAAATATAAATTTAGGTTGGCAGTCCTGGTAACAGTGTCCCCAGCTTTAGTCGTTGGAGCAATGACTGTAATAAGGCGTCTACTGTTCGCATCTATACTGGCAAGAACTGGTGGCATTGGTCTTATATTTAGTATGTGAAGTCAGCTAAATTTAAAATTGTCTAAATTTGCTAATGTAGTGTCCCACTAAAGTGTGTACAAGGGACACTCCAAAAGGGTTAAATAGCCATGTCATATCTTATATATTATGCTATTTTATTGTTATGTATTTGTGAATTAATGTGAATGTGGTATAAGAACCTCTATGGCTGAGTACTGCAATATTATTTTCCACCACTAGATGGTGGCATTCTGCCTTCTATATAAGGCCCTGTCACAGGAAGTTAGAGCAAAAGGGAGAGTAGTTATAAGCAGTTGGAGTGTAAGGAGATAAGAGGAGGAAGGAGTTAGTTAAGAGGAACCAAGCAGTGTGCAGGAGGAAGAAAAGTGGACTACTAGAACCCAGAACCTATTTCTTGGACTGTCTAGCCTGACAGAGGTAATCGACCGTCCCAGGTCTTCATGGACTCTGCCAGCATCTATGTGGTCAAGAGGAGCCTCCGGCATCTGACTACAGTATCAGCAACCAGGTACAAGTTGTTTATTGGTCTATACTTTGGATCCCTCCGGGAGGTGCAGCCATCTTTATATATTTCAGGAACCTGCTGGTGCAGACGTGTCATTCCTGCCCCACAGAGTATCCTTCTAAAAGAAAGGTCTTATGAAAGTGACCTTATTTACTATTGTCCCGGACCAGGGTTAGTTATAAAAGATCCCACTAGGAGTGAAAGTAACAGGATTTAAAGAGACAGTGCCTAACTAACTACCTATTATAACCACCTACCAGCCAAAGAGGACATCTTATCTACCACCAATTGTAACATCATTTATTGTGACTATATCAGCTCAAGGCAAAAGTAAAGATACCTCTTGTTTGAGTAACAACTGCCTCCTCATCATTACTAAGGGTGTGTCTACCTTTAAAAAGACACTGGCGTCACGAAACACCAGGGCCAGCCGTCCGACACGGTCAAACTCAACATCCAGGGCACCTCACCTGACCATCCTGGAGCCCTGTGTACGGAGCGTGCCCCGAGGGAAGTCGTGTCCACCCTCCACACAACTGCACACTGCCCAGGGAAGATTCAACTAACCGTGAGTAGAACCACCGGCTACACCGTGTACACTATGACAACCTACCTACCATATCACTCACATATCCCTGCGGCTGGTGGCTGCACTATTTATGCATGGAAGACAGTTCTAGAGTACTACTGATGGTTTCCCTGCATAAATAGCAATCCTTTAATGTTATGTAGGCCTATTCCGGCTAAAAAAACTCCTCAAAAATGGTAAGAGGAGTATTTTTAGTCTACCAGAAAAAATGTAGCGCGACCTCTGTCCGCTGATATCTCCGACCCCAGCCAGTCCTACCCCTCCCCAACATCTCCATGATCCGGTGACGTGCGGCTGTCCGCTCCCTAGTCCAGGACCCAGGCGCTGCGTCTGCTACACTCCACTGGCCAATAGCAGTGTGCAAAGATCCTGCTGCTGACTGGCCAGTGTATCGCTGGCAGGAAGCAGGCGCACACCCAGTTATCCTTCCAAAATGTCAGTATGTCTCCTTGTGGCCCCCATATAGTATAACATCTCCTTGTGGCCCCCATATAGTATAACATCTCCTTGTGGCCCCCATACAGTATAACATCTCCTTGTGGCCCAAATGCAGTATAATGTCTCCTTGGGGCTGCCCCCCATGCAGTATTATATTTCCTTGGGGCTGCCCCCATATAACGTCTCGTTGTGGCCCCCAAACAGTATAATAAGATTTTCAGTAGTTCAAGTATACATTTATTTATTGGCAAATGGGGGTGTGGCAGGGGAGGAGTCATGGCAGCATGTGGGATGGGCCAGGGTAGTGGGCGGATTTAGGGGGCCCCATTCAGATTCTTGCTATGGGGTCCAATGATTTCTATGTACGCCTCTGAGAACAAGATACCACAGTGCAGCACAATATACCGCCCCAGCAGAACCAAATACTAGAGTGCAACACAATATACTGCCTAACAGAAGTTCTATTGGGGAAGTATTTTTGTTCTACATTATGGTGTTAGGTTATGCTGGGACATTATATTGTGCTGCACTTTAGTATTTGGTCCTGCTGCAGAACCCAATGCTATAGTACAGCACAATATAGTACCCCAGTAGAACCAAATACCACAGTGCAGCACAATATACTGCCCCAACAGCACAAAATACCTCCCCAAAAGCTGCTCCTCTGTAATAGCCAGCACTAGCTGCCACCTTAAACATACAGGATAATACAGCACTACATTCCTATTACATCCAGCTATGTCTCCTCCAATGTAGATGTTCTCTTTCCTCCTCTTCTCCAATTGCTCAAGACCACCATGACGACTTCTCCCAGCCATGTGTCATCTCTGCAGATTTTGCCACACAGACATTTTAGATTGTTCACTTTTCGATCATCCTCCCCACCTTCTCAACATAAGTGCCTCCAGTAATAATAATGCTGGCCTAGGTTTGCATTTAGATGGTTTGGTTTTGGGGGCTGTAGTTGTGGTCTTTTTAAGGGCCTGTGCTTTATTAGGGGTAGTATGGTGTGGAGATCTGTGGTGTGTATTTGTTTAAGGGCCCGTTCACACAACCATGTGAACGGGTCCGCATCCATTCCGCTATTTTGCTGCAATAGATGCCGCCCCATTCATTTCAATGGGCGTGGACAGCCGCTCTGCGAAAAAATATAGAGCATGTCCTATTCTTGTCCACAATTGCGGACCAGAATAGGCATTTTGTATGGGGTGCCGGCCATGTGTTCTGCAAAATTTTGCAGAACACACACAGGCCGGCATCCGTGTTTTTGAGGATCGTCATTTTTGCGGATCTGCAACAACACGCCCGTCTGAACCCCCCCTAAGTATTTGCATTTATTTTGGAGGTTAGCCTGGGGTCTGAATCAATTTCTTTGATACAGTGTTAGGAGATGGCAGCAAATGCGAAAACAAAAGATTTCTCATCAGCAGATTTAGCACAGACCCTGGAATAGACCACAACTACAGCCCCCAAAACCAAACTCTAATCTAAATGCAAACCTAGGCCAGCATTATTATTACTGGAGGCATTTTAGGGAACCGTATTACTAGTGACACTATAGGAGCTTTATTAAGAATTGTCGCACTATTGGGGCATTATTGTTAGTGGGGGCATATTTCTGGAGGAATTTCAGATTATTTTTGAGGGCACTATTTTTTCTGCAGTACAGAATTTGAGGACATTGGAAAGCACAGCAGTAGCAGCATGATTGACACATTTGGGGAACAAGGATGGGGAGAAGGTGGGGAGGATGATGGAAAAGTGAAGAATCTAAAATGTCTGTATGGTAAATTCTGCAGAGATGAGACATGGCTGGGAGAAGTCGTCATGGTGGTCTTGAGCAACTGGAGAAGAGGAGGAAAGAGAATACCTACATCGGAGGAGGAGAGCAGAAGGTGGCTGCTGGTGCTGGCTATCACAGAGGAGCAGATTTTGGGGAGCTATTTTGTGCTGTTGCGGCAGTATATTGTGCTGTATGAATACCACAGTACAGCACAATATACTGCCCCAGCAGAACCAAACACCATAATGCAGAACAAAATATAACAATGCAGAACAAAAATACTTCCCCAGCAGAACTTCTGCTGAGGCAGTATATTCTTCTGCACTGTGGTATTTGGTTCTGCTGGGGCAGTATATTGTGCTGCACTGTGGTATCTGGTTCTGCTGGGGCAGTATATTGTGCTGCACTGTAGTATTTGGTTCTGCTGGAGCAGTATATTGTGCTGCACTGTGGTATTTGGTTCTGCTGGGGCAGTATATTGTGCTGCACTGTGGTATCTGGTTCTGCTGGGGCAGTATATTCTTCTGCACTGTGGTATTTGGTTCTGCTGGGGCAGTATATTGTGCTGCACTGTGGTATCTGGTTCTGCTGGGGCAGTATATTGTGCTGCACTGTAGTATTTGGTTTCTGCTGGAGCAGTATATTGTGCTGCACTGTGGTATTTGGTTCTGCTGGGGCAGTATATTGTGCTGCACTATGGTATTTGGTTCTGCTGGGCTGTATATTGTGCTGCACTGTGGTATCTGGTTCTGCTGGGGCAGTATATTGTGCTGCACTGGTTGTTTGGGGGTATTTGGTTCCTTGGTTTGGTTGGCAGTATATTGTGCTGCACTGTGGTATTCGGTTCTGCTGGGGCAGTATATTGTGCTGCACTGTGGTATTTGGTTCTGCTGGGGCAGTATATTGTGCTGCACTGTGGTATTTGGTTCTGCTGGGGCAGTATATTGTGCTGCACTGTGGTATTTGGTTCTGCTGGGCAGTATATTGTGCTGTGCACTGTGGTATTTGGTTCTGCTGGGGCAGTATTTGTGCTGCACTGTGGTATTTGGTTCTGCTGGGCAGTATATTGTGCTGCACTGTGGTATTTGGTTCTGCTGGGGCAGTATATTGTGCTGCACTGTGGTATTTGGTTCTGCTGGGGCAGTATATTGTGCTGCACTGTGGTATTTGGTTCTGCTGGGGCAGTATATTGTGCTGCACTGTGGTATTTGGTTCTGCTGGGGCAGTATATTGTGCTGCACTGTGGTATTTGGTTCTGCTGGGGCAGTATTTTGTGCTGCACTGTGGTATTTGGTTCTGCTGGGCAGTATATTGTGCTGCACTGTGCATTGGTTCTGCTGGGGCAGTATATTGTCTGATGGTATTTGGTTCTGCTGGGGCAGTATATTGTGCTGCACTGTGGTATTTGGTTCTGCTGGGGCAGTATATTGTGCTGCACTGTAGTATTTGGTTCTGCTGGGGCAGTATATTGTGCTGCACTGTGGTATTTGGTTCTGCTGGGGCAGTATATCGTGCTGCACTGTGGTATTTGGTTCTGCTGGGGCAATAGTTGGTGTTGTAGATGCAAATACCAAAGTATATCACACTATATAAGGCCACTTTAGGGTACTGCTGACCCTGCCTACTTGATTTGAACCCCCTCCCCCCATGTTAGCCCCACTTTCTATCAGTTTGGGCCCACTTACAAGATGAGGCAATTTTCCCCCTGAATAACCCCTTTAAGACAGACAGAAGTGTTTGTTTGATTTTTTTTAATATTCTTCAACCAATAAGAGAAATCAACTAAATCCACAAAAATTGGTAAAACTCTCTTTATTAGAGAAGTCTCTGGAGCAAATCACAGACCACATTCAGGAAAAGATTTTGCATTGGTCTCTGGTGTCCAGTGGGTTTGCTCTCTTCACCTCTGGTTATCAGACTGTAGGGTCCTCTGCTGGTCCCAGCATGCACAGATGGAGATGAATTCTAGGATGTGCAGGTCCGATGTTACTCACGACATCTACAGTCTATGACATTATGGTGGATCATACTACAACTGTTCCTTACAGTGATGTAAAAATGTATGTCCTAGCAGATGGTGCTGGTTCTGGACATAGCAGGAGATGACCTTGTGTCCACTATGGCAGATGGTTCCCACTTGTTCTTTGTCTTCATTCTCTTCCTCCTTCTTCATGTAAAACTGTTGGCACGGCACATGGGGCAATTTGAATTTCTTTGGAGCCACAGTGCTATGCAGGGTGGATGGAAGACGTGAGAACATGGCAGCTCTGTGACCTGTTCTCCACTTTCATAGGTCATTATGCAGATGGGACAATCCAGATCCTCATTCTCTGCAATGATCCTAAATGGGAGGCCACTAACCAGCTGGGTTCTGGTGCTCTCTTGGTGGGGTCTCTCCTGCACCAGGACATTCTCCTCGGTTCCCGCTGGTGGCTGTGGGGTTGGCAGTGGCTGTTCAGTGCTTGGGCCTGGTATGGGTTGTTCTTGGAGAACAGATGTAGGCTGGGATACCGATAGCGTTCCAGTTTCTTCCTGGCTGATTTACACGACCTCGGTTATGTCTCCTGCTTGCTCTTGTTCGAGAGCGTTCTGCAGGTTCCGGTTGCTGTGGAGACCGGCTTCTGTCTGCTGTTCTTCGTTGCCGGCGTAATGGTGGAGCTTGTCTTGTCTCTGATGCTTCCCGCTGCAGCCGCTGTGGTGGAGATCGGCGCCTTCTTGTTCTCACTTGCCGCACAGGCTGTGATGGAGACTCAACCCTGCCTGATCTATTTCGGGGCAGCCTACTCCTTCGTGGAGTTTGGTGCTGTGGGGGTGCCTGGCTTCTCTCCGACGACTGTCCGTGTGGCCTGCGGCGTGGTGATGACCGGCTTCTCTCTGATGGCTCTTGCCTGCGCCTCCTCCTTCCATCAGTAGTTGCTATAACAATATATGAAATATCACAATCAACCCACATCACATGACAACTGATCCAAAGCAGAACTACTCCTTGAGGTTTTACTTACATCTATTTCCAGATTGTCTCCTTCCGGAACTTCTTGAAGAGCGGCGTGGCCGCTGGCGATTACTCATTTTTTGCGCTGTCTATAGATGAGATGTACGCCTGGATGGTCAAGTGTCAGGAATAATGAGAAGAGCAGATTCCTCAAGAAGGGAATCCACTAAAAAATTGTCAAAGACAATAAAATGTCCAGAAATCGCGCTGGTGGTTCTGTGCTCTGGACCAAAATCACTCGTAGAGCAGAAACTTGCTTCTCCGGGAACCAAAAGTAGCTTTGGCAAAAGCCTCCACTGAAAAAATGGCACCAAAATGGCTGCGCTCAGGACTGTTATACCTGTGTGATGTCATAATGGAGCACCTGTCACAGAGCTTAGGCTGTTGCTGCCATGATACAGCTGTCATAATGAATTAACCGCTCATGCCTTATACCAATGACATCACTGCTGTATGCCTGTCATATTCTATCATCCTAACATTGTTGTCACAATCTGACCACTAGAGGCACTGTTTTACCTTCAAAAGGAAAACTCCAATAATCAGGCACCCATTAGACTGGGTAGGGGCTACCAGAAGTTCAGAAAATATAGAGAATATCTACTTTTTGAGACATTGTTCTGCAATTAATAGAATCGAAAGTAGTTCAGTGGTTAGCACTGGTGCCTTGCAGCGCTGGGGTCTGAGGTTCAAATCCAACCAAGGACAACATCTGCGTGGAGTTTGTATGTTCTCCTCATGTTTCATCCTAGAACTTTGGTTTCCTCCCACACTCCAAAGACATACTGATAGGGAACTTAGATTGAGAACCTCCATACTTACCAATATTTCAGTTGGGGCACCCATGGGAACGTCCCGACTCTATCTAAGAACCCCGTTTGTGTGCAGGGTTTGCATTATCCCTCACCATTTTTGGCCGAGGACTGCCTCTGAAAATCAGGGGCAGTCCCTCTAAATTTGAGACAGTTGGAAACTATGAGCCCCATTGTGGACAGTATGATGGTAATGTCTGTAAAGTGCTGCGGAAAGAATGTCAGCGCTATATAAGTGCATAAAATATTAATAAAAAGTATAACATGAATGGAGTTTTACATACCATCGCTCCATTATATGATCTACTTACGAACCGTAAATGTAACAGGTAGCGGGTGCACTGATCCTGGTCTTAACTTTTTTGCAAATCTGACATGTGTCACTTTATGTGGTAATAACTTTGGAACGCTTTTACTTATCCAAGCCATTCTGAGACTGTTTTCACGTCACATATTGTGCTTCACGACAGTAGTAAATTTGTGGCAAAATATTTCATTTTTATTTATAAAAAAATACCAAATTTACCAAAAATTTTGAAAAATTAGCAAATTTCCAAATTTCAATTTCTCTACTTTCAAAATACATAGTAATTAGAGATGAGCGAGCATGCTCGTCCGAGCTTGGTGCTCGTTCGAGTATTAGGGTACTCGTAAGTGCTCGCTGCTCGGACGAGTATCTCGCCATGCTCGAGGAAATGGCAACTTCCGCATCGTGCTTTTTTGGCGCCTATAAACACAGCCAATCACAACCCAGGAGACTCTACGGTACACCCAGCATCACGTGGGGCCCTTACATGTCGATAGCAGGGGTTGGCTGGCCTGATCAGGTGACCCTGGAATATACTAGTGACTGGCCGCGGTGCTCGGCTCAGATGCCGTCTGGATGTCGTTAGGGATAGAGCTGCTGCTTTTCAGGGAGAGTGTTAGGGCCTGCATTTAGTTCTCTGTTAGGCAGGAATCACCCACAAAGAACCCAACAGCCCTTCTAAGGGCTAGAAGACATTTTTTTTTGTCTTCTGGCTTGGCTGGCTGGCACTAGTAGTGCAGCTATCGCCATATATAACCCCCTTTTTTTATGTTATATCTCCGTGATACAAATCCATTACACACAGCAGTGTGGAACCATTCTGTGTGTCACAGTTCAGTACACTCACTATTTTCTGTCCAGGTGACACTTTCTGTACGTCACTGAATACAACCAAGTCTTTTGCTGCCTGTCACGTATACAGCTTGATCACAAAAATCTCTGTGCGACATTTGTCTGGGTCGCAGTCTAAATAGCCACCGTCAGTAGGGGGTCAGTCAGCTCTACGATAGTTTCTGCACGTCACGTTCCCAAAAAAACAAAACTAAAAAAAAATATAGAAAACAAAATATGTAAAAAAAATTAGTTGTATTTGTTGTTTTAGCTCAGTGATACAAATCCATTTCACACAGCTGCGTGTAACCTTTCTGGGTGTCACAGTTCAGCACACTCACTCCAATCCTTATATTCTGTCCAGGTGACACTTTCTGTACGTCACTGAATACAACCAAGTCATTTGCTACCTGTCACGTATATATCTTGATCCTAAAAATCTCTGTGCGACATTTATCTGGGTCGCAGTCTAAATAGCCACCATCAGTATGGTGTCAGTTAACTCTACGATAGTTTCTGCACGTCACGTTCCCAAAAAAACAAAACTACAAAACAAAAAATATAGAAAACAAAATATATAAAAAAAATTAGTTGCATTTGTTGTTTTAGCTCAGTGATACAAATCCATTTCACACAGCTGCGTGTAACATTTCTGTGTGTCACAGTTCAGCACACTCACTCCAATCCGTATATTCTGTCCAGGTGACACTTTCTGTACGTCACTGAATACAACCAAGTCATTTGCTACCTGTCACGTATATATCTTGATCCTAAAAATCTCTGTGCGACATTTGTCTGGGTCGCAGTCTAAATAGCCACCATCAGTAGGGTGTCAGTCAGCTCTACGATAGTTTCTGCATGTCACATTCCCAAAAAAACAAAACTACAAAAAAATAGAGAAAACAAAATATATAAAAAAAATTAGTTGCATTTGTTGTTTTAGCTCAGTGATACAAATCCAATTCACACAGCAGTGTGGAACCATTCTGTGTGTCACAGTTCAGCACACTCACTCCAATCCGTATTTTCTGTCCAGGTGACACTTTCTGTACGTCACTTAATTAAACCAGACTGAACAAGTTTGTGGGTTTCAGTACAGCAGGCCCATTTATTTTATTTTTTTTATAGAATACACTTATATACAGAAAATGTTGAACACCAGGGCTAAGGGTTGAGGACGAGGGCGTGGGCGGTGGGCATTCAATTACTGCAGGGGGCAGAGGCCGTAGTCCTGGGCAGGGTGAGACAGTACCTGCTGATGAGGGAGCTGTGGAACGCCGCAGAGCTACACTCCCTAGCTTCATGTCTCAACTTACAGGGACACGTGGTATAGGACTGTTGAAACCACAACAGTGCGAACAGCTGATCTCGTGGATTGCGGATAATGCTTCAAGTTAATTTGTCCACCAGTCAGTCTTCCACGCAGTCCACCCACGTTACCCAAGGGAGCACTCCTCTGGCTCCTCCACCTCAACCTCCTTCCCCCCAGTCTGCCCCCTCCCAGGAAAATTTGGAATGCGATCCGGCATACTCTGAGGAACTTTTTTCTGGACCCTTCCCAGAGTCACAAACCACTTCTCAGGTTGCTGCTGACCTCGTTCCCGATGCCCAAGTTTCTCCAACTGTCGCAGTCTGTAGGTGATGATTGATGATGATGATGACAATGTTGAGTTAGTGGAAAGAAGTTTGTAAAGAGGTGTCGGAACGATGAGGAGACACGGTTGTCAGACAGTGGTGAAGTTGTTGTAAGGGGAGGAATTTCCGAGGGGGGAGCAGACTGAGGAATCGGAGGATGACGAGGTGACTGACCCAAGATGGGTTGATATGCCGAGTGAAGACAGTGCTTCTGAGGCGGAGGCGAGTGCTGCACCAGACAGGTTGTAAGAGGCAGTGGTGTGGCCAGAGGGAGAAGCAGGGCCAGAGCTGGTGCATCAGCAGCAACTGTTTCACGTAGTGAAGCTTCCCGTGGCGAGCCTAGATGTTCGCAGTCTGGAGGTTCTTTAAAGAAAGTGAGGATGACCGACGGACTGTGGTGTGCAACCTGTGCCACACCAGGATCAGCAGGGGTGCCACCACTACTAGCCTAACCACCACCAGCATGCGCAGGCATATGAGTGCTAAACACCCCCACTCGATGGAACCAAGGCCGTTCACCACCTCCTGCGGGTCACACCACTTGCTCCTTCCCCTGTGTCACTCGCTTGCCTCTGCTAGTCAACCCCCTGCGTCACTCGCTGCCTCTGCTAGTCAACCCCCTGCCCAGGACCCCGGCACGAGCGCGCCTCCCGCCGGGAAAACCACACCTTCGCCTCCACGATCCTCCACAGTGTCCACCAACGTGTCCCAGCGCAGCGTTCAGCTGTCTTTACAGCAGACGCTGGAGCGCAAGAGGAAATACAGTTTCCACCCACCCACATGCC
>ONZH01009004.1:0-15030 GCA_900303285.1 Rhinella marina | reverse complement strand
AACTATCCTTCCCATCTGACACTGCTAGCGGCAGAGGACGTAGTTCTGTTGGCCAACTCGCGGGGGAGAGGAGGGGAGCAAGCAGCTTGTCAAGCACTGGAAGGGGAACACTCTCCAAGGACTTTGCAAGTTTTATGGCACCCCGGCAAGACTATGTCACCCGTCCCCCAGTAGGGGGGGAGCTATTCAGAAAGATGGCGTGTGAGTACCTAGGTGACCATACCAACATCCTGCGTGATCACTCTGCTCCATACAACTACTGGGTTGCACAGCTGGACACATTGCCCGAACTGGCGCTGTACGCCTTGGAGGTGCTGGCCTGCCCTGCCGCTAGCGTGTTGTCAGAGTGGGTCTTCAGTGCAGCTGGTGGCATCATCACTGATAAGCTTACACGCCTGTCAACTGACAGGCTGACTATTATTGAAATGAATAAAGCCTGGATTTTCACCGGAATGCAAATCTCCACCGGGGGAAAGAAGCTCAACATGAAGATTCTTTATGTATCCTCTCCTCCTCCTCCTTCTCTTCTTACACAAATGCTGAGCCAACAGGCAATGTTTCTGAGGGCCAACTGGCGCTCTATACAAACAATGTTTACGGAGGGCCACCTACAGGCCCTCTCTCCAATAAATTTTTTAGTAGCGTCAACTACAGACACTCAAAAACAATTTTACAGGAGGGTCAACTACAGACACTCCAAAAACAATTTTACAGGAGGGTCAACTACAGACACTCCAAAACAATTTTTTAGGAGGGTCAACTTCAGACACTCCAAAACAAATTTTTGGGAGGCTCACCTACAGCCATTTGATTGCAATCTCAGTCTGACCAAGGCATTGGTGGTGTCACCGCCATGCTGTGTCAGTGTAAAATTTTATGTGCTTCACCTACTACCTGAGTGTAACTTGGTCACTCTGTTGTCAACGCCATGCTGTGTCAGTGTAAAATTTTATGTGCTTCACCTGCTACCTCAACTAACTTGGTCACTTGTTGGTGTCAACACTAGAGTGTGGCTACTATACCACACACGACAGAATTGTTCACTGCACTGTAGTATATATAACTGAGAGAAAAAAAGGAATTTTTAGACTGCAGCTATTTTACTGCAAACCACTACATTTTTCAATGGACTGTAGTACATATAACTGAAAAAAAAAAGCATAGTCTTTATATGGCGGCTATTTTACCGCAAAGCACTCCATTTTTCACTGGACTGTAATACATATAACTGCGAGAAAATACGTATTTTATAGACTGACGCTGCTGTACAGCACACCTCACAATTGTTGACTGGACTGTAGTTTATATAATTGAGTGAAAAAAACGTATTCTCTAGACTGCGGCTAGTGTATCGCGCACCTCACAATTGTTCACTGGACTGTAGTTTATATAATTGAGTGAAAAAAACGTATTCTCTAGACTGCGGCTAGTGGACCGCACACCTCACAATTGTTCACTGGACTGTAGTTTATATAATTGAGTGAAAAAAATTATTCTCTAGACTGCGGCTAGTGTATCGCACACCTCACAATTGTTCACTGGACTGTAGTTTATATAATTGAGTGAAAAAATGTATTCTCTAGACTGCGGCTAGTGGACCGCACACCTCACAATTGTTCACTGGACTGTAGTTTATATAATTGAGTGAAAAAAATTATTCTCTAGACTGCGGCTAGTGTATCACACACCTCACAATTGTTCACTGGACTGTAGTTTATATAACTGAGAAAAAAACAGTCTTTATATGGCGGCTATTTTACCGCAAAGCACTCCATTTTTCACTGGACTGTAATACATATAACTGCGAGAAAATACGTATTTTATAGACTGATGCTGCTGTACAGCACACCTCACAATTGTTCACTGGACTGTAGTTTATATAACTGAGAAACAAACATAGTATTTATATGGTGGCTATTTTACCGCAAAGCACTCCATTTTTCACTGGACTGTAATACATATAACTGCGAGAAAATACGTATTTTATAGATTGACGCTGCTGTACAGCACACCTCACAATTGTTCACTGGACTGTAGTTTATATAATTGAGTGAAAAAAACGTATTCTCTAGACTGCGGCTAGTGTATCGCACACCTCACAATTGTTCACTGGACTGTAGTTTATATAATTGAGTGAAAAAAACGTATTCTCTAGACTGCGGCTAGTGGACCGCACACCTCACAATTGTTCACTGGACTGTAGTTTATATAATTGAGTGAAAAAAATTATTCTCTAGACTGCGGCTAGTGTAATGCACACCTCACAATTGTTCACTGGACTGTAGTTTATATAATTGAGTGAAAAAACGTATTCTCTAGACTGCGGCTAGTGTATCGCACACCTCACAATTGTTCACTGGACTGTAGTTTATATAATTGAGTGAAAAAAATGTATTTTATAGACTGACACTGCTGTACAGCACACCTCACAATTGTTCACTGGACTGTAGTTTATATAATTGAGTGAAAAAAATGTATTTTATAGACTGACACTGCTGTACAGCACACCTCACAATTGTTCACTGGACTGTAGTTTATATAATTGAGTGAAAAAAACGTATTCTCTAGACTGCGGCTAGTGTATCGCACACCTCACAATTGTTCACTGGACTGTAGTTTATATAACCGATTGACAAAACGTATTCCCTAGACTGCACTACAGATCCCAGCAAGCCAAGGTACAGCAGCAGCAAAAATGAGTACTGAGAGGACTTTGGGCAATTTCATTGGGGTCTGTGTGGACCATGTGCTGTCCCCTTTCTGTCACCAGTCGCTGTGCACAGTGTGCAGCCAAGATGGAGGTAGCTGCACTACAAGTCCCAGCCAGCAGCCGAGAGGAGGACAAAAAAAAATGTCATTGTAGCCCTTAGAAGGAGCGTTGGGTTCTTTGTGGATGATTCCTGCCTAACCAGATTCTAATTTCACGCCCTAACAGTGTGCAGCCAAGATGGCAGTAGCTGCACTACAAGTCCCAGCCAGCAGCCAGGAGGAGACCAAAAAAAAAAAAACCTGTTTGTAGCCCTTAGAAGGGCTGTTGGGTTCTTTGTGGGTGATTCCTGCCTAACCAACATCTAAATTCAGGCCCTAACACTCTCCCTGACAGACAGCAGCTCTATCCCTAATCTCATGCAGACGGCATATGACGCGAGCAGCGCGGGAAGAGATTCTTATATTCCCAGGTCATCTGATCTGGCCAGCCAATCCCTGCTATCGACTTGTAGGGGCCCCACGTGATGCTAGGAGGTACCAAAGACTCTCCTGCATGTTGATTGGCTGAAAAAAGGCGGCTAACATGCAGGAAGAGGAAGTTGCCATTTCCTCGAGGATCGTGAAATGCTCGTCCAAGTAGCGAGCATATGCGAATACCCTAATGCTCGGATGAGCACCAAGCTCGGACGAGCATGTTCGCTCATCTCTATTATTTATCCATCTGTATATATACTTATACGCATATGCAATTTATGATTTTTGCCTTCATTTTTTCTGTTTCTGTCTGTCTGTCTGTTCGCTATGCGCGACCAAACTACTGGACCGATTTTCATCAGGTATCCAGGAACGTTTTAGACCAGGTTTCATCTCTCTAGGACGTACCGTTCCCAAGATATTCCCAAAATATGATCTCCATTAGCCAATATTAGCCTGGGAGCTTTGGTTTTAAACCCCAACTGCCATTCTCTGCACAGACACACACAGGGAGGGCTGGTTTCCATAACAACACAGCCAGGTAATTAGCAGCCAGCTGAGGAGCTCAGGTAATAACCCAGCCATTTCTATTCACTGACACTGTTAAAGGTATTCCGGTTACCATAAATATAACTTATGTTTTAGACTAAGACAGTTCAGTAGTAATAAAAGATGTTTTCTTCCACTGCTACCCATTGCATGTCCTCATAAATAAGCATGGTATCGACCTTTAATTCAGGCCACCCTAAAAGAAGTACTTAAAACCTCCGCCCCAGGTCTCGCTAAGCCACACCCCCGACTCCATAAAGCCACACCCCCTCCCACTCTGCAGCCAACAGGGATTGAAAAAATAAAGGTAAAAATCAACTTCTGTCAGCTGCAGGGATGGATGGGAGGTTGACTTTCTTTCTGCAGTGACACACAGAAACATTAAATGAAATAGATTAAATACACCCGTTTGAAGCATCATGCTAAGCCGCGCCCCTGACTGTCAGGCCACACACCCTCCCACTCCGCAGCCAACGGGGATTGAAAAAAATGAAGGTAAAAATAAACTTTTGTTAGCTGCAGGGGTGGGGGGGGTGAATTTCTCTCTGCAACGACGCACAAAAATTTTAGATGAAATAGACTAATTTTAGACTACAACTGTTCAGTAGTAATAAAAGATGTTTTTTCCACTGCTACCCATTGCGTGTCCTTATAAATTACCATGGCATCGACCTGTAATTCACGCCACCCTCAAAAAAAGGACTTAAAACCCCTGCCCCAGGTCTCACTAAACCACGCCCCGACTCTGTCAGGCCATGCCCCCTCCCACTCCGCACCCAACGGGGATTGAAAAAATAAAGGTTAAAATCAACTTCTGTCAGCTGCAGGGGTGGGAGCGTGAATTTCTCTCTGCAACGACATACAGAAACATTAGATGAAATTGACTAATTTTAGACTCTGACCGTTCAATAGTAATAAAAGATGTTTTCTTCCACTGCTACCCATTAAGTGTCCTCATAAATTACCATGGTATCGACCTTTAATTCAGACCACCCTCAAAAGAAGGACTTAAAAGCAATCCCCCCAAGGTCCCGCTAAACCACGCCCCCGGTCAGGTCATGACCCCTCCCACTCCGCAGCCAATGGGGATTGAAAAAAATAAAGGTAAAAATCAACTTCTGTCAGCTGCAGGAATGGGTGGGAGGGAGACTTTCTCTCTACAACGACACACAGAAACATTAAATGAAATAGATGAAATATACCCAGGCGAAGCCGGGTCCCAACTACCATACACACGGTCACATGTCTTCAGGCCACGCCCCCTTCCACTCCGCAGCCAATGGGGATTGAAAAAATGAAGGTAAAAATCAACTTCTGTCAGCTGCATTGACTTTCTCTCTGCAGCGACACACAGAAACATTAAATGAAATAGATGAAATATACCCAGGCGAGGCCGGGTCTTTCTGCTAGTGATCTATAATTTATAAGCTAGCATTCCTGTATTATTCTTGGAAATATCTGAATAGATTGACAACTGGTCTTTACATTTCTCCTGTCAATAGGCTGTGTCTGCACAGTGGCCCAGATTTAAAGGGAATGTGTAATCAGAAAATGACCTGCTGTTTAAAGAGGACCTTTCACCGTTCCTGACATGCCAATTTTAATAGCTTAATGCATTCCCCATGTAATAACAATTCTGGAACATCTATTCTTATGTCTCTGTGTTGTGCCATTCCTTTATTATTTCTACTAGAAGTTGTGAATGAATTGCTATTTGTCTTCAGTAAGGGTACAGAGGGGTGGTAACCAGTTGGGGGTGTGTCCCTGCACAGACTCACTCTATCCAATCAGTGCTGCCATCTTCAGACTGTGCAGGTACACCCGCCCAACTTGTTACCTCCCCTCTGTTCGTTTACTGAAGGCAAATAGCAATTCACATATAACTTGTAGTGCAAATAATAAAGGAATGGCACAACATAAGCCATAAGAATAAATACTCCAGAATTGTTGTTACATGGGGAATGCATGAAGCTATTAAAACAGTAATATCAGGAACAGTGAAAGGTCCTCTTTAAATCAATTTTTTATGTTTAACATATTTTTAAATAATTATTGATGTTATTTTTGATTTTCCATGTCACTTTTTATATTTAAAACAAAAAAAAAACTACATTTTTACACTAGCCACTATGTCTAATAATTGGCACCACTTCTTGGTGTATACAGATCACTTTACTGCAGTTAACTCATTCTAATCCTGCCAGTAATGATATAACCTCTGTGTATAGATAAGACAGGATCCTCCATTCACAATAGGTATCAGAGCCTATCTATTCTTTCCTTGTACAATGACCTCTGTACAGGTCACAGAGCATGTCTAGAAGACTCTCACATGTAAGTCAATAGGGTCCCCTCCTGTCCATTGTGTCTATGGAAGATGGCAGCCCCCATAATAGTTTTCAGGAAATACAATTAAAAAAAATGACAATCAAAAAATAAAAGCAGATTGGAAAACGGAGATGTTATTATCTGGTTTTAACTGGCAGATACAATTTTTGGTGACACATTTCCTTTAAGACCCTTTTACACCAGCTTGCACAGGAAACAGTTATCAGGAACCAACTGTTCCTTCCCGATAATTGCCTGCTTGTCAGAGGAGGAGACAGCTGCATTCAACTCCACTAATGTTCTCCACTGTATGAGGAACAATGATCACTCTGATGATGCTTTCACCCACTGAATGAGCATCTGGTGATCTGCGCACCTTTTATCAGGAACAAGAGTTCCTAGAAGCGCTGTTTCCAGTTATTGCCCTGACCATTGGCCCTTATAAAGGGATTTTACCATAAATAAACGCGGCCTTATACATTCAATAGCTGTCGGACAAACAATCATTCGGCTGACAGCGATCTCTCCTGACTCCCTCATACACATACTGTCACAAACGTGCCAGGACATACTGACATTCCTGCAACAGGTGACAGGAGGTCAATAAGGTTGGCAACACGTGGGTTAATCTGACAGGTTCTCCTTTGGTTGTTTTATTGTTGCTGACATTCACCACACCCTCCCCCTTCAGGTGTAGGTGTCTTATCAATTATCCTTACCTATTTAGTGTTGCTTCTCCCACCATGCTATGCGGTTTATACTTTCTGTTGCATCTGTGGCCTGCTGGTGTGTGATTCTCAGTGGAGATCTCGTGGCTGCCATTTTCTACTGGAAAGTTAAGTGTCCTCTTTCCCTTTTTGTATTTTGTATTATTTGAGTGTATCCCTTCCCTGAGTTTGGTGATTGGGCCTGAGGGGAGACTCCTGTTCGTCCAGGTTGGTGGAGGAACAGTGTGACTCATTCCTGACACTAGCTTCAGGGTCCTTCAGGGACAGTTAGGGTCCTAGATATCTTGCGTATGAACTCGCCTACTTTCGAGGCCTGTTCATACTGCTTGTTAGTCAGGACTGGAGTCAGGGTTTCTCTAGGAGGTGTCCATCTACCTTCCCTAGTTTCCAGGCCTAATCTCCATTTTCTTTCCCCCCCTTTCCCTCCTGCGCTTGGTGTGGTATCTTCCCCCCACATCGGCGTGTGACACATACACATTCAGCTCAGCTGAACTTGTATGTGTATTTAACAGGCAGAGAGGAGTAAGCCGCTGCCAGGTACTTCTGGAGGTTGCTTATTTTCCAGAGGGCAAAGTATAGGACAAAAATAAACAAAAATATTAATTTCACAAGATCCTTCTCTTCCCCAACATCATCTTTCCAGGGAGAGTTAGGAACTCCTCATACACATTATATGGTCAGCTGAACTAGATGTTTTTGGTGGACTTTACATAGGGCCTTTAGATGGGATAGACATCTAGACAGAGAGTCTTTAAATATGCCAGAATTAGCACAGTAGCTCAAGATGTGTGATCAATCTGATGTATCTATAGATTGCTTGTCTAAACGTTTAAGCCTAAAATGCACTAGATTTTAGTGAGTTCATTGGCATGCTTCAAACGTGATATAGCATTCAATAGGATAGTGTCCAAGTTTCTTCAGATTGAATATATGGTAATGTTACTCGTCCAGTGGTATTTGAAATAAAAAAGTAATTCAGCAAACTCAACTTCAAATCCAACTTCAGAGTTAACAATGACCATTCAAGTAAAAAATGCCTTTATTCTACTCACAACATATGAATGTCTCAAAGCATATCAACAATTTAAAAGCTTTGCCTCGGTTTAGCTTCTCCTGGGGCACGAAGAAGCCAAAAACAAAGCTAAACTCAAGTTGGGTGGTGTGTGAATTATATAGTGAATATATGAATATAGGCTAGTGTACTGACAGTGTATAAAGACAATCACAATACAGAGTTTTAAGAAATGATTCTCAACCATAGTTTTTTGGGGAATACAAGTACTGTATTTCATAAAACTGACGTGCCAGTAGAGCTAATGGATTCTCAATAATAGATACAGGTAGCAAACAACTTACACTATCTGCGGTAAAGGTAATCTGATAGTCGGTTCTGGCAGAGGAACAGACTACTAGAGTTACTATATCCGATATAGCCAGATACTGCCATACACCTCTGGACACTGCTGCATCCCCATTGACTATAATGGGATCTAGCGGCATTCCTGCATAAATACAGACTGTATGCTGAATGCTGGCTTTTATGTCGGAAAGCCACCGGATCCCTGGCAGATGCTATTATCATCACAATTTATATGAAATCCGTGATGAATCCCATTTGCCCATCTCAAATAACCACATACTCATTTTGAAGATACTATATTTGTTATAGTAACATATATGTACATTTAAAATCTCTGTGTTTTTTATGGAAAACACCTGTTTTTAATTAAAACTTTACTTTAAAAAAAGGGATGATCTATTTTTTTAAACATCCCCAGTATTGTGTGTGAAAAATAGATACATTTAACAGATAGAAATATAATATTTTATGTTTTCCTCTCTCACTGAATCAGAGATGAGCGAAGTTTTGAAAAATTTGATTCGACAGCGTTGCGAATTTTGACAAGAAATTCGATTTGTTACAAATTACTTCATCACAAATCTTTTTCCATTGTATGGAGCTGGCGCAGTGACAGGGAACAGCTATCGCACAGCCCCCCCATCATTTAAGCTCTCAGATGCCTCATTCAACACCAAATGATACTCACCTCATTCATGATTAGCTCAACACTAATTACAATGTAAAAAAAAGTGTATGTTTCTTTACTTTGTTTTGCAGGTCAGAATAGCGTGGTATGCTATGATAGGGGTTGTTCACATATCAGTTATTTGATCAGTTATTTCCATCAGTTATTGTCATCCAAAACCAGGAGTGGACACTAAACAGAGATCAGGTATAATGAAAAGATCTGCAGCTGTTTGGTGTTTTTGACCCTCACCTGGTTTTGGCTCACAATAACTGATGGCAATAACTGATCAAAAAACTGATATGTGAACAACCCCATATTCTGTCTTTTTAAAAAGAAAAACCTATTGAAATGTAATCAGGGACAAACTTTGCCAAATTGCAGTTGAGCAATACATTTCTATATGTTCTTACTGGCTGCAAATGTATACGCTTAATGCAGGGCTGGCCAACCTGCGGCTCTCCAGCTATTGCAAAACTACAACTCCCAGCATGCCCAGTCTGCCTACAGCTATCATCCTACAGCAGGAAATGGTGGGAGTTGTAGTTTTACAACAGCTGGAGAGCCTCAGGTTGGCCAGCCCTGGCTTAATGCAAAGCAGAAATTAAATTTGAACAGCCTCTAACACACCACAGCTTCTTTGATGCCTCATCTGATCACTGGTCAGTTGCACATTCCCACATGTAAACTAGGGATGTGTTCACAACACAATGTAAAGTGTATAGGAGAGGAATGATTGTAGTAATGATGCTTTGTCCCCCATATAGTTTTGATTAAACTAGTCTGCTGTTTTATCATCAATTAGCACTCGTCACAGTCCCCCATTAGGCCATCTTAAAGGAACTTTCCTTTATTTTAAAGAGATTTTCTGGGATTTTGATACTGATGACCTATCCTCTGTATAGGTCATCAGTATGTGATTGGTGGGCGTCCGACACCTGTGACCTCCCCCCAATCAACTGTTTGAGAAGGCGCTGTGAGCGCCGCAACTTTCTGCGTGCTTATGAAGCACAGCAATGTATTATCACTCGATCTAGAAAAAGTAGAGAGAAGGCTGCGGCGCTCACAGGAGTGCTGGTGCCTTCTCAAACAGCTGATCGTGGGGGTTCCGGGTGTTGGACTCCCACCAATCAGATACAGATGATCTATCCTGAGCATAGGTCATCAGTATTAGGCTCCATTCACACGTCCTGTTTTTTCTTTCCTGATTCGATCCTGATCTGGATCCATTCATTTCAATGGGTCCTGAAAAAATCAGGATCGAATCAGGAAAGAAAAACAGGACATGTGAATGGAGCCTTAAAATCTTGGAAAACCCCTTTAATTATGATCAGGAGATAAGGCTATAGTAGACAAACAAGTTTCAAAAGGGTAGGTTCACATCTGTGCTAAAGGTAATCCTGTAGTCTGTTCTGGTAGAGAAGAGAGTTAGCATATCTGTCATATAACCGGGCACAGCTGCGTGCCATTGGACACTGCTGGATCCCCATTGATTATAATAGGATCTGATGGGTATCTAGCAGCTTTCTGGCAGACATAAATTACACACACATAGAGATGAGCGAGCACTAAAATGCTCAGGTGCTTGTTATTCGAGTCGAACTTTTCCCGATGCTCGGGTGCTCGTTTCGAGTAACGGACCCCATTGAAGTCAATGGGAGACTCGAGCATTTTTGCAGGGGACCAAGGCTCTGCCTAGGGAAGGCTGGGTGAAAACCTGGAAACCTCAGAAAATGATGGAAACACCACGGAAATGGACAGGAAACAGCAGGGGCAGCATGCATGGATGCCTCTGAGGCTGCCTAATCCCACCATTACCCTAAATTCTCCTAGTGGGGCATGTGTGGTATCGATTCTTCTCAGTTTAAAATCATATATGTCCCCTATCTTGGGACCATATATTTCATGGATTTTTCGAACACGGAAAAGGAAAAAGAGCTTGCTCTGGCCAGGGGAGTGTCTTTTCTACTGCAGCTAAGGGGACGTGTCTATGCTCTGCCTATCACAGTTCAGGAGCCAATTAAAAGAGGAACCAACAAAAATCAGTATAATATCTAATACGTCCCCTATCCGGGTAAATGGGTAAATTGTTTGGAGAGAGGGCCTGTAGGTGGGGGACAGGCTGGGGGGAAGGAGGTTGAGCTGGAAGAGCCAGAGGAGTGCCCCCTTGGCTAGCGTGTGTGGTGGTGACAACAGCCGGATGGAGTTCGAATGACGAAGCAGGACCCCAACTTAAAAATTTAGCATCAACCGGTACAGTTGTAAACTATGAGCTCGATCAAGTGTGGTATGTGTTCTATGTATACTACTCAGTTTAATACCGTATATGGCACCTATCCGGAAAAATAGTTTGGAGAGAGAGAAAGAGAGGAAAAAGACGTAAATTGTTTGGAGAGAGGGTCTGTAGGTGGGGGCAGGCTGGGGGGAAGGAGGTTGAGCTGGAAGAGCCAGAGGAGTGCCCCCTTGGCTAGCGTGTGTGGTGGTGACAACAGCCGGATGGAGTTCGAATGACGACGCAGGACCCCAACTTAAAAATTTAGCATCAACCGGTACAGTTGTCAACTATGAGCTCGATCAAGTGTGCTATGTGTTCTATGTATTCTTCTCAGTTTAATACCGTATATGGCACCTATCCGCTGTAGGTGGACCTCTGGAAAAATTGTTTGGAGAGAGGGCCTGTAGGTGGACCTCTGGAAAAATTGTGGTAAAAGAGTGCCAGTTGGACCTCTAAAAAATGGCGTTTTTTTGGTCAGCGTTAGGCAAAGACGACAAGGAGGAGGAGGAGGGATAGGAGGAGTAGACAAGAGGAATCGGATACATAAGTAATGTAAATCTTAAGCTGCTTTCCCCCGGAGGAGATTTGAATTCCGGTGAAATCCAGGCTTTGTTCATTTTAATAAGCGTCAGCCTGTCAGCGCTGTCAGTTGACAGGCGTGTACGCTTATTGGTGATGACGCCACCAGCTGCACTGAATACCCGCTCTGACAGCACGCTAGCGGCAGGGCAGGCCAGCACCTCCAAGGCGTACAGCGCCAGTTCAGGCCACGTGTCCAGCTTTGAAACCCAGTAGTTGTATGGAGCAGAGTGATCGCTACGGACGTTGGTATGGTCAGCTAGGTACTCCCTCACCATCTTTCTGCACAGCTCCCCCCCTACTCTGCATAGACTGGGGACAGGTGACAGTGTCTTGCTGGGGTGACATAAAACTGGCAAAGGCCTTGGAGAGCGTTCCCCTGCCAGTGCTGGACAAGCTGCCTGCTCGCCTCCTCTCCCCCGCTACTTGGCCCACAGAACCATGCCCTCTGCCGCTAGTGGCGTCAGATGGGAAGGATTGTTTCAGCTTGTGCACCAGGGCCTGTTGATATTTATTCACTCTCATACTCCTTTCCTCAGCAGGGATGAGAGTGAAAAGGTTCTGCTTGTACTGTGGGTCCAGGAGAGTGAACACCCAGTAATCGGTGTTTGAAAAATGCTTCTAACACGAGGGTCACGGGATAGGCAGCCTAACATGAAGTCTGCCATGTGCGCCAGAGTCCCAACACGCAAGAATTCCCTCTCCTCACTGGCCTGACTCTCCATTTCCTCCTCCTCCTTCAAGTCCTCCTCTTCAGCCCATACACACTCAAGAGTTAAGAAGGACTGAACACTGGTACCCTCTTCTGTCTCGCAGACATTCTCCTCCTCTTCCTCCTCATCCTCATCCCCTTCCTCCGATACGCGCTGAGAAACAGACCGGAGGGTGCTCTGGCTATCAAGCGACGTATCTTCCTCCACCGTCTCTTGTGACAAGCGCAAAGCATCCGACTTCATGCTGAGCAGTGAGTTTTTCAACAGGCAAAGCAGCGGGATGGTGACAGCTCTTGGGCGGTGTGCCTTTTGTCACCTAAGCTCAGCAGTTTGAGCACCGCCTGCTGGCGCTTACCCACGGCACTGCTGCTGCGCCTAGAGCTACCGACTGAAGGCGCCGTGCCCACGGATGGTAATTCGGTGGAGGAGGAGGGGTCGGAGGAAAAGGCATAGTACGTCTGAGAGACTGTGACCGAGGTAGGCCCCGCAATCCTCGGTGTGGGCAGTACATGAGCGGCCCCAGGGTCAGTCTCGGTCCCAGCCTCCACCAAGTTAACCCAATGTGCCGTCAGTGAGATATAGTGTCCCTGCCCGGCAGCACTTGTCCACGTGTACGAGGTTAGGTGGACCTTCTCAGAAACAGCGTTGGTCAGGGCACGGATGATGTTCTGTGACACGTGCTGGTGTAGGGCTGGGACGGCACATCGGGAAAAATAGTGGCGGCTGGGGACCGAATACCGAGGGGCAGCCACCGCCATGAGATTGCGAAAGGCCTCGGTCTCTACCAGCCTATAGGGCAGCATCTCCAGGCTCAGCAATTTGGAGATGTGGACGTTGAGGGCTTGGGCATGTGGGTGGGTGGAACTGTATTTCCTCTTGCGCTCCAGCGTCTGCTGTAACGCTGCGCTGGGACACATTGGTGGACACTGTGGAGGATCGTAGAGGCGAAGGTGTGGTTTTCCGGTGGGAGGCGCTCGTGCCGGGGTCCTGGGCAGGGGGTTGACTAGCAAAGGCAGCGAGTGACACAGGGGAAGGAGCAGTGGTGTGACCCGCAGGAGGTGGTGAACGGCCTTGGTTCCATTGAGTGGGGTGTTTAGCACTCATATGCCTGCGCATGCAGGTGGTGGTTAGGCTAGTAGTGGTGGCACCCCTGCTGATCCTGGTGTGGCACAGGTTGCACACCACAGTCCGTTGGTCATCCTCACTTTCTTTAAAGAACCTCCAGACTTGCGAACATCTAGGCCTCGCCACGGGAACTTCACTACGTGAAACAGTTGCTGCTGATGCACTAGCTCTGGCCCTGCTTCTCCCTCTGGCCACACCACTGCCTCTTCCAACCTGTTCTGGTGCAGCACTCGCCTCCGCCTCAGAAGCACTGTCTTCACTCGGCTTATCAACCCAGCTTGGGTCAGTCACCTCGTCATCCTCCGATTCCTCAGTCTGCTCCCCCCTCGGACTTCCTGCCCTGACAATACCTTCACCACTGTCTGACAACCGTGTCTCCTCATCGTCCGACACCTCTTTACAAACTTCTTCCACTAAGTCAACATTGTCAGCATCATCATCATCACCCATAGACTGCGACAGTTGGAAAACTTGGGCATCGGGAAAGAGGTCAGCAGCAACCTGAGAAGTGGTTTGTGACTCTGGGAAGGGTCCAGAAATCAGTTCCTCAGAGTATGCCGGATCGCATTCCAAATTTTCCTGGGAGGGGGCAGACTGGGGGGAAGGAGGTTGAGGTGGAGGAGCCAGAGGAGTGCTCCCTTGGGTAACGTGGGTGGACTGCGTGGAAGACTGACTGGTGGACAAATTACTTGAAGCATTGTCCGCAATCCACGACATCAGCTGTTCGCACTGTTGTGGTTTCAACAGTCTTCTACCACGTGTCCCTGTAAGTTGAGACATGAAGGTAGGGAGTGTAGCTCTGCGGCTTTCCCCTGCTCCATCATGAGCAGGTACTGTCTCACCCTCCCCAGGACCACGGCCTCTGCCCCCTGCAGTAATTGAATGCCCACGCCCCTCGACCCTTAGCCCTGGGGTTCAATATTTTCTGTATATAAGTGTATTATATAAAAGAAATAAAATAAATGGGCCTGCGGTACTGAAACCCACAAACTTGTTCAGTCTGAACACGAAAATATATAGGTGGATAAGTTAGATCAAAATTACGTATGTTATTACGTACCGTGCAGTATGGAGCAATTACACGGAAACTATTAGATTAGGCAGACTTGGTTTGCTTAGTTGCAACCCAGACAAATATTGCACAGAGATTTTTGTGATCTAGCTGTATGAGTGAGAGCAAAAGACCTTGTTTAATTATGTGACGTACAGAATGTGTCACCTGGACAGAAAATACGGATTGTAGTGAGCGGACAGCTGAACTGTGACACACAGAATGGTTCCACGCAGCTGTGTGAAATGGATTTGTATCACTGAGCTAAAGCAACAAAAAAACTATTTTTTTATATATTTTTTTTTATATTTTTTTTTTAGTTTTTTTTTTTTTTTAACTTGACGTGCAGAAACTATCAGAGACCTAACTCAGCCCCTGCTGACGGTGGCTATTTTGACTGCAACCCAGACAAATGTCGCACAGAGATTTTTGTGATCTAGCTGTATGAGTGAGAGCAAAAGACCTTGTTTAA
>ONZH01009003.1:0-29417 GCA_900303285.1 Rhinella marina | reverse complement strand
AATAGTAGCTTTGAATATCTGTATATACAGTAGTTACGCATCTCTCTATTATGTAAACGGCTCCTGCTTGTAAAGGGATATACTAGGGCAGTAGATAACATAGGATATTGCTCACAATTCATTATGTATTTTTTTAACCTTTTACATTCATAGCAGCTTGGGCACTAGAGGCTATTTGAAGTTTATGTTTAGCTTATATAGAGATAGAATAGATATATGAACTTAATTTGGGATCCTATTACTGTTGTGGCACCTCAGGTAATGATTAACAACATGATGTCAAGATGACTTGGTTTCCAAGATCCACTCTGTGGTCTGATATTTAGTGTACTGAAGGTTGGGGTCAGAGGTATAGTTATAAGGGTTGCAGAGGTAGCACTCACACTCAAGCCATGGTACCTCAAAGGCCCCAAAGCACCTTCTTCATATTTAAATATACTAGTATGAGAAATGGCATATAGTAGGCACATCACTCTGCAATAACCCAAGGGCTTCAAGAGAAAACTGGTGGATAATATACATTAATAGCATAAAAAGCTCCTATGCATTTACATTTTACCGCTTATGGTTTCATTTTACATAGTGCCCTGCCTGTGTAAAAATTAGTAGCTTCTCCACTCTTTATGAACCATGAAGAGTTGGCTGAACAGAGCTATATAGTTCATAGCTGAAACAGGGAACTGGTGAAAATAATGTTGTTATACTAGGTTCACAGGTTGTTATACTAGGTTTGAGTTAGAAAAACCTACAACATTTTCAAATACCCAAGAAGGACATTCTAGTCCAGGACTGTTCCATTTAAAGGCTGGAGCAGAATGCAGACAAAAACTGTATCTGTCCCTGTGGAGGACTGTTCATTTCCATGTATAATTCATGCAGTCTATAAATTTAAATGGGTACCATGTAATGCTCCATTTACCCTCTGGTGGCACTGCAGGGAAATTGAACTCTTAATGTAAGGTGATCACTGGGGGACTGTCAGTGGACAAGCCTGTTAATAATGTACTTAATCCGATCTATACTGTTTACAACATTTTAGATGAATTTAGAAGATTTGGTTTGTATAGTGAAGCAATCTACATAGCCTTTATTTGTTAATTCACATTTTATAACTAGAGATGAGCAAAGATTTCAAAAATTCGATTTTGACACTTTGCTGAATTTTTCCAAAAAATGTGCTTTGTTACGAATTAATTTGTCATGAAGCGCTATAAATCAGTTATATCCTGGTCTGCAGGTAGAGTGTATGTACATCATGTCCTCCTCCTCCACCAGTTCAGCCCCCACAGAGCCGTGAGATGTAGGCGCTTTGTCTCCTGTCCCCTGGTCAGAAAGATTTATCAGTATCTTCTCCAGGACGTGGGGGGAGTGGAATGACATCATTCATCCTGTACTGCTGGCGACTGACAAATAAAGTGGCCTCCTCAAAGGGGAAATGGCAGGTGTCATGTATGAGCTACCACTGGCTAATGTTGAAGTTACACAGGAGGGGAGTACCCATGTCTGCCTGCATCATCAAGAAATCGTTTACGGCCTTACTCTGCTAATATAGTAGGTCCAAAATGTGAAGGGTGGAGTTCCAGTGTGTGGAAATGTCGCATATGAGATGATGTCGGGGAACACTCTTCCATGTTTTCCACAGTAAGAGTAGCTGAATTGCATGCACAGTTTCCTGGCCATTTTCATGATGTCATGCAGTTGGGTGGAAGACTTGAGGAACTGGGTTACAACCAGATTAAAGACATGCTCCATGCAGGGCATTTGGGTCAGTCCTCCTTGACGCAGCGCCAATAAAATGTTCCTCCTGTTATCGGTGACCATGGTTCCAATCATCATTTGGAGAGGAGACAGCCAGGATTAGATTTCTTGATGAAGGACGCAAATAAGTTTCCTCCTGATGTGACTCAGTTTGCCCAAGCTAGCCAGATGCAGAACAGCATGACACCACCATGCTCTGCATCGGTGGTATGCTGTGGGACCACTCAGAACTGTTCCTACAGTGGAGGATGAGGAGTCAGAGGGGGACATTGGCGCCGAAATCAAAGAATGAAAATGCAGAGGCAAAATTGCCATCGTCTGGCCAAGTTGCTGGTGTGCCTAGGTAGGAACCACATTTACCCAGTGGGCCATAGAGGACATATTGTCCTTGACCATAGTTATAGTTCCACACGTCGGCACTGGCCTGAACATTAACAGACACCAACAGGCTTAAGCACTGGCCCACTTTCTGCTCAACAGATGTTTGCAAGGCTGTGTGCTCCAGCTTTTTTAGAGAAGTAATGATGGCTTGGGACTTTCCACCTTGGATCGGCACAACCCATCAGTTCTCTGAAATGGGCAGAGTCAACCACATGGAAATGGAGGGACTGTAGTACCAGTAAATTGACCAGGAGCATGTTTAACTTCTGCCCCGTTGGATAAGTGCAGACAAACTATTGTTTTTGCAATCGCCTCAGTGATCAATTGAAATCCATGACGAGGAGTAGGAGAAAGAGGAGCATCAGGACCAGTAGAAGATGGGAAGGAAACAAAGCTCCCTTCTGCTGATGTGGTTTGTGCCTTGACTGCTGAAGAAGGGGTGCAGGCCACTGGGACATACGGTGGTTGCTGCATCAGGCTGTACCACTACACTAGCGCCACGTTTTTTCCAGGCCACTTGAGAGTGATGCTCCATGTGTTGACTCAGGGCCATGGTGCCAACATTGGCACCCTAGCTGTGTTTCACCTTCTGCTCACAGATCCTACATATGGCCACACTGATGTTCTCCAGCAACTTGATGAAACATTCCCACACTGGCGAGCATGGCAGCTTACCCCACCACTGCATACTGACTGCTTCCCGCTGCCATGCACTATTAGTTGTTTCCAGACAGGTAGGCTCCTAAGTAGCAGACAGGCATGTTTGCCTCCAGCTCTCACTCTGCTGCTGGCTCTTGTCCATTCTTGCACCTGGCTGGCTCAGCCGTACTCTGCCACCCTGCCGCTGTCTCACAGGCAAGCTGTCACCCTCATGCCCTGATGATGATGATGATGATGATGATACATTATCATCCACTACTGTCTGCTTCTCACTTATGACACCCTCACCAGTCTCATGGCCGCGTCCCTGACTGGTTCGCAACACCTGCTCCCATGTGACTCTCATTGTCACTACTTGCATGCCTCTCCTCCAAAGCTTGGCTGGGTAGTAGCTGCTGACTGTCCTCAATAAGCTTGTCCTCCCTAAAAAATTGGAGCAGAGTTGGCAGCATACAATATTTCCCCAGCAGAAGGAGCAGAAAAAGAAAGAGGAAGGTTCAGGACAAGTGAGGGCACAGAGCTAAGGCTGAGTTCCCACTTCATTTATTTGATCAATTATTTCTATCAGTTATTGTGAGCCAAAACCAGTAGTGAAGCCAACTAAGAGATAAGGTATAATGTAAAGATCTGCACCTGTTTTGTTTTTTGAGCCACACCTGATTTTGGCTCACAATAACTGATGGAAATAACTGATCAAGTAACTGAAGTGTGAACTCAGCCTAAGTGTAGTGTCATAGGAACCCACCAACTCCTGGCTGTGGGTGTCTGATGTCAGTTGAGATCATGTTGAAGAGCGAGTCAACCATCCAAGGACAGCAGAATGCTGTTCAAAACACGACCGCTGGATGACAGTGGCTGCTCTGGCCTGTTGCTTCAGCTGCTGCTTCTTCTGCTGCTGCTGCTTCTAAGTAGAGATGAGCGAATCATTCAAAAAATTATTCGCCGAACATTCGCCGAACTTTTCCTAAAATTCGTATATTCGATGAATAGATTTGTTTTATTTGCATACAAAATATACGTTATTATGTGCTATTAGCGAACATTCGCTCACTAATAACGAACGTTCATTTACAAAATGTAAGTAACTCCTTAGAAGACGTACGCATGAGCGTACAAATAGCTTACGAATCTCAGCGAACTATTGTCTAAGCGATTACGTAATACGCAGGCACGTACGAGGAGAGGCCGCGGCGTGCACTCCTCAGAGGCAGAGCGAATATTCGAGACATATATATGGTAAAGTGCAAATACATTATTATAGGTATAATATAAAAATTTTAAATATCACCTACCTAGTATGCTCACGGACACGTTTAAGTCTCTTTTCTTCTGACGCTTGTCATAGAACTGGAGCAGAGTCCCAAACTCAGTCGCAATTTGTAATCCACATAGGTAAAATTGTAATCCAAATGGGTAAAAAAAAAGCATCAAAGGTTCCTTAAAAAACCCTCTTTCAAGGGGCTCCCCAAATAACCTGAAAAGGGGGAAAAAGGGATGAGGCGCACGCATGCGCAACTTAATTTCCTGAGTTGCCTCGTCATCCTCCCGCTCTGGAGAAAGGGGCGGAACTACCAGGGAGGAGTCTGCATCGCTGAATTGAATTCGTATGCAACAGCGTATAGAGTAACTACCAGGGAAAAGTCTGCATTGCTGAATTGAATTCGTACGCGACAGCGTATAGAGTAACTAAATTATACGTAGAATAGTGTATAATTTATAGGACACACTACGTAGCGAATGCGTACAAAAGCGAAGTGAATCATCTAATATTCGGATTCGCTTCGCAGCTGAAAAAGCCCAAGATTCGATACGAATCTACGAAGCGATGAATAGATCCGCTCATCTGTACTTCTAAGCAACAATTTTGCCACTGCCATTTCACTTGGAGGGCCCAGGCACCTGTCTGTTGGACATACTGAACAGTACCAGTAACTGTATATGTAGAATAAGTTACTCAATGTCAATATGGACTCCCCAATAACAGTAGTATTAGTATTAGTTTATTCATCCCATTTTGAGAATCAAGATCTAATGGAATAACTTATCTATAAAACACGGGGGAATCACAATGACATTTAAATTAAACGACTTATTCATCCCAATTTGAGAATCAAGGACTAATAGAATTGCTTAACTATTAAACAAGCGTGAACACCCCAATAACAGTTAAATTACACCACTTATTCATCCCAATTTGAGAATTGAGGCCTAATGTGATTGCTTATCTACGAAACAAGGTGGAAGCCACATTAACAGTTAAATTACACTACTTATTCACCCCATTTGAGAATCAAGGCCTAATGAGATTGCTTATCTAAGAAACATGGTGGGCACTCCAATAACAGTAAAAATAGACATTTTATTCACACCGATTTGAGAGTAAAGGCCTAATAGAATTGTATATCTATTAAATAAGGTGGGCACTCTAATAACTTTAAAAATAGACAGCTTATTCACTCCAATTTGAGAATCAATGCCTAATGGGATTGCTTATCTATTAAACAAGGTGGGCAAACAAATAACAGTTAAATTACACTACTTTTGTACCACAATTTGAGAATCAAGGCGTAATAGAATTGCTTTTCTATTTACCAAGGGGGACACCCCAATAACAGTTAAATTACTCTACCTATTCACCCCAATTTGAGAATCGAAAAAGTAGATACTGTTCAATTAGGTAGCTATGTGCAGGGATTGATGCAAACTGAGCTGTCTCTTATGGATGCCTTCAGCTTCAGATTACAGAGCCTGCACTGTCCCCTCACTGTCCCTATGTTCTCCCTACAGTGTGTAAAAACTCTCCCTATGATCTCTCTACACTGTCCCTGCAGTCTCCTTATCCAAGATTCTACAATTTAAGCTTTGTTAAACAATGTCTCTAGCACTTGGCACATCTGTACCTATGCTTAGTTCACTGTAAAATGGCAGAGATCAGGCGGAATTAGGATTTTTATAGGGCTGTGACATCACACAGGATAGCTATCTGCTGATTGGCTGAAAGCACTGCATTGTGGGCAATCTTTTGTTCCCAAGCTTCTTACTTTCACTTTGTAACACGTGTAGCTGCCATTCGTTATCACAAAGCGCCAGGAAATTCAGATTTAATTCCAATTCAGATTCTTCGATTCGCTCAACACTAGTTATGCTTGCTAAGTTTAATTAAAATATGCAATCTGGCAGACTGCAGGGCAGAGATGCGCCTAATCTATTAAGAGGCTTCTTAATAAATTAGGCGCATCTTACGCCAGTGCAGGGAGATCTAGACTGGATCTCCCTGCACTGGCGCCAGTCTCGATAAATCTCCTCCAGTGTGTACGTGTGTACTAACTTATCTACTCACAAGCTGCAAAGGCTTAGAGAGTACATTGATGGTCACACTACAATGTTTTGGTTGACATCCTGTCACACTTGGCCAGCCTTGTCCCTTTAGGTTTCTATCCTTCCAGGCAAAACTTACTTTGGTAACAATATAAAATCTTAAAGTTTTTATTTTTTTTATTTTTTTTTTTTTGGGGGGGGGATAAAAAATGCTAATGTGTAGACATGATATTAGACATAAGCAAATTTCTTAAAATTTGATTCTAGTCTGACCCAATTTATGAGTTTGAATAAATTCAATCCAAGTTAGGAGTGTTGCTAGGAACTTAAAAGATCCAGGGCCCAAGTCCCAATGCATATTGCCCAATTCTCTAAGTTGACCAATCGAACCCCCCAACCCCACAAACACTAGCACTGAAGACATTTTACTGTACTAGCTATACAGAAGCACATACCTCTCACATCCAGTGCCTCCCAGGTGACGTCTCCTCTGATGACTCCATTATTAATACTGTCCCTACAGTGCCCCCAACAGTGATAATGCTCCCCAAGAGTAACTCCATTTGTAGAAGAGCCCTCCAGTATTAATAATGCCCTTACAGAGCCCCCAGTAAAAATAAGGCCCCCTATTGTTCCCCCAGTGGTAATAAAGCTCTCTACCGACCCCTCAGTAGTAATTAGGCCCCCATAGGCTCTTAGTAGAAAAAATGTGGATCGATAAGTCCCTTCTATAGAGCCCCCAGTAGTAATAAGAATGCCTATAATGTCCTCTGGATTTATAATACCCCTACAGTGCCCCCATATTTATATCACCCCTACTGTTATAATGCCCCTACAGTGCCCCCAGTATTTATATTGCCCCCTACTGTTATAATGCTCACCCTGAACTGCCCCAGTATTTATAATGCCCCCTTCAGTGTCCCCTGTAGTTATATTACTCCATTTAGTTTCCTCAGAAATTATAACATCACACCCTGCCCAGCCGCCTTCAACATACAGTCTCATGTAAATAACATTACCCCTCAACATTTTGTCCCATGTAAATAACATCACTCTCTCCCACAGCCACCTTCAACATAAAGTCCCATGTAAATAACATCACCATGCCCCAGCAACCTCCGACATGCATTGCCATATAAATAACATGGCAATACAGCTCTATCTTTCTGGCAGGTAGGACATTTGGGTCCTGGGACAAAACATCAGGGGCCAGGCCCAAATGTTTTAACCTAGCAACACCCCTGATCCAAATTGAAAGTGCCCGGATTACCTGGAAAAGTCTGTCTGTCTTTCTCTCGCACTCTCTCTCTTTCTGTCTCAGATCTCTCAAAATTAGAATTTTTTCACGCAACATTAAAATATTTTGAAATTAATTTTAGAATTAATTTTCTCATCTCTACTGATATGATTCGCAAGATGGTGGTTTGTACTCACTTATATCAGTGCATCAAATGAAAGCTCTCTGAATAAAATTATTTTCCTTTCATAGTAATAATGTAGAAATTAACAAACTTCCTAAAATTTGTTTTGATTCCATTCATCCAGAGGTGGACTGGAAACTTAAAATGGCCCTGGAAAAAAATATAAAAGTGGCCCCATGTTGTAGGTGGCTCCAAATTGACAGAAGGCAGGGCAACACAAGTAGGCAGGGCTAAGACATGAATTTAGGAGAGCACCTCTGGCTGCTGGCCAGGTGCATAAGTGCCTGATGCTCCTACATTAATGAAAGCCTTATGTGCCTTGCTGGTGGCCATGAGGAGGGCTTAGGCCACCCATTGGGCACCACCCATTAAAGCCAGTCTGCCCCTGGAGTCGTCCTAATTGGCCAAGAAATTTGATTTGCGTACAAATTAAATCTACCCAAATCACAGGTGCTTTAAATGCTTGGAAATTCTCTCTCTATGGAAAACTTCTACCAAAACAAATTTCAAGAATTTCTAATTCTGTCCAGTCCAAATTTAAAAAAAAATTGAGTTGAATTTAATTTCTAACAAATTGATTCACTCATCCCTGTACATATACTTTGCATTGAAAATTGTATTCTGCATTCTGATTGTATTCTGGATATATCAAAATTTGGATTTTTTTCTCTTTGGAACTAACTACATCCAAACTTTAGTTTATATCAGGAATCAAATATAAGACATATTTTCAGTTGTTTCACACTTTTTTGTTAAGTATATAATTCCACATGTGTTAATTCATAGTTTTGATGCCTTCAGTGTGAATCTACAATTTTCATAGTCATGAAAATACAGAAAACTCTTTGAATGAGAAGGTGTGTCCAAACTTTTGGTCTGTACTGTACAAATACACATACATACTTACATGCTCCCGGCAGGTCTCCACAGCACAGTACAGAAGCAGGACAGCGCACACATAGGACGATTCCCCACAGTGCCCTCTGCTGGGCGCCGGGTGGAATCGTCCTATGTGTGCGCCGTCCTGCTTCTCCTGCGCTATGGTGACCTGCCAGGAGCATGTAAGTATGTATGTGTATTTGTATGTGTATATGTCTGTGTATGTTTATGTGTATGTCTGTATATGTGTATGTCTGTATGTGTGTATGTATGTGTGCAGGTGACGGATCCGTCATGAACTCCATTGAAAGTCAATGGAGGACGGATCCATTCACCATTGTATCACACCAAACGGATCCGTCCCCATTGATTTTCATTGGGGGTCATTCCGGATCCGTCTTGGTGCGGATGCCTGGACTGGAGAGCAAACCGCAGCATGCTGCGGTTTGCTCTCCGGTCTGAAGACGGAACGGAATGCTTCTAGGAGCATTCCGTTGTCTTCAGTTCAGTTTTGCCCCCATTGACAATGAATGGGCACAAAACTGAAGCATTTTATTCCGGTATTGAGCCCCTATGACAGAACTCAATACCGGAATTATAAAACGCTAGTGTGAAAGTAGCCTAAGATGTATCTCAATTCAGCCCTGATGCACTAGCTGCATTTAAGATACCACTACTTTTGCTTAGAAGATCAAGAACAGAAACAAAGCGGATTTGGCATTCTGTTACCACCAGAGCCCATGTGCAATGTCCAGATATCACTTCTCTGCTCAGAAGTGCATCAGAGCGTCGACAGAGGCATAGCGCCATACAATTGATATACAAAATTAAATTACCAGTATATCTTAACGCCATTGTTGGAAACCAAGCCCTATCACTGCTTAACATTCTTGTCTTATTTCAATATAGGAAGGAGCTCACCGGAGCTATAAACGGCAGATAATACCACACAATTAACATATAAATTGTGAATCTTATTCAACTACCTCCAGATACTGTCACTGCTGAACATACATTCTTATAGTTTTTTCCAACACTATTTTCACTTATTTAGTAATAAATCTTGATATATTTTATATTATACTGGAACACCTTCAGTGGCGATAATATGTTACATGCTTTTATTATGAGGAGTAGTGGGAATTTTTAAGAACTTTTAGTTTGCCAGGTTCTTCTCCTGCAAGTGCCTTGAAGGTGTAGCTTCACTTGGGAGTGTTCTCTGTATTGAGCTGCTTCACATTTCCTCCCTTCTACTCTGAGTACCAGCTCTAGTTGTCTCCTGATTGGATACTACAGCTGTCGCTCAAACAGTGGAAATGGTTTTTAAAACCTGAAGTTCCATTTGTCCATGACAGTGCTCTGAGAGGGATTTTCCCTTTTTCATGTCTGTTTTGTAACATTGTTTGTTTTCCAAGTGGTACTCTGTACTGTTGTTAACTGAATGCAATATAAAATAGTGGCTGGGTTATTCTGAAGATCCCTGTGACTGCTCTGTTTCTCTGCAACAGCGGTCACAAGGAAACTATGGAATAGTGCTACAGCTCCTACTGCTACTTCAGTAACACCCTGCTTTTACAGAGTCTGAAGACACTGAAGTACTTGAAGGAAACCCACAAAACAAAGGCAGAACGATAAGATCTATGTAGATGCTGTTGTTGGTTGGATTTGAACCCAAGACCCTAGCACTGTAAGGCATCAATGCTAGTGACTTTGCTGCCATCGTTAACAACCATCAGTTCCATGGCTTAAACAAGCATTGCACAAAAAATGTTATTCCCTGACCCATTAGAAAGGTACCTGATGTAAATTGAAGTTAATATTTTGAACAGTTACTGTAATTGTGACTTATCCACTCCATTCTGGTCCTCAGCTGTGTCATGTGAACAACACTGTGACTCTTCAAGTAACACATTGTCTTATGTGTTCACAGGAAGTGAAATTATCTATTCATTCCTATGAGACTGACATTGAGGTTCGTATAGGAATGAATAGAGGTACTGACTTCCTGTTGACACGGCAGATACTGTTCAGATTTTTGCCCAGCATCTGTTCATATGGTAGATTCTGGGCCAGAAAATACAATTTTTTGTGCCATTTTAAGACATTGTGACCAACAAGAATAACCACCAAGCCTTGTGTGTCTCATGATATACTGTAATCATTAAGATCTGTGCGTTTTTGTGAGAATAAAGAAGCCTTTTTGTTTTCAGTACCTCTGTGTCTGCAGCAATTTCAATGGGGTCTAATCAACTGCCAATTTTCACATTACATTAGCATTAGAATGACTTGTCAGGAGCCTGAAAACCTGAAGTAAAACACCAGGGAACTAGAGTGATGCATAGTTTTACGAAAGCTGAGGTCAAGACACAACACATAATAGGAACACGGCAGGCAGTGAATAGATAGCATACCCAGTCACCAGCCAAATCAAAGAACAGAGAACGCCTTCACAGATCACAAGAGCAAAAAGAATCTTTAGCTAAAACAAGGGCGTATGACATATTCATAGGCAGCTTACAATATACCGATTGAACATTATTTCAATCTGCGCACTCTGGTCTTTCATAAAAGCTGAGGCAGAGTGGAATAATGACTGCAGTAGGAAGGTGGTGTCCTAATATACCTTTTCCACCTGAAACTACCAGTAATGAATCCATTAACATATTTGTTACTACTGACAGATATATGATCTGTAACCCTCTATCATAAAACTCTTGTTGATGGTACCTGGGTCCCAAATAAAGAGAAGCCAAGAGTTCCAAAAGCAATTACATCTGTTGGGATTTTTATGGTTTGAGGTAAATTATTTCATCTAATCTGAAAATTTGATCCACTTTCTTCACCCAGTGGGTGATTGAAGGGTGTCAATAAATCATGAGAAAATGGTCACCATTACAAAGAATTGCCAAATGGTTGCTTTAGTCACCATTACCAGTTGAGTACACAAAGATTAATTGAGGTGAGATGTGTTTTGTGATAACATATTTAGAAAGAGTACTTGGAGGAGAGGGTTATGGTAGGAGTTTGGGGGAAAACTACTTTAATATTATCCCCAACACTGGATCAAAAGGGTTTTATGAAATAACAATTCCACCAAAAATCAGTATATGTACCAGTCTGTGTGAGGCATCTCCAGGATGTTTGATCTAAAGAGTTGCTAATCTTACTCAGGAGAACCAGGGTATTATATTATTGACTGACAAATTTATAAGATGTTACCTGAAAGTTAAGTTTATACATCTGGAAGGGCCACAGCAGTGCTTATGAATCAATGCTAATTCAATGAGGAATGCTTAATCTCAAGTTCCTTCTCCTAGGCCTCAATGTAAGGAAACACAATTTCTAGTGTCTGGGAAGTCAGTACCATATTTTATAGGTCTTAGAGGTGACATTTAGGTTGCAGAGGCAATCATATGCCAATATCAGGTAGGTTGCATTAAAAAGGTATCTTGTTTCAGCAGATTTTTAACATAAAGGTCCTTTTACACGGGCCGATTATCGGCCGAAAAATCGTTCCTAGGAACGCTAGTGCCGATAATCGGCCCGTGTAAAAGTGGCCCTAATCAGCCGACAAACGAGCAAAACGCTCGTTCGTCGGCTGATTGGATCTTTTGGTTTCTACAAAAGATCCAATCTGTCGGGCGCACATCGGCCTGTGTAAACAGGCGATGTGCGCCTGACAGTATGGAGCTTCCGGGCCGCACGAGCGATACAGCGATCAGTCGTGCGGCCCGGCGCTCGATTCATCGCTGATCGGCGCTCGGGCAGAGAGACACATCGGCCCATGTAAAAGGGCCTTTAGTTGATAATTGTGAGTAATGGTGGGTTTACACAGCCTGATTGTTAGGCAGATTATTGAATGTTCCTATGAACTCTAGTTCCCAATAATCTGCCTGTCTAAACTTGCAGCCAATCACCTGATGAATAAGCGGCATGCTTTAGGTGACCTCATGAAAGATCCAATTACCCAGTGAATGAGCTTTTCACTCGTTCATCGGGTAATTGGCAGTAATTGGCAGATTTATGCTAGCGAACATTCCTACGAACATTTGTTAGAGATAATCTGCACATGTTCAAGCAATGTAAAGAGGCCTTTAATTATGATACCATCTAAACAGCACTCTGCTGCCCAGAAATAATTCAGCTGTATGAGGATGAACGATCTCATACTGTGGAAATGAGTGCTTCACCCCTACTGAACGAGTAGCCAGTTGTTGGGAAAGAACACTTTCTTCCTGATAATCGGCTGCTCTTCAAGCTGTGTAAACCTGCCATAAGTCAAGAGGTTGGTTGAAGCCTGAGGCAACAGATGTTGGAATCTGCTGAATTTTGGGAATAATCCATCTTCTAGAATATCACTTATGGGTTTGTTATTTAAAGCTGTCTGTATAGAAAGCCACGCATAAGAGTTTGGGTCTCCGACACCAAGTATGTAGGTCACAACTTCCGTCAGCAGAGAGAGGGCTGGCTAGGCCTTACAGCATTTTGATATCTTCTCCAAAATCTTTAGCCAGAAAATTTAACTTGACCTTGGTCCCAGTCCTTTCTTTTTGAAAAAACAGTGTCTGGGAGAGGGAGGAACCAACTAAAGCCTCATCAATATTTAAATACTATTGCAAATCAATAACTGTGGTTAATTGTATGGCTTGGTAAACAGTTCTGACATCCAGGCTCAGACTGCCCCACTGGGGAGCAGGGGGTTCCTCGGTGGGCCCCCAGCCTCCTACGCCCAGAGATAGTTTCAGAAGACAGAGTAGTATTGTAATTATTTCTCTTCTGTTTCAAAGGTGAGAGAATTATTGTATCTAGTAGGTGTCAGTATCCCACTGTGATGCTGCCTCCTACTGGTGTAAATTCTACAGGAGGTGCTACTTCTGCTAAACTTTCTGGGCTGCTGGCTGTGAAGAAGGAGATAATATGTCTGTCCATCCTTCTTCCCTCCCTGCTAACTAAGTACTTCTCTGAAGTATTGGGTTGATTTCACAGGTCTGTGACTATATAGAGCAGTGAGCTGTAGTAGACAGTAACAGTGTGTTCACAGGTGAACTATTAAAGTTTGTGGTCACAAAAAAATTAGGTTAGAGACCCTTAGGGTAGGCATTAATAGAAAATGTAGAGTTGTTACAGAAAGGGATGTAGATCAGAAAAAAAGAGCTCCTCCACACAGTCTTATGGTGCTGTGAAAGCATTTATCACTAGTCCTGTCAGATACTTTTTATCTATGAAGAAGAGTTCGTTGGTACTAGTCTGTAATGGAGACCCTGTTTTTTGTGTCCTAGTTGTGGTAGCGACTATATCTCTGTAGCTTGGGTAGGGGAGACTGACTATGGCACTATCTTAAAGGAGCCAGACATGTCAAAATAAGCTTTCAAAGAGACCAAGTGAAATCAACAGATTTACTACTGAGTAGCTGTGAAGTGCCCAATCTTCCCAGTGGGATATGAGTATATTTCCTGCATCTCTTTTTGGATTGTGTGTGGCACAGACAAGCCAGGGCAAAGATATCAAGTTTGTGGGAACTTTTTAGAGGACTGCTTTTTGAAGATTCTCCTGCTGGTTTGCTCAAGGGACATCACTTAGTACTAGCCCATTCCCCCTGAGTACTGTGGTTTCAACAAAGAAAAAGCCATCTTTGTTTAATCTCACCCAACCACTTTAAAGACTGACTAGAATGGATTTGCCTTTTTTTAGAATACATTTGTAGATAAGAACACCCCCATCGTCTTCCAAATATATTTTATTGTTTTGTTTAGTTCATCACAGTCGGGTGCAGATAGAACAGCTGTTATTTGTATGTCATACATACAATGTTTATTACTACATTCTGCATATTAGGTAATAAGTAAGGATCTCTTGTCCCATTTCCAGGTTGTTGTGTCTAAAATATACAGTGGAAACACATTTCATTTGTGAAATGAGGCATATGTCTTTGTTCCTGTCTTCTTGTGTTATCTCAATGATTTAATGAAAACATTTGCCAAGATATTATTTTCTCACTTTCTGCCTTAAAAAGGCAATAAAATTTTTCTTATGCTGGTATAATGCAGCTTGGCAGAGTTATTATTTTGCACATAACAGATAGCAAAATAATTCCGATGCCAAAAGTATTTACAGGTGTTAAATGACTGTGACTTTATACCAGGTATTGCGTGAGCATTTTCAAATTATGATCTAGCACTGGCTTGTTTAATCCTACTGTTATGCTAAGGAAACCTGGGCCTGCCATACAATCAGTCCATTCAAATGCTATGGGGCCCATGGAGAAAGGGAACACCACCAAGATAGGTGGTGCCATAGGTTCCCATAGGTCAAAGAACTGTTTTTGCTAATTGAACCTGGGCACCAAACAGCTTACCAGAGAGTCAACCCATGTCTGAAGCTAATAAGCCCTTGTAAGGGAGTCAGTCTTTACAAGGGTTATTTCAGGCCCATGAGTGGTATACAGTATGTGACTTCCCAGTTGATGACTGTGGAAAGAATCAGGCAGACACAGTGGTAAATGGAAAACAACAGCTTAGCTAGTTTGCTAGTTGCTACAGTTTCACGCTGGCCAAATGTCATATGGACAGGACAGAGGTTTACTCAGAAGCAATAGGTTAAATTGGTATACTGTCTATAAACATGGTTGTATCTGCATCTATCACCAGGTCTTTCTCTCCATATGGCACAGTGCCACACATAGTCTCTAACAGGTCATGATAGGTAATTTATTCTTACCATAAAAATTCTCCCATAGGGGTGCAGTGACCCATTGGTTCGCTGCTAAATGGTTAATGTTATGCTTTACTGTTAAAACTGTTACAATGTTTACTGTGATGCTAACTGTGCACTATGTCCTCCAAAAAAATTATGAGAATGGGTAGGAAATAGTTGACTGGGAGCTCTTAGTGTTAGTTGTTGGGTAATAGGCTGTCCCCACCCTCTAGTTAGTAAGTCTTCTGGTAAGCAAGCCAGAGAGAAGACCTGTTTGGTGTGTGCTGCTGCCAAGACAGGAGCTTTGTCCAGGGAGACATCATTTTTGTAAGTGAAAGCTGCCAGAAGAACTTCTAAGAACCAACCTCCTGAAGGAAAGAAGTGTTGAATTATTACAGAAGGTTGAGGACAATAAAGGGACAGTGCTTGGACAAAGACAATAAAAGTAATGCACATATATGGCTGCAGACTTTACTGCACGCACTTTGGGTTATATTTAGAGATGAGTGAGCATACTCGTCCGAGCTTGGTGCTCGTTCGAGTATTAGGGTACTCGTAAGTACTCGCTGCTCAGACGAGTATCGCGCCATACTCGAGGAAATGGCAACTTCCGCATCGTGCTTTTTTGGCGCCTATAAACACAGCCAATCACAAGCCAGGAGACTCTGCGGTACACCCAGCATCACGTGGGGCCCTTACATGTCGATAGCAGGGGTTGGCTGGCCTGATCAGGTGACCCTGGAATATACTAGTGACTGGCCGCGGTGCTCGGCTCAGATGCCATCTGGATGTCGTTAGGGATAGAGCTGCTGCCTTTCAGGGACAGTGTTAGGGCCTGAATTTAGTTCTCAGTTAGGCAGGAATCACCCACAAAGAACCCAACAGCCCTTCTAAGGGCTAGAAGAAATTTTTTTTTTGTCTCCTGCCTTGGCTGGCTGGCTGGCACTAGTAGTGCAGCTATCGCCATATCTAACCCTGTCTCAGTGATACAAATCCATTGCACACAGCAGTATGGAACCATTCTGTGTGTCACAATTCAGCACACTCACTCCAATCCATATATACTGTCCAGGTGACACTTTCTGTACATCACAGAATACAACCAAGTCATTTGCTACCAATAACGTATACAGCTTGATCCAGAAAACTCTCTCTGCGACATTTGTCTGGGTCGCAGTCTAAATAGCCACCTTTAACAGGGTGTCAGTCAGTTCTACCATAGTTTCTGCACGTCACGTTCCCAAAAAAACAAAATTTAAAAGAAAATAGTAGTTTCAGTAGTTTTAGCTCAGTGATACAAATCCATTTTACTCAGCTGCATGTAACCTTTCTGTGTGTCACAGTTCAGCACACTCGCTTCAATCTGTATATACTGTCCAGGTGACGCTGTCTGTACGTCAGAGAATACAACCAAGTCATTTGCTACCAATAACATCTACAGCTTGATCCCAAAAACTCTCTGTGCGACATTTGTCTGGGTCGCAGTCTAAATAGCCACCGTTAAAAGGGTGTCAGTCAGTTCTACCATAGTTCCTGCACGTCACGTTCCCAAAAAAAACAAAATTTAAAAAAAAATATAAAAAACAAAATACAAAAAAAAAATTTTCAGTTGTTTTAGCTCAGTGATACAAATCCATTTTACTAAGCTGCGTGTAACCTTTCTGTGTGTCACAGTTCAGCACACTCGCTTCGATCCGTATATACTGTCAGGTGACACTTTCTGTACGTCAGAGAATACAACCAAGTCATTTGCTACCGATAACATCTACAGCTTGATCCCAAAAACTCTCTGTGTGACATTTGTCTGGGTCGCAGTCTAAATAGCCACCGTTAACAGGGTGTCAGTCAGTTCTACCATAGTTTCTGCACGTCACGTTCCCCAAAAAAACAAAATTAAAAAAAATATAAAAAACAAAATATAAAAAAAATAATTTTTTCAGTTGTTTTAGCTCAGTGATACAAATCCATTTTACTCAGCTGCGTGTAACCTTTCTGTGTGTCACAGTTCAGCACACTCGCTTCGATCCGTATATACTGTCCAGGTGACGCTTTCTGTACGTCAGAGAATACAACCAAGTCATTTGCTACCGATAACATCTACAGCTTGATCCAGAATACTCTCTGTGCGACATTTGTCTGGGTCGCAGTCTAAATAGCCACCGTTTACAGGGTGTCAGTCAGTTCTACCATAGTTCCTGCACGTCATGTTCCCAAAAAAACAAAATAAAAAAAAAAATAAGTTTGTCAGTTGTTTTAGCTCAGTGGTACAAATCCATTTTACTCAGCTGCGTGTAACCTTTCTGTGTGTCACAGTTAAGCACACTCGCTCCAATCCGTATAATCTGTCCAGGTGACACTTTCTGTACGTCACTTAATTCTACCGGACTGAACAAGTTTGTGGGTTTCAGTACACCAGGCCCGTGTAATTTTTTTTTTTTTATCATACACCTATATACAAAAAATGTTGAACCCCAGGGCTAAGGGTCTAGGGCGAGGGCGTGGGTGTGGGCATTCAATTACTGCAGGGGGCAGAGGCCGTGGTCCTGGGCAGGGTGAGACAGTACCTGCTGATGAGGGAGCAGGGGAATTCCGCAGAGCTACACTCCCTAGCTTCATGTCTCAACTTACAGGGACACGTGGTAGAGGACTGTTGAAACCACAACAGTGCGAACAGCTGATCTCGTGGATTGCGGACAATGCTTCAAGTAATTTGTCCACCAGTCAGTCTTCCACGCAGTCCACCCACGTTACCCAAGGGAGCACTCCTCTGGCTCCTCCACCTCAACCTCCTTCCCCCCAGTCTGCCCCCTCCCAGGAAAATTTGGAATGCGATCCGGCATACTCTCAGGAACTGTTTTCTGGACCCTTCCCAGAGTCACAAACCACTTCTCAGGTTGCTGCTGACCTCGTTCCCGATGCCCAAGTTTTCCAACTGTCGCAGTCTGTGGGTGATGATGATGATGATGACAATGTTGACTTAGTGGAAGAAGTGTGTAAAGAGGTGTCGGACGATGAGGAGACACGGTTGTCAGACAGTGGTGAAGTTGTTGTTAGGGGAGGAATTCCGAGGGGGGAGCAGACTGAGGAATCGGAGGATGACGAGGTGACTGACCCAAGCTGGGTTGATATGCCGAGTGAAGACAGTGCTTCTGAGGCGGAGGCGAGTGCTGCACCAGAACAGGTTGTAAGAGGCAGTGGTGTGGCCAGAGGGAGAAGCAGGGCCAGAGCTGGTGCATCAGCAGCAACTGTTTCACGCAGTGAAGCTCCCGTGGCGAGGCCTAGATGTTCGCAAGTCTGGAGGTTCTTTAAAGAAAGTGAGGATGACCGACGGACTGTGGTGTGCAACCTGTGCCACACCAGGATCAGCAGGGGTGCCACCACTACTAGCCTAACCACCACCAGCATGCGCAGGCATATGAGTGCTAAACACCCCACTCAATGGAACCAAGGCCGTTCACCACCTCCTGCGGGTCACACCACTGCTCCTTCCCCTGTGTCACTCGCTGCCTCTGCTAGTCAACCCCCTGCGTCACTCGCTGCCTCTACTAGTCAACCCCCTGCCCAGGACCCCGGCACGAGCGCATCCCGCCGGAAAACCACACCTTCGCCTCCACGATCCTCCACAGTGTCCACCAACGTGTCCCAGCACAGCGTTCAGCTGTCTTTACAGCAGACGCTGGAGCGCAAGAGGAAATACAGTTCCACCCACCCACATGCCCAAGCCCTCAACGTCCACATCTCCAAATTACTTAGCCTGGAGATGCTGCCCCATAGGCTGGTAGAGACCGAGGCCTTTCGAAATCTCATGGCGGTGGCTGCCCCTCGGTATTCCGTCCCCAGCCGCCACTATTTTTCCCGATGTGCCGTCCCAGCCCTACACCAGCACGTGTCACAGAACATCATCCGTGCCCTGACCAACGCTGTTTCTGAGAAGGTCCACCTAACCACGGACACGTGGACAAGTGCTACCAGGCAGGGACACTATATCTCACTGACGGCCATTGGGTTAACTTGGTGGAGGCTAGGACCGAGAATGACCCTGGGGCCGCTCATGTCCTGCCCACACCGAGGATTGCGGGGCCTACCTCGGTCACGGTCTCTCAGACGTACTATGCCTCCTCCTCCTCCGACCCCTCCTCCTCCTCCTCCACCGAATTACCATCCGTGGGCACAGCGCCTTCAGTCGGTAGCTCTAGGCGCAGCAGCAGTGCCGTGGGTAAGCGCCAGCAGGCGGTGCTCAAACTGCTGAGCTTAGGTGACAAAAGGCACACCACCCAAGAGCTGTTACAGGGCATCACGGCTCAGACCGATGTGTGGCTGGCACCGCTGAACCTCAAGCCAGGCATGGTTGTGTGTGACAACGGGCGTAACCTGGTGGCGGCTCTGCAACTCGGCAGACTGACACATGTGACATGCCCCCACGTGTTCAATCTAATAGTTCAGCGGTTCCTCAAGACATACCCCAATCTGTCTGATTTGCTCACCAAGGTGCGCCGCATCTGTGCTCATTTCCGCAAGTCGACCACAGATGCTGCTACTCTCAGGGCAGCGCAGCGCCGCCTACAACTGCCCGCTCACCGACTGTTGTGCGACATGCCCACAAGATGGAATTCGACATTAAACATGTTATCCAGAGTTTACCAGCAGCTCAGAGCGATTGTAGACTGCCAGATGTCAACTTCCACCAGAACTGGTAGTCAGGTCAGTCAGATTCCTGAAGTCTACAATGAGGAGTGGACGTGGATGTCTGATATCTGCCAGGTGTTGAGCAACTTTGAGGAGTCAACACAGATGGTCAGCGGCGACGCCGCCATTATCAGCCTCACCATCCCGCTGCTTTGCCTGTTGAAAAACTCACTGCTCAGCATCAAGTCGGATGCTTTGCGCTTGTCACAAGAGACGGTGGAGGAAGATACGTCGCTTTATAGCCAGAGCACCCTCCGGTCTGTTTCTCAGCGCGTATCGGAGGAGGGGGATGAGGATGAGGAGGAAGAAGAGGAGAATGTCGGCGAGACAGTAGAGGGTACCAGTGCTCAGTCCTTAACTCTTGAGCGTGTATGGGCTGAAGAGGAGGACTTGGAGGAGGAGGAGGAAATGGAGAGTCAGGCCAGTGAGGAGAGGGAATTCTTGCGTGTTGGGACTCTGGCGCACATGGCAGACTTCATGTTAGGCTGCCTATCCCGTGACCCTCGCGTTAGAAGAATTTTTTCAAACACCGATTACTGGGTGTTCACTCTCCTGGACCCACGGTACAAGCAGAACCTTTCCACTCTCATCCCTGCAGAGGAAAGGAGTATGAGAGTGAATAGATATCAACAGGCCCTGGTGCACAAGCTGAAACAATTCTTCCCATCTGACGCCGCTAGCGGCAGAGGGCATGGTTCTGTGGGCCAAGTAGCGGGGGAGAGGAGGCGAGCAGGCAGCTTGTCCAGCACTGGCAGGGGAATGCTCTCCAAGGCCTTTGCCACTTTTATGTCACCCCAGCAAGACACTGTCACCTGTCCCCAGTCTAGGCAGAGTAGGGGGGAGCTGTACAGAAAGATGGTGAGGGAGTACCTAGCTGACCATACCAACGTCCGTAGCGATCACTCTGCTCCATACAACTACTGGGTTTCAAAGCTGGACACGTGGCCTGAACTGGCGCTGTACGCCTTGGAGGTGCTGGCCTGCCCTGCCGCTAGCGTGCTGTCAGAGCGGGTATTCAGTGCAGCTGGTGGCGTCATCACCGATAAGCGTACACGCCTGTCAACTGACAGCGCTGACAGGCTGACGCTTATTAAAATGAACAAAGCCTTGATTTCACCGGAATTCAAATCTCCTCCGGGGGAAAGCAGCTAAAGATTTAAATAACTTATGTATCTGATTCCTCTTCTCTACTCCTCCTCCTACTCCTCCTCCATATCGTCTTTGCCTAACGCTGACCAAAAAAACGCCATTTTTTAGAGGTCCAACTGGCACTCTTTTAGCACAATTTTTCAGAAGGGCCCCCTACAGGCCCTCTATTCAAACAATTTTTCAAGAGGTCCACCTACAGGCCCTCTCTTCAAACAATTTTTTAGGAGGGCCCCTTACAGGCCCTCTATTCAAACAATTTTTCCAGAAGTCCACCTACAGGCCCTCTCTTCAAACAATTTTTCGGGAGGGCCCCCTACAGGCCCTCTATTCAAACAATGTTTCCAGAGGTCCACCTACAGGCCCTCTCTTCAAACAATTTTTCAGGAGGGCCCCCTGCAGGCCCTCTATTCAAACAATTTTTCAAGAGGTCCACCTACAGGCCCTCTCTTCAAACAGTTTTTCAGGAGGGCCCCCTACAGGCCCTCTATTCAAACAATTTTTCGGGAGGTCCACCTACAGGCCCTCTCTTCAAACAATTTTTCGGGAGGGCCCCCTACAGGCCCTCTATTCAAACAATTTTTCCAGAGGTCCACCTACAGGCCCTCTCTCCAAACAATTTTTCCGGAGGTCCACCTACAGGCCCTCTCTCCAATTCCAGTTTCCAGTTTTATTTGCGCAAACTGCATACATTTTTATTTTTGGGATAGGTGTGAAAAATAATATTACTTGCGAATCTATATTGCCCAACATTGGATACGGTAGCAAGTAGAAGACTAAACACATTCTGCCCACAGGGACCCACAAATTCCTTGTCCACAATGTCAAGGAGGTCGAGGTTCTGTGGATGAGCAACAAGTCCTTCGGTACTGAAATCGCCGACAAAGTCTCCATCTAAGAACCTACAGACCATTGTGGAGAGAGCGGCACAGCTCGCCATCAAAGTGAGGAACCCCAATGCCAGACTGCGCAGAGAAGATAACGAATAAATATCTCTGTGGTTATTTTTGCTAAATAAAAGTTAACCACTTCAGCTCTGAGCCATTTCCCCCCTTCCTGACCAGGCCTAATTTTTCAAATCTGACATGTGTCACTTCATGTGGTAATAACTTTGGAACGCTTTTACTTAGCCAAGCGATTCTGAGATTGTTTTCTCGTGACACATTGTACTTCAAGTTAATGGTAAACTTGAGTCGATAAGTTTTAATTTTATTTATAAAAAAATCCAAAAGTTACCGAAAATTTGAAAAAATTCACTGTTTTCTAAATTTCAATCTCTCTGCTTTTAAGACAGATAGTGATGCCCCATAAAATACTTTTTAATTTACATTCCCCATATGTCAACTTTATGTTGGCATCATTTTGGTAGTGTCATTTTATTTTTTTAGGACAGTAGAAGGTTTAGAATTTTAGACGCAATTTTTGCTAATTTGCAAAATCAACTTTTTTAAGGACCAGTTCAGTTCTGAAGTCAGTTTGTGAGGCTTACATAATAAAAACCACCCATAAATGACCCCATTTTAGAAACTACACCCCTCAAACTATTCAAAACTGATTTTAGAAATGTTGTTAACCCTTTAAGTATTCCACAGGAATTAAAGCAAAATAGATGTGAAATTTCAAAATTTCACTTTTTTTGCAGATTTTCCATTTTAATAATTTTTTCCTGTAACACATTAAGGGTTAACAACAAAACAAAACTCAATATTTATTACCCCGATTCTGCAGTTTGCAGAAACACCCCACATGTGGTCGTAAACTGTTATTTGGGGATACGCCAGGGCTCAGAAGGGGAGGAGCGGCATCTGCATTTTCTAACATGGAATTTTTTGTCATGGTTTGTAAGAGTGATAACTTTTTAATTTTTTTGTGGACTGAGCTGCGTGAGGTCTTATTTTTTGCGGGACAAGCTGTGCTTTTTATTGGCACCATTTTGGGGTACATATGGCTTTCTGATCACTTTTTAATCTAATTTTTGGGAGGTTAACTAAAAAAAAAAAGCAGTTTAGGGGCATTTTTCGACATTTTTTTTACACAGTTCACTTGATGGGTTAGATCATGTGATATTTTTGTAGAGCCAGTTGTTACGGACGCAACGATACCAAATATGTCTATTTTTTATTTATTTTTTTACGTTTTACACAATAAGAGCATTTTTAGAAGAAAAATCATGTTTTTGTGTTGCAGTTTTTTAAGAGCCATTTTTTTTTTCATTTTTCAGGCTATAATCTTGTGTGGGGGCTCATTTTTTGCGGGAGGAGGTGACGTTTTTATTGCTACCATTTTGGGATGCATACGACTTTTTGATTGTTTAATATTATGTTTTTTGGTAGGTGATGCAACAAAAAGAGCTGTTTTGGCTTAATTTTTATTAGATTTTTTTTACGCAGTTCACTTTATGGGGTAGATCATGTGATATTTTTATAGAGACGGTCGTTTCGGACGCGGTGATACCAAATATGTGTATCTTATTTATTTATTTTTATTTGTAACTTTTTTAATGAAATATTTGGGGGGAAATTATTTTTTTTATATATATATGTGATTTTTTTTTTTTTTTTATGATACTATTTTTTTTTTTTTTTTTTTTTACACTTTGTGTCCCCCATAAGGTCATACAAGACCTCAGGGGGACATTTAACTTCACTTATTTTTTTATTTTTTTTTTTTACACTTGATTTCTCCTGTAACTGGGGCTGACATAGTGGCCCCAGTTACAGGGGAAATACATCCCCAGAGAGGCTGTACAGCATAATACTATGCTGTACAGCCTCAGTGCAGGGCTGATCGGGTCTATGAGAGACCCGGCAGCTCCTGCACTCTCCGGCCCCGGCGATCACGTGACCGCCGGGCCGGAACAGGAAGCGCAATAGCGCTTCCTGATCTGTATACACAGCGCTCGTTGAGCGCTGTGTATACAGCGATCTAGAAGGCAGGGACCCCTGGGAACGGTCCCTGCCTTCTCTTTGGGGTACCCTGCTGTCACTGACAGCAGGTACCCCACTGTGCAGCTGCACGATTAGCGTGCAGCTGCTATCTCTGAATGGCCGTTTATAAACGGCCATTCAGAGATAGATAACCACTTCCCGGACGTTTATAGTCAACGTGCGGACGGGAAGTGGTTAAATAAACCCCCCAAAAAATTCATCTGTTCCTGTGCCTGATCCACCCAAGTTGAATCTGTCCCATCATGAGAAAGTCCCCCCCAAGGAGTCCCCACTGTAACTTGCTTCCCATACAACTACCTCACCCCCCGACACCTGTGTCTCGCCATTGTCCACCACCTCCTCAGACAACACTGGTAAATCCACACTGTCAGCACACGGAAACAGCAAAAGGTCTTGCGAATTGGGGCATTGGGGAGAATGTTCTGGGCTAGCACATCAGAGAAGGGGTGACTATGGGGTTCCAGGGAGTACGTGACCACATGCAATCTCTATCTAAAAAGTCATGCCACACTTGATCAATCTCATAATTTACGACTGTACCGGTTGATGCTAAATTTTTAAGTTGGGGTCCTGTGTCGTCATTCTAACTCCATCCGGCTGTTGTCACCACCACACACGCTAGCCCAGGGGGCACTCCCCTGGCTCTTCCAGCTCAACCTCCTTCCCCCCAGCCTGCCCCCCCACCTACAGGCCCTCTCTCCAGTTCCAGTTTCCAGTTTTATTTGCGCAAACTGCATACATTTTTATTTTTGGGATAGGTGTGAAAAATAATATTACTTGCGAATCTATATTGCCCAACATTGGATACGGTAGCAAGTAGAAGACCAAACACATGCTGCTCACAGGGTTCCGCAAATTCCTGGTCCACCCGCAAATTCCTTGTCCACAATGTCAAGGAGGTAGAGGTTCTGTGGATGAGCAACAAGTCCTTCTGTACTGAAATCGCCGACAAAGTCTCCATCTAAGAACCTACAGACCATTGTGGAGAGAGCGGCACAGCTCGCCATCAAAGTGAGGAACCCCAACGCCAGACTGCGCAGAGAAGATAACGAATAAATATCTCCGTGGTTATTTTTGCTAAATAAAAGTTAAATAAACCCCCCAAAAAATTCATCTGTTCCTGTGCCTGATCCACCCAAGTTGAATCTGTCCCATCATGAGAAAGTCCCCCCCAAGGAGTCCCCACTGTAACTTGCTTCCCATACAACTACCTCAGCCCCCGACACCTGTGTCTCGCCATTGTCCACCACCTCCTCAGACAACACTGGTAAATCCACACTGTCAGCACACGGAAACAGCAAAAGGTCTTGCGAATTGGGGCAGAGAATGTTCAGGGCTAGCACATCAGAGAAGGGGTGACTATGGGGTTCCAGGGAGTACGTGACCACATGCAATCTCTATCTAAAAAGTCATGCCACACTTGATCTAGCTCATAATTGACAATTATACCGGTTGATGCTAAATTTTTAAGTTGCGGTCCTGTGTCGTCATTCTAACTCCATCCGGCTGTTGTCACCACCACACACGCTAGCCCAGGGGGCACTCCTCTGGCTCTTCCAGCGAAACCTCCTTCCCCCCAGCCTGCCCCCCCCACCTACAGGCCCTCTCTCCAAACAATTTACATCTTTGTCCTATCTTTCTCTCTCTCCAAACCATTTTTACGGATAGCTGCCATATACGGTTTTAAACTGAGTAGTATACATACCACAGTTGATCAATCTCATAATTTACGACTGTATCTTTTGATGCTAAATTTTTAAGTTGGGGTCCTGCGTCGTCATTCTAAATTCAACCGGCTGTTGTCACCACCACACACGCTAGCCCAGGGGGCACTCCTCTGGCTCTTTCAGCGAAACCTCCTTCCCCCCAACCTGCCCCCCCCCACCTACAGGCCCTCTCTCCAAACAATTTACATCTTTGTCCTATCTTTCTCTCTCTCCAAACCATTTTTACGGATAGCTGCCATATACGATTTTAAACTGAGTAGTATACATACCACAGTTGATCAATCTCATAATTTACGACTGTACCGGTTGATGCTAAATTTTTAAGTTGGGGTCCTGCGTCGTCATTCTAAATACATCCGGCTGTTGTCACCACCACACACGCTAGCCCAGGGGGCACTCCTCTGGCTCTTCCAGCGAAACCTCCTTCCCCCCAGCTGCCCCCCCCCCACCTACAGGCCCTCTCTCCAAACAATTTACATCTTTGTCCTATCTTTCTCTCTCTCCAAACCATTTTTACGGATAGCTGCCATATACGGTTTTAAACTGAGTAGTATACATACCACAGTTGATCAATCTCATAATTTACGACTGTACCGGTTGATGCTAAATTTTTAAGTTGGGGTCCTGCGTCGTCATTCTAAATACATCTGGCTGTTGTCACCACCACACACGCTAGCCCAGGGGGCACTCCTCTGGCTCTTCCAGCGAAACCTCCTTCCCCCCACCTACAGGCCCTCTCTCCATACTATTTACCCGGATAGGGGACGTATTAGATATTGTACTGATGTTTTTTGTTTTTCTTCTTTTAATTGCCTCCTGACATGTGATAGGCAGAGCAAGGACACTCCCCTGGCCAGAGCAAGCTCTTTTTCCGTTTTCCGTGTTCGAAAAATACATTAAATATAGGGTCCCAAGATAGGGGACGTATACGGTATTAAACTGAGAAGAATCAATACCATACGGGTTAAAGCAACAGTTTTCCCAAATCCATTCCGGCTGTTGTCACCACCACACACGCTAGCCCAGGGGGCACTCCTCTGGCTCTTCCAGCGAAACCTCCTCCCCCCCACCTACAGGCCCTCTCTCCAAACAATTTTCCCGGGTAGGGGGACGTATTAGATATTGTACTGATTTTGAATTTCCTCCTGCAATAGACGGGAATCGAACCTGCTTGGGAAGTAGCTATGCTCACCACTATACCACCAGCAGCCACAGCAACTGATAAGAACAGATACTAAACTTGATTTCAGCTGCAGTGCCAGCATGAGCAGTGGTGTCACCTGCAGGCGGTGATGGACCTTCGTTGCACCTAGTTGGGTGCTTCCCTAACATGTGATGGGTATTTGCCTCGCCTTTCTTGGTCTGGGTGAGCACAATTGCCATGAGGGTAACCACCAGGCTGTTGCCTGAGAATTTGGGGTAATGGTGGGATTAGGCAGCCTCAGAGGCATCCATGCATGCTGCCCCTGCTGTTTCCTGTCCATTTCCGTGGTGTTTCCATTATTTTCTGAGGTTTCCAGGTTTTCACCTAGCCTTCCCTAGGCAGAGCCTTGGTCCCCCGCAAAAATGCTCGAGTCTCCCATTGACTTCAATGGGGTTCGTTATTCGAAACGAGCACCCGAGCATCGGGAAAAGTTCGACTCGAATAACGAGCACCCGAGCATTTTAGTGCTCGCTCATCTCTAGTTATATTGCCTCTAGTGCCTGGAACACTACTGAAATGGACTGGCCATCCTATCTAGGACTGCACCCTGCAGTTGTGCATTACAGAGATATATTAAGAATGATTGCATGCCGTTGGTCATTTGGAGGATTGCATGTATGGCAGGGGCGTAAATAGAAATCACTAGGCCCCATGGAAAGAATCTGAATTGAGCCCTCTTGTGAGTGACCGATAGCACCTCTTAGTGCATCTTCTGCAGAGGTTCCAGCAGAAGCCTCCATTAAAGATTCTGGCAAAAACAAAGGGCAAAATACGGCTGCATGTGGGATTTTGAATGACCCCATTATTGTGAATGGGATCCAGCATGTGCCAGCAGTGTTTAACATATGCTGGATCTGGCGAGTCAAGTATTCTGCTAGTATGTTGGAACAGAATACCAAAATCTGATCGCAAGTGATTACCTAGCCTTACCGGATAAATACTGCCCGCTACTTCTTATATAGTGTGTCACCCTTCCCCATGGACTGTGTCTGCTCCTGCACCTCTTCTTCAATGCTGACTTTCTGTTTGTGCTGCTGGCAAAGCACAGTCAGGGCCTGGGGCAGATCTTGACGGGTCTGGACTGGTGACACTGCTGGATCAAGTCCAGACTGGTCAGTCAGGTCACAGTGCGACATGTGCTAGCAGAGGAACAGGACAGGGATAGACACCAGTGCAGACACAGAAAACTAAAGGATTTAATCCAGTCACAACTGCTGTTTCTCTGACTGCTGCAAAACCTCCTAATACACAGCTCAGCTGCTGCAGAACCTCATAATTAACACCTGAGCTGCAGCAGAATATCATAACACACATCTCAGCTGCTGCAGAACATCATAACACACCTCAGCTACTGCAGAACATCATTACACACATCTCAGCTGCTGTAGAACCTCCTAACACAAACCTCAACTGTTACAGGACCTAATAGTGCACACCTCAGCCACTGCAGAACTTTATAACACACACCTCAGCCGCTGCAAATCTCCTAATACACACTTTAGCTGCTGCAGAACATACTAATACACACCTCAGCTGCTGCAGAACCTCCTAACACAAACCCTCAGCTGCAGCAGAACGTACTAAAACACAACACAGCTGCTACCTAGGGTGACCAGACGTCCTCTTTTCCCCGGACATGTCCTACTTTTGGGCATTAAAAAAATGTCAGGGGGGAATTTGAAAATCGTCCGGGATTTTGTTGGACTGCCTCAAACTGTTTGAGTCAGTCCAACAAAGTCATTTTAACTTTTAAAATGGCCTTTAGGGTTAAAAATAATAAAAACAAACTCACCATGTTCCACTTGTTCGCGGCGCAGCCGGTCCGGTGTCTTCTTTCTTCTTTCCCGGCCTTGCAGGACCTGCAAAAGGACCTTTGGTGACGTCACCGCGGTCACCACGTGGTGAGCGCGCTCACCGCGCGGTGACGTCACCAAAGGTCCCTTTGCAGGTCCTGCAAGGTGAAAGAAGAAAGAAGACACCGGACAGGCTGCGCCACAAAGAAGTGGAAAAGGTGAGTTTTTTAAATTATTTTTAACCTCTAAGGGCCATTTTAACAATTATTTTCTGTTATAACCATGCTATAACGGGAAATAATAAAGGGAAGTTCGGGTCCCCATTCCCTGGGGCATAGTGTAATGGCATTACACTATACCCCAGGGAATGGGGGGACCCGAACTTCCCTTTATTATTTTATTTCTGAAAAGGAGCACACCTTTTTTTTTTTTTTTTTTTTTTTTTGGTCCGACCCCCCCCCCCCCCAAAAAAAAAAAGGTGTCCTCCTTTCAGAAACCCAAATCTGGTCACCCTACTGCTACCTAATCTCTTAATACACACTTCAACTGCAGCAGAACCTCCTAATTCACACCTAAGCTTCTACAGAACCGAACCTCCTAATACACACCTCAACTGCTGCAGAAATTACTAATACACACATCAGCTGCTCTAGAACCTTTTAATATAAATCTCAACTGCTACAGAACCTCATAAAACACAACTCAGCTGCTGCAGAGCCTTATAATATGCACCACAGCTGCTATAGATCTTCGTAATACCAGAATGTCCAGATTATTATAGGGCATCATCCAGTTTACTAGGT
>ONZH01009002.1:0-31889 GCA_900303285.1 Rhinella marina | reverse complement strand
TAACCCTGGACCCCCTAACCCTAATACTGACCTCTAATACTGTCCCTAACCCTAATATTGACTAACCGTAATATACTGTACTGACCCTTAATACTTTCTCTAACTCTAATAGTATGCCACACAGACCTCTAACCCTACTACTGACCACTAACCCTAAAGCTACATTCATATGACCATATTTGTTTTGCGGTCCACAATTGCGGATCCCCAAAACACGGATACTGGCTGTGTGTGTTCCACATTTTGTGGAACACACATGCCCAGCCCTATAATAGAAATGCCTGTTCTCATCTGAGATTGCGGTCAAGGATAGGACATACTCTATATTTTTTGCAGGGCCGTGGACTACGGATTTGCGGGCCCATTGAAGTGAATGGAAATATGATCATGTTGAATGTACCCTAGTGCTGTCTCTGTCCCCAATACTGGCCCCTAACTGATACCTACCCCAATCCTAATACTGGCCCTAAGGGTGCATTCAGACGACCATATTTCTGGGTGTGCATCCGTTCCACAATTTTGAGGAATGGGTGTGGACCCATTCTTTTCAGCGGGGCCGCAAAAGATGCTGACAGCATACCATGTACTGTCCACATCCGTAGTCCCGTTCCGTGGCCCCACGACAAATATAGAGCAAGTGTCCTATTCTTGTCCCCAAAAATAGGCACTTCTATATAGGGCTGGCGCTGTGCGTTCTGCAAGATGTGTTTTGCGGATCCACAATTTGGGGACTGCAAAACACTTTCGGTCGTCTGAATGTAGCTTTATGCTAATACTGGCCCCTAACCCGAATACTGGCCCCGAACCCCAATACTGGCCCCTAACCCCAATACTGGCCCCTAACCCCAATACTGGCCCCTAACCCCAATACTGACCCCACCCAATACTGACCCCTAACCCCAATACTGACCCCTAACCCCAATACTGACCCCAAACCCCAATACTGGCCCCTAACCCCAATACTGGCCCCTAACACAAATGGGCAGATATAAGAGGCGCAATACATAAAGTGGAACATATGAGGCACTTTTTATAAGGGGCACCAAGCATATGGCACTGTATACAGAGGGCACAGTGTATGTGACACTATATACATAGGGCTCAGAGTATGTGGTACTATATACAGAGGGCACAGACTATGTGGCACTATATACAGAGGGCACAGACTATGTGGCACTATGTACAGAGGGCACAGACTATGTGACACTATATACAGAGGGCACAGAGTATGTGGCATTACTATTGGGGGCCCTATGTGTAGCACTAATGCTGCTGTTATATTCAGGGCACGGCATGTGGCACTGAGATGAGTCTGTGTCAGTCTGCAGGATGCCAATGTGTTGGTAAAGAATGAAGTTAAAGAGATCTTTGGAAAAATCTGCAGAGCTGAATCGTGGATGGGAGAAGTCATCATGGTGGCCTGAGCCAGATGGAGAGGAACTCAGGAGGAGACATCATCTGTAAGTCGATGGAAATGATTATTCTGCTACTGACTGTGTATGATGAGTGTTGTAGTCACCTGGATGAGCTACAGCTGATGATGGGTGGTAGCATGCTGTTTTGTGCAACAACAACTCTCAGTATCCCTTTACACTTCAGGCCATACTGGGAGCTGTAGTTTCACACTGCACAAGGTCATATGGTGAGGGCCGACCTGACTACTAAGATGTTATCTGTACTGAACTTTTAAAATCTGGTGCTGTATTTATGTAGAGAACTTGGTTCTGGTGCTGTATTTATGTAGAGAACTTGGTTCTGGTGATGTATTTATGTAGAGAACTTGGTCCTGGCGCTGTATTTATGTAGAGAACTTGGTTCTGGTGATGTATTTATGTAGAGAACTTGGTTCTGGTGATGTATTTATGTAGAGAACGTGGTTCTGGTGATGTATTTATGTAGAGAACTTGGTTCTGGTGCTGTATTTATGTAGAGAACTTGCACTGTACAGTATATGACATCTCCTTGTGGCCCCCATACAGTATAACATCTCCTTGTGGCTGCCCCCATACAGTATAACATCTCCTTGTGGCTGCCCCCATATAGTATAACATCTCCTTGTGGCTGCCACCATACAGAATAACGTCTCCTTGTGGCCCCATACAGTATAATGTCTCCTTGTGGCCGCACCATACAGTATAACATCTCCTTGTGCTAACGTTTGTGAGCAAAGGGAGATTTAAAAGTGGAATAAATATGGTGGTGGGCGGGGCTTTGGGCCCGAAACTCATGTCGCCCGGGGCCTCCACCAGCCTTAATCCAGCTCTGTACATGGGACATATACATAAATACACCACATATACACTACACACACACATACCACCCAACTTTGAAAAATCCTAAGGAGCTAAACTATGGAACGGAAGGGCTCACCTCCAGCTGCCAGCCGGTTCTGTAATTTTAACAACCGGTTCTGTAGAACCTTAGGGAACTGGCTGAATCTCATGCCTGCTACCACTCACAGCTGAATGTGGAATATCTCGAAGGGAAGAAATTTCCCAAACTGAATTGTTGCAACGGTGGCTACCTATTACAGTACCATACTCGAGTTCACCTAGCATCCATTCTTTAACAAATGTTTTTAAAATCAGATTACATGACTAGGTGCCTGATTTTATACACATGAATGATAGAAAAGAATGCAATGATTCAGAGATGTGCAACACTTTTGTCCATATGGTGTATATTCTTTGGTGACCAGGGTTTACTGTATGTACAGTACAGACCAAAAGTTTGGACACACCATCTCATTCAAAGAGTTTTCTGTATTTTCATGACTATGAAAATTGTAGATTCACACTGAAGGCATCAAAACTATGAATTAACACATGTGGAATTATATTTCATAACTTGGACAACCCCTTTAACAAAAAAGTGTGAAACAACTGAAAATATGTCTTATATTCTAGGTTCTTCAAAGTAGCCACCTTTTGCGTTGATTACTGCTTTGGCATTCTCTTGATGAGCTTCAAGAGGTAGTCACCTGAAATGGTTTTCACTTCTTCGGTGTGCCCTGTCAGGTTTAATAAGTGGGATTTCTTGCCTTATAAATGGGGTTGAGACCATGAGTTGTGTTGGGCAGAAGTCAGGTGGATACACAGCTGATAGTCCGACTGAATAGACTGTTAGAATTTGTATTATGGCAAAAAAAAAGCAGCTAAGTAAAGAAAACCGAGTGGCCATCATTACTTTAAGAAATGAAGGTCAGTCAGTCCGAAAAATTGGGAAAACTTTGAAAGTGTCCCCAAGTGCAGTCACAAAAACCATCAAGCGCTACAAAGAAACTGGCTCACATGAGGATCGCCCCAGGAAAGGAAGACCAAGAGTCACCTCTGCTGCGGAGGATAAGTTCATCCGAATCACCAGCCTCAGAAATCGCAGGTTAACAGCAGCTCAGATTAGAGACTAGGTCAATGGCACACAGAGTTCTAGCAGTAGATACATCTCTACAACAACTGTTAAGAGGAGACTGTATGCAGCAGGCCTTAATGGTAAAATAGCTGCTAGGAAATCACTGCTAAGGACAGGCAACAAGCAGAAGAGACTTGTTTGGGCTAAAGAACACAAGGAATGGACATTAGACCAGTGGAAATCTGTGCTTTGGTCTGATCAGTCCAAATTTAAGATCTTTGGTTCCAACCACCGTGTCTTTGTGCGACGCAGAAAAGGTGAACGGATGGACTCTACATGCCTGGTTCCCACCGTGAAGCATGAAGGAGGTGGTGTGATGGTGTGCGGGTGCTTTGTTGGTGACACTGTTGGGGATTTATTCAAAATTGAAAGCATACTGAACCAGCATGGCTATCACAGCATCTTGCAGCAGCATGCTATTCCATCCGGTTTGCATTTACTTGGACCATCATTTATTTATCAACAGGACAATGACCCCAAACACACCTCCATGCTGTGTAAGGGCTATTTGACCAGGAAGGAGAGTGATGGGGTGCTACGCCAGATGACCTGGCCTCCCCAGTCACTAGACCTGAACACAATCGAGATGGTTTGGGGTGCGCTGGACCGCAGAGTGAAGGCAAAAGGGCCAACAAGTGCTAAGCATCTCTGGGAACTCCTTCAAGACTGTTGGAATACCATTTCAGGTGACTACCTCTTGAAGCTCATCAAGAGAATGCCAAGAGTGTGCAAAGCAGTAATCAATGCAAAAGGTGGCTGCTTTGAAGAACCTAGAATATAAGAGATATTTTCAGTTGTTTCACACTTTTTTGTTAAGTATATAATTCCACATGTGTTAATTCATAGTTTTGATGCCTTCAGTGTGAATCTACAATTTTCATAGTCATGAAAATACAGAAAACTCTTTGAATGAGAAGGTGTGTCCAAACTTTTGGTCTGTACTGTATATCACATAGTTGTACATTGTCATTTGGGCAAGGCGCACTGCAAATTCTTTAAACTATATTTTGGACTTTCTCTTGGCATTGTACAATTTTAGCATTAATGCGTACTTGAATTTTCAAAAAAAAAGTTTCCATAATTGCTGTGCTTCTTTGTACAGTCATATCTGTGAAGGAACATGTTTGGGCATCCCTAATGTTTTTTTCAGCATTATTATTCCCTGTTCAGCTACCATTACTGAACTGTTGTGACATCTGTTCCCTTACTTCCCACTATGTGTGTTTTCAGCTCTTGAGCCCGCAGAACAGATAAATCACACTTACAGAAAGGCAGGAGTTTTCTGTGAATTCAGAAGCAGTGTAGAGCCAGTTCTTTTATTAGGCTCACAATGTCAGCTCTGACCAGGGACGTAGCTAAAGGCTCATGGGCCCTGGTGCAAGAGTTCAGCTTGCAAGAGTTCAGCCCTTTCATCAGTGCTTTGTGGCCAGGGGCAGGGAAGCACATAGCCTTCCTGCTGCTTGAGGCAAACATTGAAAGAACGCCCCCCCCATGCCAAATTCTTGACCTAATACCTTCCCTCCAGCCAGAGGTGTAACTTGACCGTCATGCACTTTCTATAACGTCTTCTTATGCAGCACAAGGTTCTTTAGGCCCCCTCAGGCTCCTGTGCCGGGTAGCAACGGCTACCTCTGCACCCCCTAAAGCTACATCCCTGACTCTGACACCCCGTCACTTCCTCTCATTTGTCTTCTATATATCTGTCTCTGTTACCAGAAACACTTTTTGCCTGACAACAGGCAGTTTACTGCTGTTATGACCAACGAGTGAGAACCCCACATGACCAACTCCCTCTGAGGGCATTGTAAGCACACCCGTTGTTGTTCTTTATGCGATACCTCTGATGGTGCGGGGAGACTTTCCCGAGGGGTGTACCAGGTGCTACCTCAGAGGGGAATTGGAACATGAGGGAATCAGGACCAAAGAGTGAACCCACTGGACTGACCTCCAGGTGATACAATACACCCTGTGGATGCTGGGATGCCAGAGGCTGATCAGACAAAAGCATAGTCGGGGTATGAAGGCAGAAATCAGGGCAGGCGACAGTCAAGCAAAGTCCATAAAACGTAGTCCGAAGTCCGATACACAGAATGACAAGAACCAACAGAACACTGTCGCTCAAACCGGAAACTAGACAAGCTAGGAACCTAAGTTGTCCGGCGCCTTCCTGTAGAAGGAGGCGCCTTTATATACCTCCTGCAGGCCAGTTATAGGCTGGAGAAGATGGGAGGCATGCGCATGTTGCCTCATGAAAGGAGGAGAGACACACCTGCACACATCGTAAATACACACAAGGAACTCTGAGCCACAGTGCAAGCTCTACTCAGAGCCAGGAGGGAAATGCTGGTGGCAGGAATGCAAACCACAGCTAAGAACCTGGCTGCCCGCGCCTATCAGCACAGCGCGTAGCAGCGGGAAAGAGTGAAGAAGCCCGGCGCCTGTACCTGCGTGTGGGGGCAAAATTGCCGGTTACGGGAGCTGGGCTAACAATTGCAAGTTAGGTGGATGTGGGAGCCATAGCGGCTATGAATTTTGTGTAATTACACTGCGACGCTGCTGCAAGGGAGATAACATGCAGTGGGAGCACTGCCTCTTCAGACAACGGATCGACGGGGATGCCAGATATTGGACCCCAAGATCAAATATTGATAACCTATCCTGAGAAAAGGTCATCAATATATTTTGCTGCACTACCTGTTTATATTACTAGCATTTTCAAGTGAAATCATACCAATAACTCTGAGTATTGGTATAGCCACTTAGATTTGTTCCCTTATGTTAACCCGTAGAATACCAGTGCCATATATGTACGGCGCTGGGAAGTGTGTCTGAAAACCCAGCAGCGCACAGCTGCGGGGTACGGCAGTCACTGATAGCTAGACCCCTATTGTATCCGCCGGCATCGGTGAAAACACAGATGCCGGCGCTTTAACCCTCACGGTATCCTCACGGGTCCCAGGATTCCATCAGGTCCCTGCACTGCTGTGACCAGGACCCGATGGCTGGGACGGCAGCCAGATGCCTTCCTTAAGCGTCCTTTTGCCAAAATAAAGTTTAAAAAAATGTAAAAAATAGTGAAAAAAGGGAAAGTATACATAATGGGTATCTCCACGTCCATATTACCCGGCTCTATAAAAATATCACATGATCCACCCTTTCAGGTGAACGCCATAAAAAATTAAATAAAAAAACAGTGGGGGCGTGGCCTGGCTGGCATGGCGTAGAGACGTGTGTATGTGAAGCTCCTCCAAAATCCTGCAGTTTCTCCTGATTACCCAGCCATATCTGGGCTATACTATATATACCCTGCACCCCTGAGTTACCTGGATTGGCGGGGGGACCCTGTACCTCTGTGCTCCTTGGGCCTGCAAGCGGGGCTGAAGACTGGAGGGAGAGCAGTGAGAGTGCTCGTACATACAGCCTGAAGTGCACGCTGTTTAGCTGAGGAGGAGCAGCGTGGAGAGAAGAAGAGCGCTGTCGGCAGCAGCGGTGCCATCGGAGCTGAAGGGAGGTTGGAGGAGCTGGCTGCGGCTCCTTGTTGGGCTGGTGGCTCACAGTGTTGGACCCCAGGTGAGGGGGCACCAGGAGAGGAAGAGAGGCAGGAGAGAGGGGGACTGCTCCACGTGGTGAGCGCCATCTTGCCACAGAAGCGTGTTTTCAGTGTTAGGGAAGCCTCTGCTCAAGATCTGGCGGTAGCAAGTAGCTGGGGCAGTGCATAGGGCAGTAGGAAGAATCAAACAGCTGTAGAAGCTTTGTGTTCTATATAATCCATAAGGAGCAGCTGCTACTGTGCTATTTTCAAGAGAATATATTGAGTAGGGCAGAATACCTACCTTCTCAAGTGTGTCACGGAGTTTCTCTGATATATCATTGGAGAGGAGGCCTTTCAACTTCATCTCAGGGACAGTACAGATAATCCATTTATATGGGCTGCACAACTACTACAATTGCCAATTCTCCTGCTGGTAAATTATATGCAGACACCATAAGCCAAACAGAGCAGGGAGATGAGACAGAGTCTCCTATGGGCACTTCAACTGAAACATCTCAAATTATGAAGGCCATTGCAACATGTCAAGCAGCTCTCATAGCGAAAATCGACCATGCTCAATCAGATCTTAGTTGCCTGCGACATGATTTTGATAAAATACGTGAAAGGACAACTGGGGTGGAGCGCAGACTTAGTGATGTAGAAGATGCCTCACGGGCGAGTGAGATTAGCACTCGTCAATTACAGCAGCAAGTAAAGCTACAAACCAGAGCAGAGGACGCTGAGAACAGAAACAGAAGAAATAATATCTGCATACTGGGGTTGCCAGAGAGGGTAGAGGGAACTAATCTGGAAGTTTTTGCGGAACAACTGATCAGAGATATCCTCCAGCCTACTAACTTGTCCAATTGCTTTATTATTAAAAGAGCTCATAGGGTTCCTACCAAACTGTTACCTCCTGGGGCTCCGGCCAGACCCTTTATAATGAAAATCCTAAACTATAGGGACAGAGATGCTATCCTACTGGCAGCAAGGCAGAAAGGCAATGTTGCTTATGAAAATTCGCTCCTGTCCTTTTATCCGGACTTTACCTCGGAGGTCCAGAAGAGGCGAAGGCAATTCGATGATGTTAGAGCTCGTCTGCGGGAGAAGAATATAAAGTATGCCATGCTATATCCTTCCCGGCTTTGTGTACAAAATGGAGAGACTGTTCGTTTCTTCGAAACCCCGGAGGCGGTTGCAGATTAGCTGGACAGGAGTCCAGAAGTGAGACCTCGTCGCTGAAGTCATGCGGAGTGCACGTAGCTATGAGGAGACTTTTGTTATGATTGTCCTACTGTTCTCTTAAAGGGTACCCTCTGGGTTCTGCTTTGCTCTTTTATCTAATGCTCCAAATTTCTAGTTGGGGTATACTATGCATAAGGTTGTTGGGTGAGAATATTGTAAGTGAGGAGTGTTGATTGATGAGAAGATTGTCTTGTTTCTGGTTTCTTTATTCTTCTCTTCTCACAGTTTGTAAAGGTTTGTTTGGAGTGAACACGTGCCTAGTTAGCTAGGGGTGAGGAAGCACCCTACTGTTTTCAGGTTAGGGATTGAAGCTCAAACATGTTGGGAAGGTGTGGGCAGGGTGGGGGGACAATAAAAGTTGGGTTTTTGTTTGTCTGTGTTGGATGCATGTGTGTGCAGGGGCGTAGCAATAGGGGAAGCAGCTGCTTTGGGGCCCAGACCCACAAGGGGCCCCCTCAGGAGGGAGACTAAAAGATTTTATTGTCAGGCCCCCCTCAACAGTATTATACAATGACATTATATACAGTGACACTATAGAAAGCGGATGGAGCAGCTGTCAGGCCTTGTCTGGGAGAGCTCAATCTTGACTAGCCACAAGAGTGTGGGTTGCATGTGAGTTTGGGGTTGCGAGGAAGTTTCTGGGGGGGCCCCATTCAAAAATTTGCTGTGGGGCCCAGTTAGTTGTAGTTACGCCACTGTGTGTGTGAGTGTTGGGACCTGGGTAATTTAAATCGTGCTTGTGGTGGCCTGATGGCATTGGTTAAGTTAATTTTATGGAATGTCCGATTAAATGACAAGATTAAACGTGCTTTGGTGTTTAACTATTTAAAAACCTACAGCCCGGATATAGTTGTGCTGCAGGAAACACATTTGAAGGGTCAGAAGACTATGGCTCTCAGGTGGCCGTGGGTAGGTCCTGTTTATCACGCGGTTTACTCAAATTACGCGAGGGGAGTGTCCATCTTGGTGGCTAATAGGCTTCCCTTCCAGTTGCAATCTGTTCAAACGGATAGTTTAGGGAGATATGTGATTTTGCAGGCTATTATCAGGGGTCTGCAATACTTGATAATAGGGCTTTATATACCGCCCCCATTTGGTAGAGATGTACTTGATGTGATTATGGACAAAGTTGTATTATTTCCAGCAATCCCCCTTATGACTGGCGACTATAATGCCACTTAGACCCCTTGAGAAACAGATTATATCCCCAGGCAACACATAATAGGTCGCTTTTGAATTAGGCAGAGGTACATGGGTTGGTAGAGATTTGGCGCTACCTTCACCCGGATTCTGCGCAATTCTCATGTTACTCAGCGTCCACGGGTTCTTTGTCTCGGATAGATCTAGCATTTGTTAGTAAGAGTCTCTTGCAATATATCAGAACTAGCTTATCACATCACAGCCTCTGAATCCCCCTAGTAAAGGATGGCGTCTAAATCTGATGTGGCTGGATGTTATACCGGTGACTAGCAGTAGTTATGACACTATGGAACATTATTGGGCTGAGAATGAAGGGACTTCGAATCCGTTGGTAGTGTGGGATGCTTTTAAATCTTTGATGAGGGGTGCTTTTATTCAGGCCATTGCGGCTCATAGGAAGGAGCTCTGTATAAATAGGACCAAGCTGGAGTTAACAGTTATTGATAGTGAGCAGGAGTATATACGTAATCCTACTGATGAGGGTAAGGGATCCTGGTTAGAGGCACAGCGGTTGTTAGATCTTCAGCTTACTGAATATACTCAAAAAAGACTCTTAGCCCAGAGGCAAAACATCTTTTCAGATGGAGATAAGAATGGTAGGGCGTTGGCATACTTGGCTCGTTCAAAGGCTCCACAAACAGTAGTACCAGGGATTATGTCTCATACTGGTGTCTTACTGACTGAGCCGCAGGAGGTGTGTCACCAATTTGCTTCATACTATTCTGACTTGTATAGTACCAAAATCTCTTATTCCTCAGCAGATATAGCTCAGTATTTGTCGGATATTTCTCTCCCGAAACTTGACAGAAGTGATCAAGAGGCCTTGGCGGAGTGGATTTCAGAGACAGAGATAGCATTGGCGATTGAATCTCTGATGGCGAGAAAGACTCCTGGTTTGGATGGCTTCCCAGCTGAATGGTACAAGTGTAATTCCCAGAAACTTAGTTCCAGATTGCGGGAGTTGTTTGATAGCGCTTTTGACTATGGCTCCCTGCCTCCTTATTTCTCGGAAGCTATCATTGTGGTAATACATAAGCCTGGGAAGCCTCCAGATCAGTGTACCTCCTATAGACCTATTTCATTGTTAAATTTAGATGCAAAAATACTAGCAAAGGTGTTGGCCCTCAGACTGCGGGATGTAGTCCTCTTGGTGGTTGGGGTGGATCAGTAGGGGTTCATGCCAGGGAAAACGACTGACATAAACTTGAGACGCCTATATACTAACCTGCAGGTTCCACACGACAATAAGGGCAGGAGGGTATTAGCGTCTTTAGATAATGAAAAATCTTTTGACTCAGTTGAGTGGGAGTTTATGTGGGCAACACTTAAACAAATGTGTTTTCCCCCGAACTTCCTCCGATGGTTACAGCTGCTATACAAATCACCGACGGCAAGGGTTAGAGTAAATGGGTATATGTCAGATTCTTTTCCATTGGGTAGAGGCACATGGCAGGGGTGTCCTCTCTCTCCTCTGCTCTTTGCATTGGTTATGGAACCCCTGTCTATATTTATTTCCTCTAATTCGCTAATAGAGGGTTGGGAAGTGGCGGGTATAACGGAGAAGATCTCACTTTATGCGGATGATAAGTTGGTGTATTTGGCTGATCCTGGTGACTCCTTAGATGCCCTCCTCACTACGGTAGATGAGTTTGGGAAATATTCAGGATTGAAGGTGAACTGGTCTAAGTCAAGCCTATGCCTGATAGATGAGATAGATCCTGCACACATTACGGTAAATTCCAAACTGCAAATTGTACAGCAGTTCAGATATTTAGGAATTATTATTCATAGAGAAGTGACGCATTTTTATCAGCTCAATGTAATTCCCACAATGGAATATATAACTAAGAAAATTGAAGCCTGGGAGAACCTTCCGCTGACATTAATAGGTCGGATTAATGTAATAAAAAAGATCCTTCTTCCTAAATTATTGTATTTGTATAGAGCGGCACCAATGGTGTTACCCAATAGTCATTTTGTGGCTTTGGATAGGTTGTTCACTCCGTTTATGTGGCGCAAACAGTGTCCTAGAATAGCAAGGAGCACACTGCAGGCAGCATGTGGGAGAGGTGGACTGGCACTGACAAATTTTTCTGTGTATTATGCGGCTACACAACTGAGCTACGTGGCATGGTGGATAAGAGCTGATGCTGGTAATCCGGCAGTGGTACTGGAGGCGGCATTAGTAGGCTCCTATGACGCAACGTAATGCAACGTTTGTAGTGAACTACTATACCCAGACTATAGCGGCAGTTGTGTTGGTGTGGAATAAATGGGTGAGTGTGTGCTCGGTGGAAGAAGGAAATGAAAGATGGTCCCCTTATATACCATTGTGGAGAAACAAAACGTTGCTTTTTTCTCTGGCAGACTTTGAATTTTGGCCTCAGAGGGGAGTGAAATACCTTACACAGTTGTATGATGGAGGGTATTTTAAGTCCTTTAAGTGTCTGAAGCAGGAGTATGCTTTGGCGTAACATAATCTGTTTAGGTATTTTCAAATTAGACATGCCTGTACTGCTCAATTTACTAAAGAACCATTGCAGCTGGAATGTGGGCATATAGAAGCAGTAGTGAGAAGAGTTAAATTGGTTAAACCAGTATCTACGCTATACGCAGTTATGATGGAGGAGCAAGATTCTCCGTTTGATAAAGCCTTCTCCAAGTGGCAGCGGGATATAGTAGATTTGGAGGCATGCTAAGGAACTTAGTTATACATGGCGATCCACAGTCATAAGTGCCAGGGACCAGCTTATACAGTTGAAATGGTTGCACAGAGTGTACTATACGCCTAGTAGATTATTTCAAATGCATTAGCTTCCTGATCCCCAATGTACAAGATGCGGAGCTGATATGGGTTTTATTTTTCCATATGGTGTGGCAGTGTCCGGTTCTTCAAGAGTTCTGGACTGAAGTTCAATTCTATCTAAATACCAGAATTGGGTTCCTAAACATTTGTTCACCTTGGGTGAGTCTACTGGGGTTGGTTAATGAGGTTGTTCTTACCAAATATGGGAGGCAACTGTATAGGTTACTGCTGTATTATGCAAGGAAAACTATTCTTTTGAATTGGAAACCCCCTAAGACTCCCAATAAACAACACTGGATACAGTTGGTCAACTTGGATCTGGCTTTATATAAGTTGACTTATGAGAGCAGAGGTGTCCCGGACCGATTCCTCAAAATTTGGGATCCTTGGATTAATGCACATACGGCTGTGGTATAAGAAGTGATTATACTGCTCAGGTCCTGTGACGGAGGAATGTGTGTGGTTAGTGTGTGTGTGGGTGGGTGGTACGCGGCAAATCCTTCGTAATATGGATTGATCTCTGCTGTGAACTTGTCTACAGAGAGTCATATTGTAATATTGCATCTGAGCGTTATTGACTATATTTGCTGTGGCAGAGTTCATTAGTAATTGTACTACGTGGATGTTCTGAATGTGTATTGTTTGATTTTTATGCATTCTTAAATTCAATAAAAAAATATACTATTTAAAAAAAATAAAAAATAAAAAAAAAACAGTTCCAAAACAGCCATTTTCTGGTCACCGTGCATCTCAAAAAGTGTAATACCAAGCGATCAAAAAGATGTATTTAGCCCAAAATGTTACTAATCAAACCATCATCTCGTCCCACAATAAATAAGACCCTACCTAAGATAATCGCCCAAAAATCTGCTCTATAACAATATTATATAAGATGGCCCCTCAGGTGAATGCTGTAAAAAATTTTTTTAAAAACTATGCCAAAACAGCAATTTTTTTCACCTTGCCTCACAAAAAGTGTAATACCAAGTGATCAAAAGTCTTATGTACCCCAAAATGGTACCCATGAAAACACCTCATCCTGCAAATGAGCCCCGATATAAGACAATCACTCAAAAAATAAAAACCAATGCCACCCGCAAACCAATCCATTAAAATCTCCGCTGCAAAAGCCATATGGCACTCCTTCTGTTCTGAATCCCGCCATGTGCCCCCACATCAGTTTACCACCACACCACATATGGGGTGTTGCCGTATTCAGAAGAAAATGGGTAAAAAATTATGGGGTGATTTTTTTCCTGTTACCCCTTGTGAAAATGAAAAATTTTGGGCTAAAGCAACATTTTTTGGGAAGAAATGAAACACTTCATTTTCACAGTCAAATGTTTTCAAATTCCGTAAAATGCTTAAGGGGTCAAAGTGCTCAGTACCCCCCTTAATATATTCTTTAAGGGGTGTAGTTTCCATAATGGGGTCACTTTTTGAGGGTTTCCACTATAGAGGTCTCTTCCAATACAAAATAGTGCCTAAAAACCATTCTAGCAAAATCTGCCTCCAAAATCCATGGCACTCCTTTCCTTCTAACCACTGCCACTTGCCCATAGAGCAATTTACCACCACACATGGGGTATTTCTGTAAACTGCAGAACCAGAGTAATGTATATTGGGGTTTAATTTGCTGTTAATCAATTTTTTCTGGCAACACAAAAAGGGTTAACATAAAAAATCTACCAAAAAAGTGAAATTTTGAAATCTCACCTCCATTTCCTTTAATTCTTGTGGAACATCTCAAGGGTTAATAAAGTTTGTAACATTAGTTTTGAATAATTTGAGGGATGTAGTTTCTAAAATGGGGTCATTTATGGGTGGTTTTCATTACATAAGCCCCTCAAAACCACTTTATAACCAAATTGGTGCTTAAAAAATGGTTTTTGAAAATTTGAAAAACTGCTTCTAAAATTCGAAAGCATTCTAACGTCCTAAAAAAAAATAAAATTACATTTCCAAAATGGTGCCAGCATAAAGCAGACATATGAGGAATGATAAGTGATAACCATTTTATGAGGTGTTTACTATTTGTCTTAACAATAGAGAAATTAAAATTTACAAAATTGATTTTTTTAAAAAATTTTTGGTAAATTTTGTTGCAAATTTCTTTTTATTAAGTTTTTCACCAGGAAAAAAGTGTAAGAATAAACAGTGCATAAGTTACGAGTCCTTGTATCATTTTTTGCATCCAAAACACAAAAGAAAACTGAGTTACCAGGTAATTAGGAATAGCCAGGAACCATCCATCACTTCCAGCTATCTATAAGTAAATATTAAGGTTAAATAATAGGATGACATGTAACAAACCCCGGGCACTCCAGATTCAAGCTGCGTCAGGTTGATTAATGTACAGGAAATGTATGTAGATGAATAAGTCCATTAAATACAGAAAAAACTGTGGAGAGGTCCAGATGTACATATAGTACCGGTGACAAAAGTACACCCAATGATGTCCACACTGGGGACAGTCTCACCGCTGACACCACAATCCAACACTAACTGTAATACAACATTAATGCAGATGTTCAGAGGATATCAGATCCATGAATTCCTTCCATGTGTTCCACAGTCTACGGAACTTAGGGAGATTACATAGAGCTATGTAACACAGCTCCTCCATTCGGTAGATTTGAGCTACTTTATGGATAAATTGGTAAGTTGAAGGGGTGGCAGTGTCTCTCCAGTGGAGAGGTATCAGTGCTTTTGCTGCTACTACCAAAGTGGCCCAAAGATGTTTATTAAACCGGGGCAGAAACCCTGGAGAGAGGCCAAGAAACAGAATTTTAGGGGTCAGGGGAGGTGCCCCTGGGCATATCTTAGCTATCAGCTCTCCAATACGGTGCCAGAATGGTGCTATAAGGGTGGAATCCCACCATATATGGGCATAAGTACCTACCTGGAAGAGACTGCGCCAGCAGAGATTAGGTATCGACGCATTGATCTTGTGGAGGACAACAGGAGTCTTGTACCAACAGCTAGTCAATTTATAGTTAGTTTCCTGGAGTGTAATGCATCTGGAGGGTCTGCAGCTAAATTTGTACACTTGTGAAGTTTCATGTGGGGTGAGTGAAAGGTCCAGTTCCTGTTCCTAAGCCCTGATGTAATGCAACGGAGAGTCCAGGGGGAGCGCGAGCAGCTCCCTATATATCTTCGAGATGATTCTCGGAGCTGGTGAGCAGAATGCAGAAAACCGCTCCAACCAGGTGAGAGTATGCGGTAGTGGGCCCAGTTTCAGGAAAGCCCTAAAACCCAGGACTATCTGATTGTAAGTAAGCTGTGTAATAGAGACAGAGGGAAACTGACTGTGCAACACCTGAAACTCCGGAAGAGTACCCACATCTAGCACATCTCCAAATTTTCTAGGATTTAGACTCCTTTTTTTAGGGGTAGTTGAGAGGAGATGTAAGGAGTATTGAGACCAATGAGGTCACCTAAACCAGTGATGGGGGAGGGGAGGGACCAGATAGATGAGGACTTGCGAAGTGAGTCACAAACCTGAAGGGTCACCTTAGTGATATAATTTAGAGAGGAGGGCAATTGTTTACGCATTTGGAGGAGTAAGAGGCCCTGAGTGAGGGGAATTCCTGAGGTCGCCTCTTCTATGGGGATATATAGTTTAGGGGAAACCCCCCGATGCCAGTCAACCACCCTAGCTAAATGGACTGTTTGATAGAGCACTTCAACGTCAGTGAGTCCTATACCTCCTGCTCCTCTAGGTTTTGTCAAAGTCTTGTAAGCTGATCTGTGGCTAGTTTTCCACCAGAGGAACTGCAAAAACTGCCGGCGAGTGCTCGTAAAATAGGATTTTGGAAGATGAATCGGTAGCGTCTGAAATAAGAAAAAAAATTTAGGGATGACCATCATTTTAAGGAGATTAGCATGGCCCATCCATGAGATATATGGGATTTTCCAGTTATCTATAATTTTAGAGACTTGTGCTAATAGGGGGACATAGTTAAGAGAGTACTAATTCCCAGGATTAGCTGAAATGGAAAGGCCTAGATATTTGTTAGAGGATGATGACCAGGGGAAAGGCGATTTGGCAGAGGCTCCAGCGACTACACCCCCAGGGCAAGATATATTCAATGCCGACGATTTTGAAGGGTTAATCTTAAAATTGGAAAGTTCATGAAATGTGGAGAAAATGCGGTTCAGTATCAGAAAAGAGACATCAGGATTTGATAAAAGAATCAGAAGGTCATCTGCATACGTTGCTGTGAGGTGCACTAGATTTCTCACTGTGATACCTGAAACTTCTGGGTGCTGCCTGATATGTTGAATGGGAGTTTCTATAGTAAGGATGAAAAGTAGGGGGGACAGAGGACAGCCCTGATGAGTACCATTGGATATTCGAAAGGAGGGGGAAAGACAGCCATTGACCCACACCGAAGCATAAGGGGAAGAGTAAAGTACCATTATGCAAGAAATAAAGCGTGGAGGTAGCCCAAATTTAGTCAGAGCTAGGCACATACTGTATAGGTCCAGTCCACCTGGTCGAACGCTTTCTCAGCGTCAGTAGAGAGGAGAGCCAGAGGTGTCTTAGTAGACCGGGTATTTTGGATCAACTGTAAGACCCTCAGTGTATTGTCTTTGCCTTCTCTCCCCTTTACAAACTCCCCTTTACTGTTCGGCATTTACCATACCTGGCAGCATATTGTTCAGTCTGTTTGCTAGTAGCTTTGCATAAAGCTTAAAGAAGAACTCTCGCAAAAAAATTTTATTCTCTGTTAGAAAGGTGCATGATATAATCTATAGTGAATGTAATCTTCTTATCAGAGAATGTAATTGTGAGTAATAACCTCTCGTCTTATTGTAGCTGGGTTATGTGACCAACTCCCTGACCTCCAACTGACCCAGGACAGGAAGCCAGTTGCTGCTCTATTCATTCCTATGAAACTGAAAGTGAGGCTGCCATAGGAATGCACAGAGAATTAGACTTCCTGTCCACACATAAGATGATGTGTGAGTTGGTGGGTCTAATTCCTAGTCACATGACACAGATAAGAAACTTCAGGATTATATAAGTCAAAAATACAGACACTGGTAAGAAAATGACATTCACTACAGATTATAGCATGTACATTTCTAGCAGGACATGGAATAAAAAGTTTTGCGGGAGTTCTTCTTTAACATCTACGTTAAGGAGGGAAATAGGGCGGTAGCTACTGCATAGGGAGGGATCTTTACCCTGTTTCAGTAATATTGTGCTGCTTATGTTTGCTTATGTTTGTGGTGAGAACCCTGTCCCCTCAGCCAGTGAGTTAAAGGTGTCAAGCATTTGAGGAAGCAGAATCTCAGAGAAAGATTTATAGTATTGTATGGGGATACTGTCGGGACCCGGGCTCTTGCCCTGGGGGGAGGAAGAAAGTGCCAGCCTAAGTTCCTCCATGGTGAACCATTTATCTAGATCGGAGTGTTGGGCATTGGTTAATGAAGGGAGAGACAATCGGTCTAGAAAGGCATCTATATCTAGTTAACATTGAATCGCTAAGTCCGGGGAGGAGGGAGTCTACCTCCCTAGTCCTGCAGGATTTAGCGTACGTGCCAATGGAGATAAATTTTCCCCAGATCACAAATTTATGGGCTTCCCAGAAAATAGACTGGGAAGTAGACTCCAACCCATTTTCCGCAAAATATGAAGTGAGAGCTTTTGAGATTTTTTGTAAGACTCATTAAGACGGAGTTCATTTAATCTCCAAGTATAGGAGCATTTAGGGGGTGTCGTAATCTTCAAACCCACCAGGACAGGAGCATGATCTGAAATGGTAATTTGCCCGATGTGAGCTCTAGACAATAGGTGCAAGTGAGGTTTGGAGACAAATAGGTAATCCAGTCACTGATAGGAGTTATGAGGTATGGAGAAATATGTATAGTCATGTTTCGAAGGATATAGGGTACGCTAGGCATCCCTTACCGCCAATGACTGGAGAGCGAGTTTCACAGATCGGAGTTTCGGGATTTGAGAGAAGAGGAGTCTAGAAGGGGTTCAATAGTAGCGTTAATGTCTCCTCCCACAATACTTAGACCCTCTTTAAATGATTCAAATTGTCGCAAAACCTTCACTAACCAGGCGACTTGATAGCAGTTTAGGGCATATAAGCCCGTGATGGACACTACCGTGTTGGCTGTTGTACCTTTTAAAAACAAAAATCTTCCATCAGGGTCAGATAGGCTAGAGGACACCGTAAAGGGGACCGATTTTTTTTTTTTAAAGCGATGGAAACTGCTCTTATCTTGGTAGTAACGTGACAGGATGGCAGGTGGAGGCTAGGCCGGACCTCCCCAACGAGTGTGCTTCTAGCACCCCCAGATCCCAAAACCCATATATAGAAACAAAGAGTCTCCGAGGAAAAGAGAGGTTTATCTGAAAAAAGTGGAAGAACCTAAAGAGGGGACCACCTGAGGGCTATATAATGGATAAAGGAAGGCAGTCAGTCCTTGGTTGAAGCTGCAGCTCTTTTTCTTGAAGTGGGTCCCCGAACGGTCTGCCACGGTGAAACCTATGGAAGCCCAGGAAGATCCAAGACATTTGAAAATTGGAGCCAAGAAGGAATATTGGAGGCATCCAGTTGCAGGGCCGAGTATATGGGAGGTAAGTCCTCAGGGTAGCGGATAACTTTCAACGAGCCATCAAGAGTGAAAGAGAGACCAAATGGAAACCGCCGGTAGCCACCGGTAGAGAATTTTCTTTCCCCTCAGAGCTTCTTGGCTTGAGACATTTGCGTTTGGTGAGGGTCAGAGAGAAGAGATCTTGATATAACGAAATGGGAGCTCCACCGCATGTAATGTCATCTGAATTTCTGTCCGATTTTAAAATAAGCTCATGGTGTTGGAAATTTAGAATCCTGCAAATGATGTCCCTGGGAGGATCTCTGGCTTTCGGTTTCTGGCGTAACGCTCTGTGGGCGTGTTCAAGAACTAAATGAGGAGCTTCTTCAACCGGAAGCAAAGATCTCAAGATATCGTAGACAGTGTCCATTAAAAATGAGGATGGAACAGTTTCCGGAACACCACAGATACTCAGATTATTCCTGTTTTCTTGGTCTTCTAGATGAGAGAGGAGAGCATTAAGATGAGAATGGCAGGAGTGGAAGGCGGCTATAGTAGCTTCCCCGAACATGACTATAGACGCTTGATTCTCTTCTAGTTGTTCCACTCGAAGGCCGATGTTGAGGACGTCATGTTTAATGTCCGAGAGGTCCTTTTTAAGTGGTTGGAGGGCTGTTTGTATAATCCGCTGCATTGCGGTTTGAGATATTGATAGAATCTGTTCTGGAGCTCGGTTGCTTTTACCAGTTACCAGTAGGACCTTCTGAGATGTGTTCATCTGAGAGAGCACTTTCTGGTGGTGGTAGTGACTTTTCTTTAGATCGAGCAGAGGAAAGAGCCCCCCCCCCCCTTTTTCCAGAATTTCTCCATCTCAGATTGCAATTTTTTCTTATTGGGAGAGTGTGGACCCTCCGGCTTGCTGAGTTTTACCATTGCTAGAGCTAAGACTATAGGAGTCCAGATAAATGGTCAAAAATGCTGTTTAAATACAATTGCGGGCAGTGCGTATTTGTGGGTTATGCACAGAATCGGGCTATCTCCTCCTCCCAGTAACAGAGACTCTAGTTAGCTTGATGCCTCCAGGCAAAGGAAAAATTAGGCAAAAGACCCTCAAAAAAACGAAACGGAAGAGAGGGCTTACGGAGATACGTGGGAAGATCGCCAGGGGCAATCTGAAAAAATTAGAGCGATGCTCCTCCACAGTTGGAAGGCGGTTTTTCTCAAGACATGGCTGATGACCAGGACCAGGAGAGAGGAGCTGTCAGGAATGGCCAGGCGATACTCCTAGGGTGGGCAGGGATCGCTTCCTGTGCAATTTAGATGGATGTTGGGGACACTTGCCAGAAATATAATATGATATAATGGTGTCTCCTTCTGAGCAATGAGAGGTGCCCCCAGCTAGGTAGACACCAGTCCCCCTGATGTGAGTGGGATCCCCAGGCATGAAGATGTTAACAGGGGCCAGATGTTAAGGGCCCGTTCACTGCTTCCTAGGCTCACGAAGGCCGCCGGCCTGTACCGTCCAAAGGGAAGATGGACGCTGCCCAGGGGAGGGAGAGCGCTTGCCTGGGGTTAGCTGATTGCCGATATGTCCAGCAGCTCTCCAGGTCTCTGTGTGGCTCCGGTCTTTGCCGGTTGTGTTCCCGAACCGATGGCAGATCCTCCTCTCTCGCCACCGCCTGCAATCAAGGCCGAGGTCTTGCATACTCGACTAGGCCCAAGTCCGGGAACGCCTTGTAAAGGGCTGAAACAAGCCGGGAAAGAGCTCCCCAGGTAGGTGAGGCGATGAGGAAGATATTCATCAGTCGATCTCGAAATTTGTAAATTTCTCCCTGGATGCCAATAGATATCAGCCAGGTCCTTGGAGAAGCCGGAAAAGCCGTCTGACACGCTCAGTGGTAAGCCACTCCCCCCCTTTTGGTAAAATTTTGGATTATTTTTATAAATAAAGGTGAAATATATTGACTCAGATCTACCACTGTCATGAAGTACAATGTGTCCTGAGAAAACATTCTCAGAATGGCTTGGATGAGTAAAAGCGTTCCAAAGTTATTACCACATAAAGTGACACATGTCAGAGTTGCAAAAAATCGACCTGGGGTCTAAGGTGAAAAGTGGCTCGGTACTGAAAGGGTGAAGAAATTAAGCTTTTTTAAAATATATTTTTACATTGTTGACACTTGACCCCTCTTTGGTTGTCTTTTTTGGCAAACAAAACAAAAGCAGGGTTTGATGTGTGTAAATGATCTGAAAAGTGGATGGTCCACACACAAAATATGTAGTCACTTTACCTTAATAAACAGTTTGATTTTACTACTGTGGTTTTGGACTACTTACCTTCAGTCATACACGAGTATAAATGGGATCCTCTATATTCAAGCACTCTTTTTATCTGGACACATCAGATCACATAGCAACCCTCAGGAATCCTGGCTGCACAGTACCACAATGCTATAAAACTACAGAGGGTGTTGTGCTCCAAGCACAAACCCATAAGATGAGTGCAATAGCACTAAATACCTCTTTATTCTCTATTGTACATGCAGTATTACGCTATGGAGCGTGTAAAAGGAGGTGAAGTATTTATTAATATCAGTATTGAATATTAACCCTTTCAGTACCGGAGGTTTTTTCGGTTATGCGTTTTCGTTTTGCGCTCCCTGCCTTCAAACAGCCATAACTGTTTTATTTTTCTGTTCACATAGCTGTATGAGGGCTTGTTTTTTGCGGGACAAGTTGTACTTTCCAACGCCACCATTTAATATTGCATATGGTGTAGTGGGAAGCGGGAAAAAAATTCCAAATCGGGTGAAATTGCAAAAAAACGCTATTCTGCTACAGTTCTACGGGTTTCTTATTTACAACGTTAAAATAATTATAAAGTTGGCCTTTTTTTTTTTTTTGTCATATCTTGACCCTTATAACTTTTTGGTATTTATGTGTACGGAGCTGTATTTTTTGCGGGACGATCTGAAGTTTTTATTGATACGATTCTGGGGTGTGTATGACTTTTTGATCACTTTTTATTTAATTTTTTTTTAGAAAAAAAAAGCGACAAAAAGCAGCGAATCGCCATTTGGACGCTTTTTTCTGCCACACAATTCGCCGTATTGGAATTTTTTTTATATTTTAAAAGTACGGGCTTTTTGGTCACGGTGATACCCATGATGTCTATATTTATTGTTATTTAGGTATTTATTTTTTAATTATACGGAAAGGGGATTGATTTGAACTTTTATATTTTTTTTATTTTTTATATATTTTTTAACATTTTTTTTATTTTTGTGATTATTTTAAAGCTCAAATATGAGCTAATATATTGTGTTGTTTTTTTTTCTTTTCTTTATGAGCAATCAGGGATTTACTAGATAGAGATAAATCCAAGAATTGCTAATTTCTTATACTGGCCTGCCATCTAGTGGCCAGAATAAGAATTGCAGTTTGAAAACTGTAATCCTGACCAGTGGCGTCTGTACACCACCCAGAAGCGTACGCTTCCGGGTTCAGACGCATCCTGATGCAGTGATCACGTGTGATCATGGCATCTCAAGTCCCATCAAGACGCCACCGATGGCGGTAAGTAGCCGCAAGTCTCTGCTGTTAGAAACAGCAGAGACTTGCCGGCCATGACGCCCGCCGCACGTGCGAGCGGGCGCCATGTGTCCGCATCGCCCCAGCGCCATACATCTACGGCGCTGGGAGTCTAAGGGTTAATAACTAATAATCAAGTTGATTTATATAACTTATGGGTAGCTAGAGGTACAACTTGTTTCCTTAGTCTTCCCTGCCTTTCCCTAGTACAACCCCTGGCAAATATTATGGAATCACCAGTCTCTGAGGATCCAATTGAAAATCTGTGGTGGAAGTTAAAGAAAATGGTCCATGACAAGGCTCCAACCTGCAAAGCTGATCTGGCAACAGCAATCAGAGAAAGCTGGAGCCAGATTGATGAAGAGTACTGTTTGTCACTCATTAAGTCAATGCCTCAGAGACTGCAAGCAGTTATAAAAGCCAGAGGTGGTGCAACAAAGTATAATGTGTTGGAGTGTTATTTCGTTTGTTTTTCATGATTCCATATTTTTTTCCTCAGAATTGAGTGATTCCATAATTTATTCCCTGTGCTTGTTCTAAAAATGTAACTGTTACTGGCTACCACAATTATTTTTCTTGATTTCTTTTAGTATTTCATAAAGCCAGAAAGTTGCTATTTCAAATGCCTTTAGTTTTTTGTCATGTCTGTGATCTGTTTTTTTTTTCAACAAAATTAAACAACTGAAGGAACATCCTCAGAGACTGGTGATTCCATAATTTTTACCAGGGGTTGTATAAACGGATATTCTGTTTCCTAACTTTTTGCAGTGTTCACAGTGATCCACAACATGGTGTATAATAGTAAAATAAATTTATTCACAAACAAATAATACCACACTATTTAATATAAGCAATTGATTACATATATATTGTAAAAAAATCTCTAAACCCTTGTTACTCTGGATGACCTCATTTCCCTGGCCTCCTGGATTGATCTGCGTTTCCAAGAACGTTCTAAGGAGGTAGCATGTGAAAGAAAATCATGTTGTTCAGCATCTTCTTTCTAAAGGTCTTCTGTGCCTCAGCCTTCCACGTCTGCAGCTGCTACTGTACCAATGTAGGTTGACTGAGTCGGGCTGACTGAACAGGGACATGACGGTTGTCATACTAGTAGCTTTTACTGTGGCGGTTCTGGACATCTCCTCCATTCCTGTCCTCTGAAGCTGGGAAACTTCTGTTGGAGAGATAACCCTAGGCAAAGACAATTCCTTTCTGCCTCTGACACTCTGGATTCTGGTACTGCACTGAACTTCCTTCAACAAGATCTAGTGGATCGTCATCAAATTCCTTTTCAACACCTGCAGAGACCTTTGATGGTATCATCCGTCGATGGAAGGGCTCTGAGTCCATACAGTTCATCTTTTAACCTGTAAAATTACAGGTGGAAGCTTTTCATACTGAAGAGATTTTGTTCCTAATTCTCCCAAGTCTGTCCCGTCTTCTCCTGGGACTTCCGTGGCTTCGTACTCATGAACCTATTCTTGATTGGAGGTCTGCAGAGGTGCTTTGTTGGGGACAGTTCTACATAGAGAGATCTTTCTTCTGTTCAGCCGGCTTGGTCACCACAGGTACCACCCAATCTCCAGAGTCTGCCGGCGCAGAAGTTTTCAACAAGAAAGAGGCTGAGACGTTACAGCCACACAGGCTGTATGACTGCCCGGTTGAGTTGGTTCCTGTTTCCTCGCCTCCTTGTGGATGCATCTATCCCCTGTCGCCAGCAGAGACTCCATGTCTGAGTATATCAAGGAAAATCTTAACAGAGGATTCATCCACAAGTCTTTATCTCCGGCTGGCGCACGTTTCATCTTTGTGAATAATAAAGATGGCACCCTATGGGGACTCAACAAAATCACCATATAGAATAAATATCCTCTTCCTCTGATTCCTGTGTTGTTTGACTGGGGAGAAAAAATCTTCTCGAAATTAGAGCTACGTGGGGCCTACAACTTGATCAGGATTCGTCAAGGGGATGAGTGGAAGACCGCCTTTAACAACCGTGATGGCCACTACGAGTACTTGGTGATGCCCTGTGGACTAAGCAATGCACCAGCTGTCTTCCAAGAGTTTGTAAATGGCATCTTTAGAGACTTGCTCTATTTCTGCGTGGTCGTGTACCTTGACGGCATTCTTGTTTTCTCTCCAGATTTGGCCTTCCACCAGAAACAGGTCTGTTCTGCTGCAGATTAAGAAAGAATCGTCTGTATGCCAAGTTTGAAAAATGTATTTTTGAGCAGTCCTCACTTCCATTTCTGGGCTACATATTACACGATACTGGCCTGCAGATGGATCCTGAGAAGCTGGCAGCGATTTTGAAGTGGCCTCGTCCTTCTGTTTGAAAGTAATCCAGTATTTTCTGCGGTTTAACAACTATTACTGCCAGTTTGTGCCTACTTCTCGTCCTTGACAACTCCCATCTCTGCCTTGAAAAGGAGCCAATCCCAAGAATTGGACAGCTGAGGCTGAATTGGCCTTTCAAGCTCCGAAGCAGACCTTCTCTGCGACTCCAATGCTCCATTGTCCTGATGCTACTTAGCAATTTTTTCTTGAGGTGAATGCATTATCTATTGGAGTTGAGGCGGTGCTTTCACAAAAATCTTCCTCTGGCAAGATGACAACTTGTGGCTTTTTCTCCAGGGTCTTATCTGCTCATGAGCATAACTCCTTGATTGGGGACAGAGAGTTGTTGGCCATCAAGATGACACTGGAGGACTGGCGTTACCTTCTGGAGTGAGCAGCCGAACGGAGGACCAGGAAGCGGTGAGTACAGAGTCTTCACCACTTCCTTGTCCTCCAGTGCTAATGAGCGCTTCCTTAATGGAAGCGCTCATTAGCATTCGCCCCACAAGACGCAGAGACATTTTCCCCCACTTTTGGGGAAAAAAATGCGTCTCATAGTGCGAAAAATACGGTAATCCTCATCAAGCCTGATGGTCTTTGTTTTTTGCCCGCTTTGATTTCATTCTCCACTTCTGTGCACCAAATAAAAACTTTCTTTCTAGATCCTTCGATTCTATTGATCAGGAGGAGGAGCCTCAACACATCATTGATCCTGCAAAAATTGCTGTCTGCCCTGATAAGTTATCTGAGATCCTGCCTGGAAAGACTTTTGTTGCTGAGTCTCTCAGGAGACGGGTCCTACACTGGGGTCACTCCTTTAAATTTGCAGATCATGCTGGTCAGCAAAAGCCCTTCCAATTCATCTCTCAACCGTACTGGTTGCTATCCATGTATAAGAATATTCGAGATTTTGACTCGGCCTGTCCCTTGTGTGCACAGAATAAGATGCCTAAACAGCACGCTACTGGTCTCCTGTGTTGGGGGAGATCTAACACGACCTCAACCTTTGTCCACCGCTGTCCTAATTAATGTACTGAGTGCATGCAGGAAGAAATACACCAGAATACAAGACTCAGGTATAGATCCTCTTTCAGTAGGAGTAGAAGCGCAATGACTTGCTTTATTAGACACACAGTGGTTTTTGTATGTACGTTAGAGGGGGCGTCCCCCTGAGGCTCGTGGCATTGTTTCATTGGCTAAAATACAAAAACAAGAAAAGAGATAACACTTTGCATCTGTGCAGTGTGCATTATTTTACAAACTTTGGTATGCAAACTATGTAAACATCTAGGTACCAGTGCCATATTGTAATGACTTCACATTACTATCATGTCATCCTCAACAGTCCCCCCTTTTGAAGCCATTTCAATTGGCTGGATACTATCCCTAATCTAAGTGGATCCTACAATCTGTTCCATTGTACCTGTTGGTTGTTTCACCACTTTTGAGACAACCTATCCCTATTGGATAGGCTCCCTCTTAATGGACTTATACAATGGGAAGTCAGATTCTCACCTATCCCTAATACAGAATATATGGGGGCGCTGTTGAGTGGTGGATGCTTAGTTGGGTTTCAGTCTTCAATTTCTCGATTATTGTGAACATAAAAACTGTTAACATAGTAACATAGTTTAGAAGGCCGAAAAAAGACATCTGTCCATCCATTTCGGCCTGTTATCCTGCAAGTTGATCCAGAGGAAGGCAAAAAAAACCCTGTGAGGTAGAAGCCAATTTTCCTCACTTTAGGGGAAAAAATTCCTTCCCGACTCCAATCAGGCAATCAGAATTACTCCCTGGATCAACAACCCATCTCTAGTAACTATAACCTGTAATATTATTACACTCCAGAAATACATCCAGACCCCTCTTGAACTCTTTTAGTGAACGTACCATCACCACTTCCTCAGGCAAAGAGTTCCATAGTCTTACTGCTCTTACCCTAAAGAATCCTCTTCTATGTTTGTGAACAAACCTTCTTTCCTCCAGGCGCAGAGGATGTCCCCTTGTCACGGTCACAGTCCTTGGGATAAAAAGGTCATGGGAGAGATCTCTGTACTGACCCCTGATATATTTATCTATATTTAATCTTTCTGGGTACTGTAGTCCACCCATTCCAGTTATGACTTTAGTTGCCCTCCTCTGAACCCTCTCCAGCTCTGCTATATCTGCCCTGTTCACAGGAGCCCAGAACTGTACACAGTACTCCATGTGTGGTCTGACTAGTGATTTGTAAAGTGGCAGGACTATGTTATCATCATGGGCATCTATGCCCCTTTTGATGCAACCTTATTGGCCTTGGCAGCAGCTGTCTGACACTGGTTTCTACAGCTTAGTTTGCTGTTTACTAAAATTCCTAGGTCCTTTTCCATGTCAGTATTACCCAGTGTTTTACCATTTGGTATGTACTGGTGACTTGCATTATTCCTTCCTATGTGCATAACCTTACATTTGTCAGTGTTAAACCTCATCTGCCACTTCTCTGCCCAAGCCTCCAATCTATCCAGGTCCTTCTGTAGCAGTGTACTGTCATCTTCTGTGTTAATTACTTTACACAGTTTAGTGTCATCTGCAAAAATTTATATTTTACTGTGCAAGCCTTCTACAAGATCATCTGAGTATGTGCCGTTAATAACCACCCTCTGTTTTCTATCACTGAGCCAGTTACCCACATACAGAAATTTTCTCCCAGGCCAAGCATTCTCATTTTATATACTAACCTTTTATGTGGTACAGTGTTAAATGCTTTGGAGAAGTCCAGATATACAACATTCATTGATTCGCCGCGGTCAAGTCTAGAACTTACCTCCTTATAGAAACTGATTAAATTAGTTTGACATGACCGATCCCTCATGAAGCCACGCTGATATGGAGTAATTTGCTTATTTTCATTGAGGAACTCCAAGATAGCATCTCTCAGAAAACCTTCAAACAGTTTACCCAGGACAGATATTAATACTGAAAATCTTTGGGCAATACCATCCATGAGTCACTGGGCTAGAAATATCGGGCTGAAACAGCTTTGTTCTTTCTTTTAGACAACCTTTTCACTATCTAGAATCCATATTCTTTGAGTCAGGATCAGCAGTCACACAAGGGGGAACAAGAAACACCATGCTTTCAAGTCTCCAGACTCAACACTTTCTTGCAATGACTGGTGTAGATCCAATTAGGCTTTCCTTTGAGCTTCACTGATGTGCCTGTGGTCAACAACACCTGTAATGGACCATCAAACCAGGGTTTAAGGACTTTTTGAACGTGTCTTTTTAGCAACACCCAATCTCCAGACACAAGTGGGTGGGTTCCTGGTACCTTATCAGGATCTGGAAGTGAGGCAAAAACTCGAGAATGTATTTTAGTCAAATGCCTGTACAAACTAATCACATAATCTGTCAGACAACCATGTTGTATCTGGAGCTGCTGTGGCATATACAATCCTGTCCTAGGGGCTGACCCAAAAAGGACCTCAAAGGGACTAAGGCCTGTCTTACGGTTAAGAGTATACCTTACTGAAAAGAGGGCTAACAGCAGGCACTCTGTCCATGGCTCTTTGAATCTTTAACTTTAGTGTCCCGTTCAGTTATTTCCTACCGTACCACTGCTTTTTGGATGGTACGAAGCATGTAAGGCCTGTTCTACACCGAAAACCTTAATCATCTCTTGCATCACTTCATCTGTGAAGTGTACACCTGTGTCCCCTTCAATGGTCCCTGGTACCTCATACCTGCATACAACTTCGGCTATAATTAATGTATGTGTTATATTATTATAAATATTGTTTCACTGAAAGAGTAGTAGAAGCTTGGAACAAACTTCTAGCAGAGGTGGTTGATAAATCCACAGTAACTAAATTTAAACATGACTGGGATAAACATGTATCTATCCCAAGATAACGATAAAGGAATAATAAAAGTGTAGACTAGATGGACCAGGTGGTCTTTTTCTGCCGTCAATCTTCTATGTTTCTATAATCTTCTTTGCTGTGGTCTAGGCTGTGACCTTAGCTACCGGGTATACTTCTGGCCATCCTGAAAACAAGTAATTGCACACCAATACATACTCATACACACCCACCTTGGGCAGTTGAATGTAGTCTGCAAGCGTTGAAACGGATACAAGGGGCAAGGTGTGTGTTTCTGGGGTACCTTAACCACCTGACCCACGTTTGTTCGGGGCACAAATCATACATCCTTTAGTATATCTGGCTGCTACAGTGCTGAACCCTGGGGCGTACCATGCGCTATGTACTAAATTGCACAGCAGTTTTTGACTGGTGCGTCACTCCATGGGTTGCCTGTGCCATCGTGGGTTAGAGGGACCTGGGAAGGCAAAGTTTCCCTTGGAACTGTATTAGGCCTTCCTCGTTTGCAGTCCCTTCTTTTTACACCCACTGGTCCCTTTCCTCCTTCCCCGCCTAGTTCTGTAAAGTTTTAAGAACTTTCTGGGAGACAGGAGGAGTTATTTCAGGGACCTGAGCTGTGGCCACTAAGGCAAGGGTCTGCCTAGGCAATTTGGCACTCAATTTTTGCCACCTGATCTGCCTTGGCTTTTCTCTTCGCCTCCTCTTTGTCTGTTTCACAGTGGTCTTTTGTTTTTTGTTTTTTTCTTATCACCGCCACTCAAGTTGGCAACACGAGGGCTTCCATCAGAGACCTCACCGCTTCCCCATTTTTTTATGGGTTTACCTGAAGCAGTCGGGAAGTCTCTGGCTTTCCAAATGAACCCATAGTCATGGGCAATCCCAAAGGCATACCTGGAATCAGTGTAAATATTGGCTGTTTTTTTTTCCTCTGCATACCTGCAAGCCATCTCCAGAGTCTCTGGCTTCACTTTTTGGGCAGACATGTGTGGTAGTAAGGACTCTTTTTAGAGTGTCATGTTTAGTCACCACTGCCCAACCTGTGTAGTACCTGCCATCCTGGCCATACCTCGATCCATCCACAAAGAGCACATGATCTGAATTATCTAATAGTTGACTTACCACATGGTCAAACCCCGTTGTTTCTTGTGATATCATCTGCAAACAGTCATGAGGTGCCCTAACTCTTCCCTCCCCCCTAGCTCCAGAGGCAACAGGGTGGCTGGATTCAAAGTATTACATCTTTGGACAGTAACATTGTCAGGCAACAAAATGGAACACTGTATTCTCAAATGGCGAGCAACAAAAAAAAAAAGACTTTTTTTTTTGGGGGTTATACTTGCGTGAGGATAAATGTAATATCATGAAGAGCAAGCACTGTCACTTTGCGGTTCAGGACTATCTCAGAACTTTTATCAAGCATGGCTTGTACAACTGCTACAGCTCTGATGCAAAAAGAGGCACCTCTGGCCACAGGGTCAAGTTGGGCTAAGTAATATGCCACAGAGCGTTGTTGCTGGCCATGCAGTTAGGTGAGGACAGCTGAGGCATGGTCATTCACTTCTGTACAATACAATCTAAATGTAATAATCTGGCCCAGTGCGGGGGAGCACAAAATTGCCAGCTTTAGGACATAAAAGGCACCTACCACCTCATCTGTAAAATCATAACCAATAACCGTAAACAATCATAAAGAGGCTGCAGCAAACTTGCATAGCCAAGTCCTGCTACAAGAAACAAGGCCCAAAAATGTCCTCAGTGCATTCACGTTTCTGGGCAAAGGGGTGTCCTCCACAGCCTTCTTACATTCAGGGGTGAGATGTTTCACCCTAGGAAGGTAACAGTAATGTAAAACTGAAGTTTTGTTTTCGACACCTTGCAGTCATGGTGACATGGCTTCGGTATACATACTGGGCGAGTTCTGGGCTCCCTGCGGCAGCACCACCCAGGTATACTGTTTACCCGCATGTGTGAAGGCAAATACCAACTGTCTGGATGTAGTGGTACTGAAAAGAAAACATCTGCCAAATCAATCACAGTGTAGTGGGTAGAGGTAGCGGGAACCTGAACCAAGAAGGTGTGTGGATTGGGCACAATGGGGGTGCTAAAAACTGTGGCTTCATTGACAGCACGTAGGTCATGTACCATCCGGTTCTGGGTGGGTTTTGCCCTTCTCACTTTTCTTTTTCTCAGGGTACAAAGGAGTGTTAGAAGGGAATACAATCTCCTTGATAACCCCCCTTTTTTCACAAAGTCTCGGACTGTCTGAGATATGGCATCTGACTGTGCCATACTGAATGGATACTGCAAGCAGGGCTTCCTTCTCATCTTCTGGGAGTACTGACACAAACTTGGACCAGGGAGTTCTATCATTAACGGCTAACAAACAAAGTTTCTGGTCATTGAGGGCACCTGTTAGTTTCACAGTGCTATCCTCCTGGTATGAGATGCTGGCATGTACTTTGCACACAAGTCTCCACCCAGGAGGCAACAGGGGATGGTATCACTGACCAGCGACCGGACAAGCACTTCTTGGTTAAGGGCAAATCTAACACGGATGGGTTCTTTTAAAAAGAGGGTGTACTACTTTCCCATCCACTCCTCCGCAAGGATCGGTGTCCGTGGAGATTAAGTCAGGGGAGGACATGTTTGCTGTGCACTACTGTCTTGGCTGTTCCAGTATCAATCAAAAATGGAACTACTTCTTTATCACCCCAAGTGAGGGATATCATTGGAGCTGGAATTTAATCTGCTAAAATGTTTGAGGGCACAGCCGATTCTGGATTGCCTGTTTCCTATCTTGGTCTAACTTTCAGGCACCCTTTATTTTCCCTACATGCTTTTTCCCACTACTCTGGATTCAGTTTACCATCAGGGACATGTCTAAAGCTTTCATTAGCTTACTGATGTTCTTCACTGCCTGTCTACATTCTTTCTTCCTTAAGCTACAGTTTACCACAGGTGAGACCATTTCCATCCTTTTGTGATTCTAGTCTGGGCAGGACACTTAGGACCAAGTACTTCACTTGACCTTGTATCAAATGCAGGACCTAACCTAACATCTTCTCCCGGTTCCCCTTGACCTGGAGTCCTGAACACCTGCACCATCACAACAACCTGTTAGGAATCGAGATGAAGTTCCCTCCAAGTGCTGACTTAATCCTAATAAAGGAAAAAACATAGAGGTTAAGTCATTTTATCTAATTAAACAATAACAACTAATTATAGGTATAAGTGTGTCCTTCATTTACTAAGTTGAATACTCTACGTTATGCTACTTGCATCTTTGTGCATTGTTTCCTACTTGTCAGGGAGAATACCAGTAACCAAAATGGCCGCTGGGCAGGGACTGAGTTCCC
>ONZH01009001.1:0-68200 GCA_900303285.1 Rhinella marina | reverse complement strand
AAACATTAACCCTTCAGGCAGAACACACTGAGGGCTCAAGGCTTTATAACAAACAGTAGCTGCAGCAGTGAGAGGAGACAAATGCTGGGCACAAGAGCTGTAGAGGAATTGTATTGTACAAGAACAGGTAGGGAGAAATTCCTGTGTGTATCAGCAGTGTCATTGTACAGCTGGGACTTGTAGTCCTGCACATACAACATGCTGCTGAGTATTCCAGCAGGCAGACATGTCACTCAGCACTTGTATTCATTCCCTTTGCAGAGAGGGGGGGAGAAGGGGGAGGGGCTGAGATTGTTGTTATTGCATGTAAACAAAGGCCAGAAGAGAACCAGGGAAATTAGGAAATATGGATTTTTTTTTTGCCTAAAACTTGCTTAACTTAGTTATATATTGCTGCCCATCAGATTTACAGTGCTATATATTTTTTGTCATAACTCGGACAACCCCTTTAAGACTAGATGTCAGGAATAAAGCCAGCTATGCTTTGGGATCTGCAAGTCCTGGTCCTGTTACTTCTACACTGATTGTGGTAATGTGCACATGGCATACATATTGGCTGGAGAGACTGCAATATCCATTACTGTCTGTGGTTCTAATTCCTAATGTCCTTGAGAGTTGTAAGTGTATGTACACCCCCACATCACACTGGGGGCTGAGAACATGAACTTTTTGTTTTTTGGACTGACAAATCTAGACCAATCTTATCTTCTGACACTTGCCAATGACATGTCTAAAGGTAGTATAGGATCTCTTACCATTGCTTATCTTGTTATCTGATGTTTCCTGAGTCTTGTGTGTTTCCGTCTGAGTGTCTCTACTATAGACGAGAGGTTCCTTCTGAAACAGAGTCAAGGAGATAATATTTTTGTTAGTCACAACCAAACTGCAGGGTGGGCCATTTATATGGATACACCTAAATAAAATGGGAATGGTTGGTGATATTAACTTCCTGTTTGTGGCACATTAGTATATGGGAGGGGGGAAACTTTTCAAAGATGGGTGGTGACCATGGCGGCCATTTTGGATCCACCTTTAGTTTTTTTAATGGGAAGCGGGTCATGTCACACATCAAACTTTTATGCTTGGTTTTAACGTAACTTTAATCTTTCATGAGTTATTTACAAGTTTCTGACTACTTATAAAATGTGTTCAAAGTGCTGTCCATTGTGTTGGATTGTCAATACAAACCTCTTCTCCCACTCTTCACATACTGATAGCAACACCGCAGAAGAAATGCTAGCACAGGCTTCCAGTATCCGTAGTTTCAGGTGCTGCACATCTCGTATCTTCACAGCACAGACGATTGCCTTCAGATGACCCCAAAGATAAAAGTCTAAGGGGGTCAGATCGGGAGACCTTGGGGGCCTAAGATGAGCCTAAGAGGCCTAAGATGAGGCCGCAGCGCTTACTGGAGTCCCTTGGCCTCCTACAATAGATGATTGGCAAGGGTACTGGGAGTCGGATCCCAATTGATCAGATAATGATGATGTATCCTGAGGTCAGGACATCAATATCAAAATCACAAACAACTGTACATTGGTGTCCAATAAATGACAAGGTTAAATTCTCCTCCTTTCCTTGATAATACTTTCTACATGCACCACATCACACATTTTTTAAGTTGTGCAGATACTCTTCCACTATGCTAATTAGTGGGCGTATCATGGTCAGACCCGCACCTAACATACCCTCACTACCTATCCTAAGAACAGACTCTTAATTGAATAAATCACTATACAGTGGTCTTCTCCTGGAGGTGGGAGAATGTTTTCTCCTAAATTGCTCAGGAAAGAGTTTTCATGTACCAGAAAACTCCCTCATCTTCCACCAGGTTAGCCCAAGGGTTCTCACATTGTTGTTTACAGGTGAAAATGACAAAGGATAACTCCATGAATTAGACTGATCCAACGAGAGTCAGTGAGGATATCCCACTGGTATTCAGCCCCTGGTTGTGGACATTCATCCCTATAAAATATGGTATACCCTACACCGATTACCTAGCATCTCTGACTATATCCGCTAGAGTTTGGAAGAACTTTTTTAGGATATATTTTATCAAATGAATTGCAATACAACCTAACATACATGTCTACTTACCTGGTGGCTTCCATGGTCCTGTATGTTCCTCTTCTGAGGTTTCGACTTCTCCTTGACAGGATCTAATTGGAATCTTTCTAGAAGCTTTGTCCACCTTTTTGAAAGATTTTTCTTTAGTCGATGTGATTTGACTGATGTGGTTCAGTGAATTCCTGAGGGCAACCCATAGCTCCTCAGGCACGTGACATTTTTGGCAAACACCGGTATTGGGTCCACAATATAGACACATATGAGATTCTGGGCGCACCATATTTCTCTTCTGTCTGATAATCTTGATGTTTGTTGTCAGTGCCCATAAAGGGGGAAACTGGTGCAGGATTCAATCAGCTTCTTTTGGGTTTCGGGAGGAATATAGAGCTCCAAGGTTATACGGTCACTCAAAATCTGAGGGGATCCATATGGCCAGTCCAGGAGGAACTTGCTAGTCCTTCCATTCCAGAAAGTCACTAGGACCCCAGTGCTGTCAAAAGCTGATATGGAAGAGATAACAAAAATTTCACATACTGATTAACAAAAGCATGAGGATGAATATTTTTCATTAATAGGAAGTTGTAGCCAAGCAGATCAGATGACATTCAATGCCTGCACCACACAGGCTCTTTTGGAGCTTGGAAACCAGATCAGAAGGCCAGCATGCAGAGGTGTACTGACGAGATGTGGTGCCTAAAATGTGGGCTCCTATAGTATACTAAGCTTCCCTTAAATGTTGATTTCAGATTCTGAAACTGTCATCCTGTGAGGACGGGCTAGTTAACGCTATGCAATGTCTGAGGATTGCGATTACAAATCTATGTAGAAGGCCACATTTTCATCTTGTTATTGGAGCCTCCTCCAAAATGTATAGTATACCCATCTCTGCGATAATAAAAGGCAGTAATTCTGAGCACTGATGTCAGATTTTGCAGGGATATTTAAGATTTTTCAAGGAGAGGTGTTTGGTTTAAGGTTACTTGAATACAAGCAATGTGATACTAAGAGAGATGGTGTAATAAATGGGGTGAGTACTAAGTAAAATCGTGAATACAAGGGTTTTACTGTATATGGCATTACAGAGTTACAGCCTGAAATATACTCCAGAGCAGCACTCACTATTATGTTGGTAGTCACTATGTACATACATTATGTTAATTATCCTGTACTAATCCTGAGTTACATCCTGTATTATACTCCAGAGCTGCACTCACTATTCTGCTGGTGCAGTCACTGTGTACATACATTATATTACTTATCCTGTACTGATCCTGAGTTACACCCTGTATTATACCCCAGAGCTGCACTCACTATTCTCTGGTGCAGTCACTGTGTACATATATTACTCATCCTGAACTGATCCTAAGTTCAATCCTGTATTATACTCCAGAGCTGTACTCACTATTCTGCTGGTGGAGTCACTGTGTACATACATTACTTATCCTGTACTAATCCTGAGTTACATCCTGTATTATACCCCAGAGCTGCACTCACTATACTGCTGGTGGACTCACTGTGTACATATATTACTCATCCTGAACTGATCCTAAGTTCAATCCTGTATTATATTCCATAGATGTACTCACTATTCTGCTTGTTGAGAGTTTCTAGAAACAACCAGCAGAATTTTGAATGCAGCTGTGTCATACAATACAGGCTGTAACTCATGTTCAGCATAAGTAACAACTTTTTATCTAGATCGGTGTTCAAAGGTAAGCATTCCCGTTAAAGGGTTTTCCGAGAGTGGAATATTGATGAGCTATCCTGAGGGTAGGTAATCAATGTCTGATTGCTGGTTGTCCAACTCCTGGCACCCTTGCTGATCAGCTTTTTGAAGAGCCTGCAGCTCTCCAGTGAGCACTTTAGCCTCTTCCTAGGCCAGTGACATTACATTCACAGGACACATGGCCTATGTGCAGCTCAGTCCTATTCAGAGAATGGGCCTGGACAGCAATACCATGCACATCCCACTGTACAATGTACTGCACTCTATGTGATATGCCAAGAGAAAGCCCCAGTGCTCACTGGGACATCATGGCCTCTTCAAAACAGTTGATCGATGGGGATGCCAGGTGCTGGGTCCCTACCAATCAGATATTGATGACCTATCCTGAATATAGGTCATTGTATTCCCAGAAAGCACCTTCAATGTATTTTAAAGAGTAAGTTCAATTACTAGTATTATTAGTCCTCAAATGCAAGATGATCATGATATTTTCCGACATGATAATACCTAAGCCACGGGCTCGGGTTTCTGTTCCTTGGAGAACAGTACCAGGTCCATACTGCTCCATTTTGGCATCTACTGGTGCTAGAACATGGTCTCCTGGAACTAGAGGTCTCCATCTTGCATCTTCATAGTGGATGATATCACAAACTGGTGTTTCTTGCATACGAAACTGACTTTTGCCTTTCAATGAGTGGCATTTCTCAAACTCCACAAGGAACCGGTCACTGGAGCCCTGAGGTAATAATGAAGCAAGACACAATCTGGTTTAGTAGAGAGAGGATGGGAATTCTGCAGAATCTTCAAGACACAGGGGTGTGGCTGAAAAGCTTCTTTTACACCATTGCTACTTACCTCTACCTCCCGGGCAATGTGACCCATGTAGTAAAGTCCATCGTGCCTCTGCGGGCCAGTACCCTAGCGCCTCTCAATAGACTCAGCACTTCTGGTGCTAAGTGCACAGGGCTTGTACCAATGAAGATTCTTTTGGATGAACACAACAGTTAATTGGTTCAAGCCTGTGAAGCAGAAGATCAAATATGAAAGTGGTACAACTAAACTTGGCCACACACTGGACACATCTGACCCAAACCCAACAAAGGCTACATTATTTTTTGGCATGAATAGATATTTCCTGCCATACGAATGATCTTCTCCATTGTGAATCATGGACACCAGAACCAATTATTTTGACACCATTCACATGACAATAACTGTTCCTGGGTAGGTACTATATTATCTTTAAAGGGCTATCTCACTGCCTTCTCGTCTGCAACATGGACCAGAAAATATAATTTGTGGCACGGCCACACAGATCCGAGATAAATACAAATTTGTGCATGGTCCCAATCTCCTCACTGCTGAAGAGACTGAAGATGGGTTCATAGATCTGTGGGTGTCTCAGCAGTTGGCCCCACATCAACCAAAACCTTTGCTATATCACTATGACATATAAAAATATTAGTTTTTAAAAAAAGTACAGCTACACTTTAAAGAAACCAAGCAAAGGGACATAAATCGGCAAATGTAGGACTTAGTCGGGGAGAGACTCATGGGCGTGGTTGCTGGCCATCCATGTTCACCACGGTGTTAGCGGAGTGCATGATGATCTGTCTAGAACAGTGGTTCTCAACTCCAGTCTCCAGGACCCACCTGCCGGTCATGTTTTCAGGATTTCCTTAGTATTGAGCAGCTGATATAATTGGTGTCCATCCATCAGGACTTACCACAGGTAATCATTCTGTGGGATATTCCCAAATCCTGACTGGCAGGTGGGTCCTAAGAACTGGAGTTGAGAACCACTGTTCTAGACAGATCATCATGCACTCCACTAACACCGTGGAGGTGAACATGGATGGCCAGCGACCACGCCCATGAGTCTAGAATAACATACTGGCCTGTGAAGGATAAAACTGCTATGGAAGTGAAACTTACTGAGGTTCAGAGGAGACCACTGTAGAGAATGTGCAGGAAGAAGATGAGGATGATGACGGACAATACTGGCTGGGTCTCTGATAAGCATTAATCCTGGTCTGAAAAACAAAAGATGTAGAGAATTTTAAAAAGATTCTTTTAGCTTTCTTGAGCAGTGTAGTAAAAATTATTTTATAATTTGTGACAAAATCTGCGACTTTTTTTCTGCTCATGCCACTTTCAGGTCGAGAAAAGGGGGTGTGGTGTGGGCGGGAAAGAAGATGGGCTGGCAGGACCGTCTCATTTATCATCAAAATGGCTTAAATCTATGCCAGCAAGGGAGCTGGTGTAGATTTAAGTTTGTCACCTGTCCTACTGGAGGAAGAGCCAAAGTTATGTAAAGACCTATGCCTCCACATAACTTTGGCGCTTCCTCCAGCAGTGCAGCGACAATTAAGATCACGTAAACTGCCAGTCCTAATAAATGTGCCCCTATGTGTTTAATGTGTGTACTACTTGGGTGCTGTATGTGTCCTGTGTAGGAGTGGTATGGGTGTTATATGTGCGCTCTCTGTGCACTATATAGGTGTTGTATGTATTCTGTGTGGGTGCTCTGTGGGTAATGTACACAGTTAAAGGGGTATTCCCATCTCACAAATGTAGTTTGTATAGTTAGATATAGCCATACCAATATTATTACTAATAGAATGTATTTATATAAAATGTACCGTTTAGAAGATTTGCCTATTTGTATATCCATTGTCCCACACACATCAGTCAGGCCATTGCCCCTAGTTACGGCCACCGCGGCCGTGTAGTAGTGGTGGTCAGCTTGCTCCTTTTCAAACCCGCTCTGAGGTAACTGCTGGGTAACTGCATGAGGAGACACATCTTAGGGGACTTTCACATCTGCGTTTTGGACGCTACCAGTCCATAATGCAATGGTCAGGATCTGTCCAAAACGCAGACTTTTTAAACGGATCCTGCTCCATAGAGATGAATTGATCTTGGAACAGGATCCGTTTCTCTGCGTTTTGGAAGCGCAGACAAAAATGCTACAACCCTAAGATGTGTCTCCCCATGTTCATGCAATGTGCGTTCACAATACAGCAGTTACCTCAGAGCGGGTTTGAACAAGAGCAAGCCGGCCATCACTACTACATGGCTGCGGTGGCCGTAACTAGGGGCAACGGCCTGACTGATGTGTGTGGGACAATGGATATACAAATAGGAAAATCTTCTAAATGGTACATTTTATATAAATACATTCTATTAGTAATAATATTGGTATGGCTATATCTAACTATACAAACTACATGTGTGAGATGGGAATACCCCTTTAAGTCCTAATATGATGACACTTCCTACTTTCAGTGTACCTCATGAAGGAAGTCAAGTGTCGGGAGCTGACATCGTGGCTGTATAAGGTGTCTGCACACATATCCCTCATGACTGTCATGGGTCTAAAAAACTGATGATTTTTGGCTTGTGGGCCAAAAGCGGCAGTATTTCTGAAACTGCAGAGTTTAGCTGTTCTCGTGTTGCTGTGGTGAAAGTATATCATGAGTGGACAAATGGCACCACTGTGAAAAAGTAACAACCGTAACCCTCCCACCTAACAAGCGCTCGCTGCCTCAGCTGCATTCATGCCATTTAAGCTGGGGCATACACTTTTGGAAACGCAGCAGCCATCAGTTGGAAGTGGACACACACGGTGGGTTATGGTTAATTTTTAGCACTTAGCTAGCTATTTTTTACCACTGTCTTCCGCACGGGTTACTTTACCTTGGATAGACTGCACATAGACATTACTGACAGTACTTTATTCATTATGTAGCTTCCCTGTGAACCAACGGCTTACTGAGTCCCATTTATTTACTAGTCAGAGACCGGCCACCCTAATATCACATGGAACTATCTTTTATGTAAAGAAAATATGCAATGACCACATTCATTGCACAGTCATATTTAACGGTTTCATATCTTTAGTTTACATAAAGCACTACTGGGACATATTATTGTAACATCTAGTATGAATATTACTTTATAGCACAGGTCACACTAATCACTATTGTGGCCTCACTCCGCCATAGATACCTCTTTCATGTCATTCGATTCAGCTCCTTTTCAAACACTGTGTATACAGTCCTGCACCCTAGTCACATACCAGCCGACATTGGCATATTTTCATTTGTTTTACACACTTATATAGCACTACTATATTCCGCAGAGCTTTCCAGACATTAGCATCAAGCTGCCCCCAATGGGGCTCACAATCTCAGTATGTCTTTGGGAGGAAACCGGTGTACCCGGAGGAAACCCACGCAAACACGGGGAGAACATACAAACTTCATGCAGATGTTGTCCTTGGTTGGATTTAAACCCAGGACCCCAGGGCTGCAAGGCACCAGTGCTAACCACTGAGCCACCAACTTGCCCATATATATGATATTACTCTGTACTATCATGAGTGAGTGTTTTATGTGATGTATTAGAATATATTATAATATGCAATTTATTCCTCTCTTTTATGTACTACAATTATAATGTCAGCTTGAAAAACAGCCATATAACCTTGAGGCCTGAAACTTTGCACTATTCATGGTTGGATAAATAAAGATACTGCAGATTTTGGTGTGCCATGTATGAAATACTTAGATGTTGTACACCCAGATGGGGCAGATGGAATCTTCCAGCAGGACAATGTCACACGGCTAGAAATGTCCAACACTGCTTGGAAGAACATGACCAAGACTTCTTATTCCCTAGACTTGAACCCAATTGAGCATTTGTGGGACCACGCTGATCGTCATGTTCTCACTATGGATCCCCCACCCCCCTCCAGCAGCTGTGGATGCACTGCAGTCAGCATGGCTCCAGATACCTGTGACACCCTACTAGGACCTTATTCTGTTAGTCCCTGCCCCTCTAGCTGCTGTTTGTGCTGTGGTTCCTCTGGATATTAGCTGGTGGTCATAATAATGTGACTCCACCATATAGAATGTACAAGTACTGTGTAAGTTCTGTATTAGTCATATTATGGCCTCTGTGCTTTTGCAGTGTGAATGTTGTATGAATAACGTAGAACATGTAAGCATTGTGTAGCCTCTGTGCATGCACTGTGTGGATGGGTGTCCTGGATGGGGAATGTGTAGGTCCTCTATAGGTGCTATGTATGGGCACACTATGGGTGTACGGTTGGGCTGTATAGGTGTTATATTTCTGTTACATGTACAGTACAGACAAAAAGTTTGGACACACATTCTCATTCAAAGAGTTTTCTGTATTTTCATGACTATGAAAATTGTAGATTCACACTGAAGGCATCAAAACTATGAATTAACACATGTGGAATTATATACTTAACAAAAAAGTGTGAAACAACTAAAAATATGACTTATATTCTAGGTTCTTCAAAGTAGCCACCTTTTGCTTTGATTACTGCTTGGCACACACTTGGCATTCTCTTGATGAGCTTCAAGAGCTAGTCACCTGAAATGGTATTCCAACAGTCTTGAAGGAGTTCCCAGAGATGCTTAGCACTTGTTGGCCCTTTTGCCTTCACTCTGCGGTCCAGCTCACCCCAAACCATCTCGATTGGGTTCAGGTCTGGTGACTGTGGAGGCCAGGTCATCTGGCGTAGGACCCCATCACTCTCCTTCTTGGTCAAATAGCCCTTACACAGCCTGGAGGTGTGTTTGGGGTCATTGTCCTGTTGATAAATAAATGATGGTCCAACTAAACGCAAGCCGGATGGAATAGCATGCCACTGTAAGATGCTGTGGTAGCCATGCTGGTTCAGTATGCCTTCAATTTTGAATAAATCCCCAACAGTGTCACCAGCAAAGCACCCCCACACCATCACACCTCCTCCATGCTTCACGGTGGGAACCAGGCATGTAGAATCCGTTCACCTTTTCTGTGTCGCACAAAGACACGGTGGTTGGAACCAAAGATCTCAAATTTGGACTCCATCAGACCAAAGCACAGATTTCCACTGGTCTAATGTCCATTCCTTGTGTTCTTTAGCCCAAACAAGTCTCTTCTGCTTGTTGCCTGTCCTTAGCAGTGGTTTCCTAGCAGCTATTTTACCATGAAGGCCTGCTGCACACAGTCTCCTCATAACAGTTGTTGTAGAGATGTGTCTGCTGCTAGAACTCTGTGTGGCATTGACCTGGTCTCTAATCTGAGCTTCTGTTAACCTGCGATTTCTGAGGCTGGTGACTCGGATGAACTTATCCTACGCAGCAGAGGTGACTCTTGGTCTTCCTTTCCTGGGGCGGTCCTCATGTGAGCCAGTTTCTTTGTAGCACTTGATGGTTTTTGCGACTGCACTTGGGGACACTTTCAAAGTTTTCCCAATTTTTCGGACTGACTGACCTTAATTTCTTAACCCTTTCACGACCAGAGGTTTTTTCGGTTCTGCATTTTCGTTTTGCGCTCCCTGCCTTCAAATAGCCATAACTGTTTTATTTTTCTGTTCACATAGCTGTATGAGGGCTTGTTTTTTGCGGGACAAGTTGTACTTTCCAACGCCACCATTTAATATTGCATATAGTGTAGTGGGAAGCGGGAAAAAAATTCCAAATGGGGTAAAATTGCAAGAAAACCGCTATTCCGCTACAGTTCTACGGGTTTCTTATTTACAGCGTTCGATGTGCATTAAAACTGACCGGTTACTTTCATTTTACTGGTCAGTACGAATCCGGCAATACCTAATATGTATAGTTTTTCCTGCGTTTAGATGGTGATAAAATAATTAGAAAGTTGCCCTTTTTTTTTTTCCTTGTCATATCTTGACCCCTATAACTTTTTGGTATTTATGTGTACAGAGCTGTGTAGGGGCTCATTTTTTGCGGGGCGGTCTGAAGTTTTTATTGATACCATTCTGGGGTGTGTATGACTTTTTGATCACTTTTTATTTAATTTTTTTTAGAAAAAAAAAGCAACAAAAAACGGCGAATCGCCATTTGGACGCTTTTTTCCGCCACACAATTCACCGTATTGGAATTCTTTTTTTATATTTTAAAAGTATGGGCGTTTTCGGTCATGGTGATACCCATGATGTCTATATTTATTGTTATTTAGGTATTTATGTTTTACTTATACGGAAAGGGGGGTGATTTGAACTTATATCTTTTTTATTTTTTATATATTTTTTAACATTTTTTAAAAATTTTTTGGTGATTATTTTAAAGCTCAAATATGAGCTGATATATTGTGTTTTGTTTTTTTTCTTTATGAGCAATCATGGATTTACTAGATGCAGTTAAATCCATGAATTGCTCATTTCTTATCCTGGCCTGCCATCTAGTGGCCAGAATAAGAATTGCAGTTTGAAAACTGTAATCCTCACCAGCGAGGATTACAGTTTTCATATGGTGTACAGACACCCCGATTGGCCAATTGGGGCGTCTGTACACCACCCGGAAGCGTAGGCTTCCGGGTTCAGACGCATCCTGATGCCGTGATCACGGCATCAGAAGGCCCAGGAAGTCGTCGCCTATGGAGGTAAGAAGCGGCAAGTCTCTGCTGTTAGAAACAGCAGAGACTTGCCGGCCATGACGCCCGCCGCACCCGCGAGCGGGCGTCATGTCCCTGCACCGCCCGAGCGCCGTACATGTACGGCGCCGGTCGGGAAGGGGTATGATGGCCACTCGTTTTTCTTTACTTAGCTGCTTTTCTCTTGCCATAATACAAATTCTAACAGTCTATTCAGTAGGACTATCAGCTGTGTATCCACCTGACTTCTACCCAACACAACTCATGGTCCCAACCCCATTTATAAGGCAAGAAATCCCCCTTATTAAACCTGACAGGGCACACCTGTGAAGTGAAAACCATTTCAGGTGACTACCTCTTGAAGCTCATCAAGAGAATGCCAAGAGTGTGCAAAGCAGTAATCAAAGCAAAAAGTGGCTACTTTGAAGAACCTAGAATATAAGACATATTTTCAGTTGTTTCACACTTTTTTGTTAAGTATATAATTCCACATGTGTTAATTCATAGTTTTGATGCCTTCATTGTGAATCTACAATTTTCATAGTCATGAAAATACAGAAAACTCTTTGAATGAGGAGGTGTGTCCAAACTTTTGGTCTGTACTGTATATTATACTTGTACTGTAGGTGTCCTGAGTTTTATAACTTAATATATGTGGGCCGTATAGCACTGTATGGAGACATGTTATCACATAATGCAGGTCACAATGTCCCAGCTATGGATATTTTGTACTCTTTGTACCTTATTTGAAGATCCAAGCGGCTTTAGATTAATGGTACGGAAGGAACCTTCTCTCTTCCAATCTTGCGGCTCTTCCAGTAGGTACACCACATTTACAGAGCATGTATTCTCATCTCTGGCGAGAAAGTCGTAGATATTCTGTAAAATTCGGGGCGGTAGAGCATCCATCACCAAGTACACCACCTGACATGATGGGTCCTCGACTGCTGCAGCCAAGGCTTCAGTGGGCTCGGCACCAGAATTACAGGCAAGTGTCCGTATCCATGAAGTGGCCTGATTGGCGGTCTGCGGAGTCCATGTCACCGTGCGGTCACACCACTTACTGATCTAAGAGAAAGCGAGTTTAGATACGTTTAGAGTCCTGCTTTCAGATGGAAATGGCTCATTTGCACAACCGTATGGTCACATTGCCCCTGCTGTGGACCGCAAAGGGCGTCTACAATGCACCAGCCGTATGAATCCCGTATTGCAGTGCAGACCCATTGACTTAAATGGGTCCATGATCTGCAAAATACGTCAAAAGATAGGACATTGCCATGCGGAGGCACGGACCCAAAAGCCCATGGAAGCAATTCTGACGGCTTCCAATCCATGCCTCTGCTCCGCAAAAGATAGGGCATGACCTATCTTTTGCCGTATCTTGCAGATCCATTCAAGTCAACGGCCATCCACAGCACAGAGTTCACACACCCGGTGCCCGGGTATTGCGGACCAGCTGTTGGCAGCCCAGAACATGGGCAAGGGACCATACGGTCATGTGAATGGGGTCATAAACACTCGCAAAATGTGCATAATGGATGCTCGGGATCAATTTTTTTACATGATCCGATCTTTTACAAGATCTGTTTTTTTCTGTTCTTTTGACGGATCAGAAGAACAGAAAAAGAAATGGTGATGTGAAACTTACTTGCACCTTACTGGTGCTGCAGTGCTCTAGGTTCAGCATTAATGCTTGGGTCAGGGACAAGAGCTACAGCCAAAGACCTGCTGATCCGGCATAGTGAAATTTTCCACCAAATCTGCCTCACTAAACAAGACTCAAGGAAATCCATATTGGTAGTCACCCAGCTTTCCAGAAAACAGATATAATTAAATAATTGCTGAAGAAAAATGAGGGAACAGATTGATAGAGAAAGACCACTCGAGGAATTATACTTGTTGGGGATGTCACCCACCTCCTCAGAGAAGTAGATGACATTGAATGATGACACTCTGAAGCTGCTGACCAAGTTGTAGAGAGCCCTGGAGACATAGTCCTTCAGAAGGTTTAATTTCACAGGGTCCCCATCCAATGCGCCCACCACGAATGTCACAGCTCCGGCATGGTTTCCAGGACATTGAGAGCAGAAACAGCTGGGATGGTGGAGGGTGGACATCTTTCATGTGGTGTCTCCTGATAAGAACAAAGTTGTTTCTAAGGGAGTAAGGAAAATAGCAACACACATGACAACCTGCTTCTCCTCTTCCTTAGTACATAGAGATAAGTATATAATGGTGAATGGGGCAGCGCTACTTGTCAGTGTTATTATTTGGATACAGTATCCTGGACACACCACTACAGGATGTTTACTCTGATCACAGGTGACCTCTAGTGGTGGAAAAGAAAACTGCATTCAGTAATCTGGATAATGTCATTGTCAATTTTATAGAAAAAGTTCTTTTTTTTCATTTTCTTATTTTTTTTCTTGGATCACTCAACTATGTAAGAGCCACAATAAGAGCGATTTCAAATCTGGTAAGCCAGGTCTATCCATATGAGATACAGTCGGCCACTACTTTGAATCACCCTTCTAGCAGGAATAATAAAGGAATGACTCAACGTAGATTCACAAGAGTAGATGCTACAGAACTGTTTTTACATGGGAAATGTGAATAGTTATTAAAACAGGTATGTCAGGAGTGGTGACAGATTGTCTATAAAGCGGCTGTCCACCAATCCGCTATTGGAATCCACAATGATCCAATATAACATACCGCAAAACCCAACAGCAAGTGTTCATTTCCCCTGTAGCGTCGATTCAGGCATTATACAGTTCTCATTGAAATCAATGGACGGTGTAATGCATTCACATATGGTGTAGGAGAGAGAGAAGAGAGATAGAAAGGGGTTGTCTGAGACTTTTATACTGATGACCCATTCTCAGGACACCCCCGCCGATCAGCTGTTTGTTAAGGCACCGGTGCTTGCAGCCTTCTTGCAGCTTACCAAGCACAGCGCCAAACATTGTATTGAGGCTATTCTTGGTATCACAGCTCAGCCCCATTTACTTCAATGAGGCCGAACTGTGACTAGGCCATATGACTGATGAATGTGACATCTCATGGCCTAGGTAAAGCTGCAAGAAGGCCGCATCGCTACTGCAAGTGCTGGTGCCTTCTCACACAACTGATAAACGGGGGTCCCGGGTATCAAAGGTACTGATGACCTATTCTGATAATAGGTCATCAGCATAAAAGGATCAGAAAACCCCCTTAAAGAGGTACTCCCATCTTATAAAGTGATGGCAAATTGTTGCCACATCGCTGATTCTGCAGGAACAGCAGAAAAGATAGATACATGCATCCGTCATAAATTGTCGGCATATCCTAGCTATATGCGCAGGCATGGGATTTCAGCGCTAGACCAGAGAGTCTAGCACTGTCCATCATGCAGCATGGGGGCGTTTTTTAATCATGTAGGATGGCGTTAGCAGCAAGAAGGGCGTCGCAGATGCGGTGCTCAGAAGAGCAGAACACACCTCTAGTGCTCCGATGCCTCATTACCATATTTTTAAAAGTGCATTTTCCTGGATGATGGCTGATTCCTTCTGGGAAATAAAGGTATGTTTGGGGAAAGGGTGATGAGCCCTATCTGCCTATATATCTAATGGTATATGGTTAAAACTAGTGACAGAGCCTCTTTAACATGATATTACAACATGGGTTTTCAAAACCAGCCAATTCCTTTAAACTGCAAACACGGTGTAAGGAGAGATTCTGAGCTCAGTAACCTGTGCTCACACCATGGGTCTGGATCCCTATAGACCCAAGTATATAGCGCTTTATATACTGTAGCACAATTCAGCATTACACTCACCTGCCCAGACGTCTTGAACAGGGCACTAGGACCCTGGACATGTGCTCTGTGTACTAAGCTGTGTTTGCTGAGACACCATGCCAACCGCATCTACCAATCACATTTACAGGGGTGCGCTACATTCTGACAGCACGGTCTAATGTTTAAAACCCAGAATATCAATTTAAGTTACCCAGTCAGTCAATATATTTATATTTAATTGAAATCGCTTATTTACGCCTTTCATAGGCTATTATACTGGTTTTAAGCACCCTACATATAAACTGTTTATTCGATTAACGCCCCCACATTTCGCAAATGAACGCGTCCGTTCACGGTGCAGTTCTCGCGATAGCTCTATGCCTTGGCCAATCAGCGGCGGATTAGCTGTTCTGCCGGAAGGTGACATTGCTCCGGTGTCATGGCGTCGCTAGTGCGGCTCGGAGGAGCTCTGAGAGCTGGAAGTCGCCTCTTTAGCGGGGTAGTGCGGAGGAAAACTGGGGTGCGCAAGTAAGTGAGCCCGGGGGAGGGGGGAGGTATTTCAGAGTATCTGTCCTGGATTTCTGGGGTCGTGTCTGGTAAGAAGAGGTACTAGGAATGCTGGGTAATGGAGAAATTAAAGTGGGTTTCCCGTTTTTATAGAAATGAAGATTCTCCTATAACAGGGATGCCCAACCTGCGGCCCTCCAGCTGTTGCAAAACTACTACTCCCAGCATGCCTGGGAAGCCTACAGCTATTAGAGCATGATGAGAGCTGTAGTTTCGCAACGCTGTCCTATAATGACAACATCTGCAACCTTTTTATATAGCCTGTGTGTCATCTCTTAACAATGTTTAAGATCTCTGGTTGCTGTCAGTGAATGGAAAGCTTAATTATACCAATTCTCCAAGCTTTTAATATTGATCACCCCCCCCCCCCCCCCAATATCAGTGTGTCGGACCCTAATATCAGATAGGAGGGGGTCCAACATCCGGCACCAGCTCTGATCAGCTGTATGAAGGAAAGGCGTGCACAGTGTGCAAGTGCTTACTGCTGCTTTGCCATAGACATAGCAGGAAGAGAGATAGGAGACAGCATGTGCATCGTCTCCTCATACAGCTGATCGGTGGGGGTCCCGGGTGTCAGACACCCTCCAATCTGATATTGATAACCTATCTTGAGGATAGGTCATCAATAGTAAAGACCCAGAGAACCGCTTTAAAGAGGTTATCCAAGAAAAGATATGACTATCCTCAGGATAGGTCATCAGTATCAGATCTGGGCGAGGGCAACACCTGCCGATCAGCTGTTAGAAGAGTCCTTGAGCACCCGCAGGCTCTTCCTAGGCCAGTGACATCACTACATCAGTCACATGGCCTAGTTGCAGCTCAGTCCCATTCAAGTCAATGAGGCTGAGCTGCAATACCAAACACAGCCACTATAAGATGTACGGCGCTGTCCTGGAACAGCTAATCGGCAGAGATGCCAGGACTTGGACCCCCGCTGATGTGATAATGATGACCTATCCCCATTAAGCGTCGGCTCTCCCCTCATGTTTGGACACAGATGTATGCTAAAAAGTGTAAAATGGTAGAATTGGTCTGCCGCAGATGTATGTATCATTATGAATCCAGGTTATATGTCCATCCTACACATGATGAACAATTTACCGTTTATTGGCACTAAGCAGAGATCTTGGAGTAGACTGGGAAGTTGCTGGACTTTACAAGGATTATAATTTATGTATTCCTGGCTACTATCGTTTTCCATACTGGTTAAGGGGGTAGGAGGTTGTGAGTACACCCCATGGGTGGGTGTTGAAGGGTTAATTCCACCTTTTTAACACTTTCTTGCTCCCCCCTCCCCCTGGACTTGTGGAGGGAAGCATCCTTACCTGCTCCTTCATTCCACCACTGAGTTCACCCAACTCAGGACCCCGCTTCTTAACGCACGACACGGACAGGGGTCTTGTGTGCGGCTGCAGGGGCCACAACGGTGATGTGTCCCCCTAGGTAGCATGTAGCCTATCACCACTGCAGCCAGTCATTGACTGATGTGACGCCCGTCCATTCCGGAAGGTTACACATGGGATCTGGAGCGTTATGAATGCAGTGGCAGACCGAAAAAGAGCTGGAACCAAGTGGTGACGAGAAAGTAGGTATGCTTCCCTCCACAGGTCCAATAGACAGGGTGAGCCAAAAAGTGTGAAAATTGTAGAATTGACCCTTTAGGATACCCTTGATGGATAGGAGGGGGGTTGCAAATGTTTTTGTTGCTCCAAAGCTGACGCAACTTTGCTAATAGTCTCCAACCGTTTTGCATATACAGCTCCTGTGTAGACTTGTGTGTTACCATGGTTACAGACTACAAACAAACCTCTCGTTGTCAGTTGTGCTACTGGAACCGACAGTAGAAGATGAGCAGATGCAGGACCAGACTACACAGGGTGTCAGTGTAGTCTGTAACCATGGTGACAGACACAAAAACAGTTGTTGTTTTTTTTTATTATAATGATTTGCAAAGTTGTTTGTTTTTGTTTTTTTAATGATAAATTTCCCCCTGTCCCCTAGTGCCGGTGGAGAGGTTCACATAGAGCCACGTTACAGACAGATGGTGGAAGTGACCAAGTCCCAGAACATTCAGGCTGAGCTGCTCGGAGGCTTCATGTGGTTTTGGATCCTTTGGCATTTTTGGCATGAACCAGATGCAGTTTTCGTGAGTATTTGCTGTTTTCTTTTGAGATTTACACTTTTTGTTGGGACCACTTTTTGTGTAATTAGGAGCAATGTTTGGTTCTGGGATCCAACGTGTTTTGCTGATTAATCTCATTTCTTTGTAGTGGTCAGAACTCTGTTTTTCTGATACAGAGCTCCAAATCCCCTGCACTGACGGTGCAGCCAGTAAGTCTGGCAACTACATGTCCCATGATGCCTTATGCAGGTGTCACATAGGAAGTGTGGTCTGGTCATATAGAGCAATCAAAAGTCATATATACCACAAAATAGTATTAATAAAAGTGTCACCTTATCCTATAATTTCCAAAATGGGGTCACTTTTTTGAGTTTCTACTCTAGGGGTGCATCAGGGGGTCTTTAAATGTAATTTGGCAACTTAAAATTATCCCAGTGAAATCTGCCCTCCAAAATCCATATGGCACTCCTTTCCTTCTGCGCCCTGCCATGTGCCCGTACAGCAGTTTACGACCACTTGTGGGGTGTTTCTGTAAACTGCAGAATCAGGGTAATAAATATTGAGTTTTATTTGGCTGTTAACCCTTGAATCTGTTACAGGAAAAAATTAATTAAAATGAAAAATCTGCCAAAAAAGTGAAATTTAAAAATGTAATCTCCATTTTCCTTTAATTCTTGTGGAACACCTAAAGGGTTAACAAAGTTTGTAAAATCTGTTTTGCATAGCTTGAGGATGTTGTTTCTACAATGAGGTCATTTATGGCTGGTTTCCACTATCTAAGCCCCACAAAGTGACTTTAGAATTGAACTGGTCTTTAAAGTGGGTTTCGGAAATTTTCTTAAAAATTAAAATAATTGCTTCTAAAATTCTAAGCCTTATAAGATCCTAAAAAATAAAATTACATTTACAAAATGATGCAAACATGAATGTGGCCATATGGGAAATGTAAAGTAATAACTCTTTTATGATGTATCACTATCTGCCTTTAAAAGCAGAGAAATTCAAATTTTTCCAAATTTTTGGTAAATTTTGGATTGTTTAATAAATAAAGATGAATTATATCGACTAAAATTTTTCACTATCATGAAATACAATATGTCACGAGAAAACAATCTCAGAATCTCTTGGATAAGTAAAAGCTTTACAAAGCTATTACCACATAAAGTGACACATATCAAGTTTCCAAAAAACGGCCTGGTCCTTAAAGTGAAAAATGGCAAGGTCCTAAAGTTAAGAACATTTTCGGCTTTCATCTAGTGTATTCTCTGACTGTTGCTATACGACGGCTGTGGACCATTCTGCTTGATATGTTGCCATTCAGAATCCCACTGTAGTGACATGACACATAATGATCAGAAATGAGAATTCAGATGGGAAACAATGTTGTTGTTTTTTTTTCAAGTGTTTCCCTGTAATATTGTTGTCTTTTGTAGGGTCACTTTCCCTATCCGGACCCCTCACAGTGGACTGATGAGGAGCTGGGAATACCCCCCGAAGATGAAGAATGAAGCTCTTCACAGTAAGAACACAACAAAATTCTTAAAAATCTGCAGTGCAGTCCCTTAAAGGGATATTCTGCTTATGACAAATTATCCCCTCTACACAGGGTAGGGGATAACGATTAGATCACTGGGATCTAGCTGATCACGAGAACACCCCCTCCCCCGAAATGAACAGAGAGGCAGGTCGGACATGCTCACTGCCGCTCAATTCATCTGTAAAGAAGTTCTGGAGACATAGTACAGTGTTCGTCTATTTCTGGAACTCGTGGAGAGACAGATCAATGGGAGTCCTAGCAGTAGAATACTCATTTAACGTAGCACTCGAGGTCAGGAATGGAGGCTGAATGTATAGGGCAGTGGTGGCGAACCTATTGCATGGGTGCCAGAGGTGGCACTCAGAGCCCTCTCTGTGGGCACCCACACCCTGGAAAAGTCTATGGTGTACCAATATGCCTTAGACTTTTCCTGCCATTCATCAGCACAGGGCGCACTATGAACAGAGCAGGCAGCGCATTGAATGTTGGCAGGATATTATAGCTAAGTGATAAAGTACATGGAAGATATACTATATTGGACTGTAGTATTCTGGGCAAATTGCCGTGTGGGAACTTCGCAATAAATAAGTGGGTTTTGGGTTGCAGTTTGGGCACTCGGTCTCTAAAAGGTTAGCCATAACTGGTATAGGGTGACCCTCTGCATTACACAGTGCCTATCTATATGAATGGATTGTCTGTGTAGTGTACAGATATTCGGGTCCTCCAGAGGAAGAGATGAAGGAACGCCCTCTGTAACATCCATATACTGTACATACGGCCTATAGCTAAGGGTTGTGTAAAGCTTTTGGAGGGGTTTTCCAGGATTTTGGTATTGATGGTGTATCCTCGGAGCAGGCCATGAATATCAGATCAGCGGTGGTCTAACACCCGTCACCCAGGCTGATCAGCTGATTTGTTGTAGCTACAAGGTAACAGCTGATTGGCAAGGCTGCAGGGTATTGGACCCCCACCCATCAAAGATCAGTATCCTGGACTACCCCTTTAACCCCTTCACGCTATTTGACGTGTATACTCGTCATGGAGCACTGCCAATTAATGCTCCATGACGAGTATACACGTCATGGCATTAAACTGTCACCATGTCTGCTGACATTGGTGATAGACCTGAGACCCCGGCTGTTACATACAGCCAGGAGTCTCAGCTAGCTGGCCCGGTACCAGTGAGGGTGGTCCTGGGCCAGCGATCACTGTGATTGGGCTGGTCTGTACTGACTAGCCAATCACAGGATCCTAATGCGGCTGAAAGGATCTGATCCCCGCAGTCCAAGACTGTGGGGATCAGATCCTTTCAAAAATGTGTGTGCGTGTGTGTAATATATAATCTCTATGATAGGCCCTCCAGCTCTTGCCCCCTAATTCCAGGATGGCCGAGCGGGGTGGCAGGCAGGCGCGCGATCCCCCCTTCCTCTATTTTCAGTATGGCTGAGCGGTTCAAGCAGAGTGTCAGCATACATCTGACACTCTGCTTGAAACTGCCGACATCAGTGCTGGCACTGATGTCAGCTGTTTAACCCCTTCCATGCCGCGGTCCATAGGGACTGCTCTATGGAAGGGGTTAACAGGGAGGGAGCTTCCTTCCTCCCCCATCGGGCGCTGCGCTGCTGTGGCAGTATCACGATGCTTTGATCAGAACAGAGGGAGGGAGCTCCCTCCCCTCTCACATCTGGCTGCTGCGGCAGCGTCCCGGTGGTTACCATGGCAACCGGACGCCTTCACAGGCATCCGGTTTGCTGTGGTATATCTAAGCCTGATCAGGCTCCTGCTAAAGGCAGGAGCCTGATCAGGCTTACTATGAATGAAAATACACTGCAGTACACTATACAACCAGCTCTATAAAAATATCGCATGACCTAACCCCTCAGGTGAACACCGTAAAAAATTAAAACTGTGCCAAAAAAGCAATTTTTTTTTGTCATCTACCATCACAAAAAGTGCAACACCAAGCCATCAAAAAGGGCATATTCCCCCCAAAATAGTACCAATCTAACCTCATCCCGCAAAAAATGAGCCCCTACCTGAGATAATAGCCCAAAAAAAAAAAAAACAAAGCTGTCAGACTATGGAAACTCTAAAACATGATTTTTATTTTTTTTTGTTTAAAAAATGACACTATTGTGTAAAACTTTAAAAAAAAATGTATACATGTTTGGTATCACCACGTACATAACAACCTGCTCCACAAAAATCTCACATGACCTTAGGTGAACACAGTAAAAAAAAAAAAAAAACTGTGCCAAAAAAGCCATTTTTGTCACCTTGCATCACAAAAAGTGTAATACCAAGCGATCAAAAAGGCGTATGCCCCCCAAAATAGTACCAATCTAACAGTCATCTCATCCTGCAAAAAATTAGCTCCTACCTGAGACAATCACCAAAAAACTAAAAAAAACTACAGCTCTCAGACTATGGAGACACTAAAACATGATATTTTTTTTTGTTTCAAAAATATTATTGTGTAAAACTTAAATAAAAAGAAAAAGTATACATGTTGGGTATCGACACGTCCATAACAACCTGCTCTACAAAAATTTTACATGAACTAACCCCTCAGGTGAACGCAGTAAAAATAAATAAATAACTGTGGCAAAATTACTGTATTTTTCGCCCTATAAGACGCACCGGCCCATAAGACGCACCTAGGTTTTAGAGTAGGAAAATAAGAAAAAAATATTTTTCATCAGATCCTCTTATCAGACTGCCCATAAATTTCAGGACATCACATCAGACCCCCATATCAGCCCTCCATGTCAGAACTCCATCAGCCCTCCATGTCAGACCCCCAACAGACCTCAGATCAGCCCACTATGGCCCCATATCAGCCCACTGTGCCCCCATACCATCTCACTGTGCTCCCACCAGACCTCAGATCAGCCTACTGTGCCCCCATCAGACCTCAGATCAGCCTACTGTGCCCCCATCAGACCTCAGATCAGCCTACTGTGTCCCCATCAGACCTCAGATCAACAGAATGTGCCCCCATCAGACCTCAGATCAAAAGAATGTGCCCCCCTCAGACCTCAGATCAACAGAATTGCGCCCCCATCAGACCTCAGATCAACAGAATTGCGCCCCCCATCAGACCTCAGATCAACAGAATTGTGCCCCCATCAGACCTCAGATTCAGCAGAATGTGCCCCCATCAGACCTCAGATTACAGCAGTATGTGCCCCCATCAGACCTCAGATTACAGCAGTATGTGCCCCCATCAGACCTCAGATTACAGCAGTATGTGCCCCCATCAGACCTCAGATTACAGCAGTATGTGCCCCCATCAGACCTCAGATTACAGCAGTATGTGCCCCCATCAGACCTCAGATTACAGCAGTATGTGCCCCCATCAGACCTCAGATTACAGCCAGTATGTGCCCCCATCAGACCTCAGATTACAGCAGTATGTGCCCCCATCAGACCTCAGATTACAGCAGTATGTGCCCCCATCAGACCTCAGATTACAGCAGTATGTGCCCCCATCAGACCTCAGATTACAGCAGTATGTGTCCCCATCAGACCTCAGATTACAGCAGTATGTGCCCCCATCAGACCTCAGATTACAGCAGTATGTGCCCCCATCAGACCTCAGATTACAGCAGTATGTGTCCCCATCAGACCTCAGATTACAGCAGTATTGTCCCCATCAGACCTCAGATTACAGCAGTATGTGTCCCCATCAGACCTCAGAGCAGCGTCTTGTGCCCCCATCAGACCTCAGATCAGCCCACCCAGCCACTTATAATAATCTTACTTACCTGTCCCGCGCTCCGCTCTCTTCCCTGCCGGCGCGCACTATGACCTGACGCTGCAGCGTCAGGTCATAGTGCGCGCCGGCAGGGAAGAGAGCGGAGCGCGGGACCGGAGTGCAGAGGCAGCGCAGGACAGGTAAGTAAGAGTATTATAAGTGGCTGGGTGGGCTGATCTGAGGTCTGATGGGGGTCCCTACGTACAAGTAAGCGCTTCCTTATGGAAGCGCTCACTTGTATTTGCCCTATAAGACGCACCGCATTTTCCCCCTACTTTTGCGGGGAAACAAGTGCGTCTTATAGGGCGAAAAATACGGTACCAATTTGTGGGTCACCTTGCCCCAAAAAGTGTAATAATGAATGATCAAAAAAATCATATGTACCCAAAAATGGTACCAATAAAAATTTCAACTCTTCCTGCAAAAAATGAGCCCCTGCACAAGACGATCGGCAAAAAAATAAAAAAAGACACGGCGTTCAGAAAATGAAGACACAAAAACATAATTTTTTTTCAAAAATGCTTTATAATGTAAAACTGAAACAAACAAAGTGGACATATTTGAAATCATCACGTCCGTAAAAACCTGCTCTATAAAAATAGCACATGATCTAACCTGTCAGATGAACACTGTAAAAAACAAAAAATAAAAACTGTGCCAGAACAGCCATTTTTGGTTACCTTGCCTAACAAAAAGCGTAATATAAAGCGATCAAAAATCATATGTAACCCAAAATAGTATCAATAACACTGTCACCTTATCCCTTAGTTTCCAAAATATTGGCACTTTTTGGTTGTTTCTACTGTAGAGGTGCATCAGAGGGGCTTCAAATGGGACATGATGTCTAAAAAACAGCAAAAGTCCGGTCCAGCAAAATATGCCTTCCAAAAACCATACAGTAGTTTACGACCACATGGGGTGTTTCTGTAAATCGCAGAATCAGGGTAATAGATTTTGAGTTTTGTTTGGCTATTAACCCTTAATGTGTTACAGGAAAAAATGGATTAAAATGGAAAATCTGCCAAAAAAAGTGAAATTTAGAAATGTCATCTCCATTTTCCTTTAATTCTTGTGGAATACATAAATGGTTAACAAAGTTTGTAAAATCGGTTTGGAAAACCTTGAGGGGTGTAGTTTCTAAAATGGGGTTATTCATGGTGGTTTCTATTATATAAGCCCCACAAAGTGACTTCAGAACTGAACTGGTCCTTAAAAAATGGTTTTGGAAAATTTCTTAAAAATTTTAAGAATTGCTTCTAAAATTCTAAGCCTTCTAACGTCCCTAAAAAATAAAATTACATCTACAAAATGATGCCAACATAAAGTAGACATATGGGAAATGTAAAGTAATAACTATTTTATGAGGAATCACGATCTGCCTTAAAAGCAGAGAAATTCAAATTTTGAAAATTACAAATTTTTTCACATTTTCTTTAAATTTAGGATTTTTTTAAAAAAATAAAGGTGATTTATATTGACTAAAATTTACCACTGTCATCAAGTACAATATGTCACTAGAAAACAATCTCAGAATGGCTTGGATAAGTAAGTGTTCCAAAGCTATTACCACATAAAGCGACACATGTCAGATTTCCAAAATTTGGGCTGGTCCTTAAGGTGAAAAATGGCTATGCCATGAAGGGGTTAAACCTTTTTGTTTCCCATAATTTTATCCCCCTTCCCCCTTTCTGATTTTGGGTACTAGTATAAGCTTCAAGGCCCTTTCATACCATGGCCCAGAATGGTAGCCAGAGTGTGTGTTTGCTTGCCTTGTGCCCATTGCTTACAGTGGTCGTTATTACTGCACCTTTCTATACAAATCTGCACCGAGTATGATGCCTAGAACACAGGAATTGTACATATGCCCATATATGTTCTGAAACACGTTTCTTCTCTTTTGCAGGTATGCAGAGTCTTCCCTATAATGTGTTTTTCAAGATGCTTGTAAATAAAGGTGGAATCTATTTATGTATCTTGTGGATTATTTTTTCTTTTTAATTTCAAAAGAAATTGTTCCAGTCATCTTGAGATACTTGAAGTAGGATATTGCCGTCTCAATAGTGACTGTTCGATTTAGTCTGCTGTAATATGCCCATATATTACAGGTGCAAAACCCAGACCCCACTGTGGTTCCCACCCTACATCACCATAGAGAACCCTAGGGTGATCTTGGCTTGTTCCAGTAGAAATATGGGGGTTCCATGTTTTGAACAGAGTTTGTCAGCATTTTTGACCATGCTAAACTGCTGAAGGCACTAAGGCTGTCGGCAGTATAAATACCTAAACCTAGAGCTGGGCGATATGGCCCAAAAAAAAATCTTTTTTTTTTTTTTTGGACGATTCACGATTTAAATCTCGATTTTCTTATGTTATTAAAAATATAAAAAAATAAATAAAAGCCTACTGTGCCCCCACCAGACCTCACATCAGCCCACTGTGCCCTCATCAGACCTCAGAGCAGCCCATTATGCCCCATCAGACCCCACATCAGCCCAGTGTGCCCCCATCAGACCCCACATCAGCCCAGTGTGCCCCCATCAAACCTGAGATCAGCCCACTATACCCCCATCAGACCTCAGATCAGCCCACTGTGCCCTCATCAGACCTCAGAGCAGCCCATTATGCCCCATCAGACCTCACATCAGCCCATTGTGCCCCATCAGACCTCACATCAGCCCATTGTGCCCCATCAGACCTCACATCAGCCCACAGTACCCCCATCAGACCTCAGATCAACCCACTGTGCCCCCATCAGACCTCAGATCAGCCCACTGTGCCCCCATCAGACCTTGGATCAGCCTATTGTGCCCATCAGACCTCAGATCAGCCTATTATGCCCCATCAGACCCCACATCAGCCCATTGTGCCCCATCAGACCCCACATCAGCCCATTGTGCCCCATCAGACCCCACATCAGCCCATTGTGCCCCATCAGACCCCACATCAGCCCATTGTGCCCCATCAGACCCCACATCAGCCCATTGTGCCCCATCAGACCCCACATCAGCCCATTGTGCCCCATCAGACCCCACATCGGCCCATTGTGCCCCATCAGACCCCACATCGGCCCATTGTGCCCCATCAGACCCCCACATCGGCCCATTGTGCCCCATCAGACCCCCACATCGGCCCATTGTGCCCCATCAGACCCCCACATCGGCCCATTGTGCCCCATCAGACCCCACATCAGCCCATTGTGCCCCATCAGACCCCACATCAGCCCATTGTGCCCCATCAGACCCCACATCAGCCCATTGTGCCCCATCAGACCCCACATCAGCCCACTGTGCCCCCATCAGACCTCAGATCAGCCCACTGTGCCCCCATCAGACCTCAGATCAGCCCACAGTAGTGCCCCATCAGACCTCAGATCAGCCCACAGTAGTGCCCCCTTCAGACCTCAGATCAGCCCACTAGGCCACCATAAGAATAAAATAAAAAAAATCCCTTACCTGTCCTGCGCCGCGGCTCCGCTCCACGTCCGGCGCTCCTCAGTCTTCTCCCGGCGCTGCAGTCACCTGACTGCGTGCAGCGTCAGGTCAGAGTGCGCGCACTACGTCCTGACACTGTACGCGGTCAGGACAGTGCAGCGCGGCCCTGGAGAAGAAGAGGAGCGCCGGACACCGGAGCGGAGCCGCGGCGCAGGACAGGGTGAGAGATTCTTTTTATTTTATCTGGCGGGCGCCATTTTAGGAAAATCGAGTTCACGATTTTCCTAAAAAATAAAATCGTGAGGCTTTCAATTGGCGAATTAATCGAATTAATTCGGATTAATCACCCAGCCCTACCTAAACCATATAAACAGGAGTAACGTGAATATAGACTTTTATTGTGCACTCTCAATTCTCTGGAGAGCCAGTACTATCTGTGCCTACATTAAATACTGGTACCATCTGTAGCTTCATTAATTAAATGGAAAGATGGAGACAGTACTATTTGTCCCTACATCATGTAAAGGAAAAGGCAGAGGCAGACTATTTTCTACTTACATTGTTGACAGGGAGGCAGTACTATCTACTCCTACATTACATACAGGGAGGCAGTACTATCTACTCCTACATTACATACAGGGAGGCAGTACTATCTACTCCTACATTATATACAGGGAGGCAGTACTATCTACTCCTACATTATATACAGGGAGGCAGTACTATCTACTCCTACATTACATACAGGCAGGGAGTACTATCTACTCCTACATTACATACAGGGAGGCAGTACTATCTACTCCTACATTACATACAGGGAAGCAGTACTCAGAGCATGTTCATTGTTTACACTGAGGTGGTATTTTCTATACCATCATTATATACAGAGAGGTGGTAGTACTGTGTGACCTACATTATATACAAGGAGGCAGGAGTTCAGACATGGCTGACCAAGTTCTATAACATCGCTGCAAGAGCTACCATTTTGCATTCCCTTATTAAGCGTCTGCACATGGTGATTTGCATTCTGTACACCAGGCACTTTACAGTCATCTAATGTAGGAAAAACTTAAAAGATCGCTAACTTTTCAAAAAACTTGATATGTCATGATTTCTGTCATGAGGTGAGAGAAGTGCATGCATATCGTGCTCTTTGTCATCGCTGCACAGGACTGTCTCCATAGATGTCCATGGGCTCGTCTCGACTGTCCTGGGCAGGGAGCAGATAGAGTGAGATTTGCGTACACTTCTCTCCCCATGTTCTGGAGATCCTTAGAGGTCTCAGTAATCACACCCCCACCAATCAAAACATATCAAAAGTTTTTTGAAAAGTTTTTTGCTTTAACTGTAAGGATCAGTAGATGGTTCTAGTACTAGTTGCTGAACAAGCAAAAAATGTTAATATATATATAGATCATTTATTTCAAACATAGTAGATTTATCATGAGGGAAATTTTTGTAGGCGTTTGTGTTTCTGTAATTTGCACCAAATGTATGAAATGTTGCACAATGTTTCCAAAATTTGGTTCATCTTTAAAGGCTGTCTTCAATCAAATTTTTTTTTTAGAACACATTATCTTTTATAGGAATACGCATTTTTTAAGGGGGATTACCTTATCCCTTATCCACAGGATAGGGGATAACTATGAGATCCATGGGGGTCCTACCACTGGGACCTCCATGAATCATGAGAATGGGGGCCCGCACCCCCTGCTGCCCCCTTGAAATGAAGAGAGCAGCCGGTCAGGCGTGCAGCCATTCTGTATTATTATTTCTATGGGAGTTCTGGAGATAGGTGAATGCTGTACTTGTCCATCTCTGGAATTTTCATAGAAATGAATGGAGTGGCGACGAGCATGTGCGACTGGCTGCTCTGTTCATTTCAGGGGGGCTGCAGGGGGTACAGGGCCACCTTTCTTGTGATCGGTAGGGGTCCTACTGCTGGGATCCTGTGTATAGGTATTAAAAAAACAGGAGGAGCCTCTCCCTCATTCAGTGGTTTTCTGTCCTGGGTAGGACAACCTACAGGTATTTTACTATGAAGAGATACTAAGGGGAGTATTTTCTCCCTATTTGGTTTTAGACTGGCTGGGCAGCGGTGTGCGCCAGGTCAGTCCCCTGCTATAAACACCTTTAAGATGGATGGAGGAAGTGCTGATATCAGGAGCACAGCATCGGGATACAGAGCTAGTCCTAGTTTTGGTGTCCGGGCTTGGCGCGGTTACATGTGCGCGATGTTATTCAGGGCTTCCGGCTCCTAGCCTCCCACGCTGGCAGGCGAGTAAATGGAGAAGAGGAGAGGCGGAGATTAAGGGGAGCGCATGTTTTTGTTTTTGTTTTTCACTCAGCAGAGAGGTAGTGACGTGCTCAAGGCACCCTGTATAAAATAGGAAGCACTAGTGCTTATTCCTGGAGTTCCTTGCATGCTAAGAAAGAAGAAATCCTTCAGCCCAGCACAAGTCTGCCCAGTATGGAGAGCTCTGGTGAAGCCCAAAAGGACTAAGTTACCCCTACACCTGTTGTATGATCTGAGGGTATGGGTTTGTTTCTTTTATATCGAGTGTATTGATTTTGGGTGTGTTATATTCCCTTTAGGATAAACCTAAGAAAGCAACTGCTAAAACCCATCTCAAGGAATGCGGGCTCTGTAAAAAAAAATTAACCCCTTCCTATCCTAAAGCGCTATGTACTGTAGAATGTGCATTGAAAATACCATTGCGGAGGAATTCCCTGCTATGGTTAAATGTATGAAGAAGAGGTTAAAGGGGTTATCCCATCTGAGACAATGGGGACATATCGCTAGGATATGCCCCCCATTGCCTTATAGGTGCGGGTCCCACCACTGGCAAACAGATTAGTTAGGAGTGCACGACCAAAGTGGTGGAGTTAGCCACGCCTCCACTCTAAACTGCAAGAAAAAACTGGGGGTCAGTTAGCACATACAAGTATGCAGGTGCACGTCACCATGGCTGCAAACAAAACAGTAAACAACAAACAAAATGCAACAGCACTCTGCGAACACAAACAATAAAATGAGTACATACAATACTGCCATCTTTGCTATCTACACGATACTAACGCTACGTTGTAAATGTGGGATTCTTGGCAAATATTTTTGTACAAAATTATTTGTGCCTGTCTGCCAAACGTCAAGGCGATCTCTTTAACACTAAGATCATATTCACTAGGTGCCATTGCAGCCTCCATTAACTACAGAGGGCTCAGCATTTGTGTGGAACCTACATTCCCTGAGCATAACAGAGGTCAGTGTGGCACCAAAGAGGTATCGTATTGTGTAGGCTCGGCATGCATCCCTGAAATCAGTGGAAGCCATTTTTGGCACCATAAGAGGTACAATATGTTTGGCTTAGCATGCATATGGAGCCTGCATCCTCTGTAGTTAATGGAGACAATGCCCCCATTGCTCAGATGGGATAACCCCTTTAATAGTGCTCATATCTAAAAAAAAAAAAAAACACCGTCAGCATAGACACAGATATTCTAGAGATAAATCCTCTGACCTTACAATATTCTGATATTTCAGGTTCTGATGAAGTAGACCATTTTTTCCTATTCATGATGTAGATCAGTTTTTAAAAGCAGTTAGGGTGACCATGAATATTGCAGAGTCTAAAGAGTTACGGTCTGTCTAGGACATTATGTTTATTTTTTTAATCATAAATATGTCTCGGTCATGATTAACAAGGAGTGGAAACATCCAGATAAATGTAGTTTTATCCCAAGTTTGGTTAAAAGGAAATATCCTTTTGAAGAAGCCAACTGTTCTTTGTGGGATAAAGCCTCTAAGATAGATGTTCTCGTAACCAAAGTATCATGTAGATCCTCTCAACCATTTGATGAACTGGATCAGCTTAAACATGCAATGGATAGGAAGGCAGAGAACCTGGGAGTCCATTGGGGCCGCTTTTAACACAATATTGCATCCACCTGCACTGCTAGAGCCCTAATTTTATAGATTAAACAGCTTGAGCCTCAGATCAGAGACAAAACCCCAACGGATCAATAGGGAGTCTTTACCAGTAATTTCAAAAGTAGCAGATGTTTTGGCTGAGGCGGTTAGATTATCTGCTAGAGCTTCATCCATGGCTAATTCTGCTCATCAAGCACTATGGAATCGGTCAAGAATTGGTCAGGTGATGTAGCTTAAAAAAATTGCCTTTGCAGCATTCCATGTGAGGATAAATACCTTTTTGGATCTGCAATGGACAATATCCTAGAAAAAGCAGGGGATAGGAAGAAAGGGTTTCCTTCTTCCTTTTGTAGACAAAACTATTCCTTTCAGTGAGATAGGAGATTTACGGAGAGAGACAAAAGTCCGGGAAAAAGGAAAGATAAGTTGAAATTCTCCAGATCCAGAGCTAAAGGTTTTCTATTTAAAAATCAGTCCTCAGACTCCACAATGATGCCAGGTTGCGAGGAAGATTAAAAAACTTTCTCCCAGTCTGGGTAAAGATTTCAAACAGCGCCTGGATTCTTCAATCACTAAAAGAAGGGTTCAGGATTAGAGATGAGCGAGCATGCTCGGGTGCCATTTTCACGTATTCGCGTACGCATTTTAAAATTGGTTCGCTAATACATACGCATATTTTAATCTGTACACTAATGCGTACGCATTTTAACAATTTGTACGTTATGCGTACGCATTTGTGTACAGATTAAAATATGCGTATGTATTAGCGTACCAATTTTAAAATGCATATGCAAATACGCGAAAATGGCTCATCTCTATTCAGGATAAATTTCAAATTTTCCCCTCCAGAAAGGTTCAGACTAACAAAAGTAGGGCGATCAATTCAGGAAACTTTGGAAAAAGGAGTGGTAGGCCTTCTTCAGAAAGGAGCCCTTATTCAGTGCCCAAAATAAGAGGAAAAGTTTTTACTCAACCCGCTTATTAGTAAAAAAAAAAAAAAAAAACGGAGACTACAGGACTATTATAAACCTGAAGTCTTTAAACAGATATCAACAATACAGATTGTTCAAAATGGAGACGATAAGGTCAGTGGTGGAACTCCTTTACAAGGACTGTTTTATGGCAGTTTTGGACATCAAGGATGCCTATTATCATCTTCCAATTTTCGCGGAAAACCAGAAATACCTTAGTTGCCTCTGCAAATACAACGTCACTCTAAGACATTTTCAATTCTAGGTATTACCCTTTGGGATTGGGAATGGCCCAGAGAATATTCACAAAGCTGGTTTCAGAGACCTCTCACTGACACACGCTGCAAGTTTATCACATTCAATTCATTCGTGTGTGTCTGGTCTAAATGTTTTCCATACATTTCTTGCTAATTGTGACATGATTCATACAATTCATCCTCTGTCCATCTTCTGGTAAAGTGAAGGTTATTTATTTGTGTGCCTGTCCGCCCCCTTCTTCCCTTCCAAATGCTGGAGGATCAGCCTAATTTATGATGTGTTCATACAGTGGTGCTCAACATGGAAAAGTCCAGACTTTTTAACAGCAAGAAAAGGGTCGGTAGCACTCACCATCCGATAACACTCAACTTTATTGAAGAAGCTAGTACATAGGATGTGGACTAACAGTTTATCTGGCCTGGTCATAAAATCAGCACACCTCTGGCAGCTCTTGTGCCTGGTGAAAACCACCAGCCCCTGACTGTAGTCGTTTTCACTTCTTTTATGCCTGCTTCCAGGTGTAAATAAATGATAGTTAAATTTGTTGGTGCTGATTTTTCCGTCACACCCTCACCCCTCCCAAGTGGCGAAGACAGTGTAAAAAGGTCCATGCGTCAAAATTCTCGCACAGGTGTTTAACCCCTTAAGGACTAAACCTATTTGCATTTTTACATAGTAACATAGTTTATAAGGCCGAAAAAAGACATCTCTCCATCCAGATCGGCCTGTTTTCCTACAAGTTGATCCAGAGGAAGGCAAAAAACCCCTGTTACTTAGAAGCCAATGTTCCTCACTTTAGGGGAAAAACTTCCTTCCCGACTCCAATCAGGCAATCAGAATAACTCCCTGGATCAACGACCCCTCTCTAGTAACTATAACCTGTAATATTATTACCCTCCAGAAATACATCCAGGCCCCTCTTGAACACTTTTAGTGAACTTACCATCACCACCTCCTCAGGCAGAGAGTTCCATAGTCTCACTGCTCTTACCATAAAGAATCCTCTTCTATGTTTGTGTACAAACCTTCTTTCCTCCAGGCACAGAGGATGTCCCCTCCCCACAGTCACAGTCCTGGGGATAAATACATGATGGGAGAGATCTGACCCCTGATATATTTATACATAGTTATTAGATCTCCCCTCAGTCGTCTTTTTTCTAAAGTGAATAAGCCTAATTTTGCTAATCTTTCTGGGTACTGTAGTCCACCCATTCCAGTTATTACTTTAGTTGCCCTCCTCTGAACCCTCTCCAGCTCTGCTATGTCTGCCTTGTTCACAGGAGCCTAGAACTGTACACAGTACTCCATGTGTGGTCTGACTAGTGATTTGTAAAGTGGCAGGACTATGTTCTCATCATGGGCATCTATGCCTCTTTTGATGCAACCCATTATCTTATTGGCCTTGGCAGCAGCTGTCTAACACTGGTTTCTACAGCTTAGTTTGCTGTTCACTAAATTTCCTAGGTCCTTTTCCATGTCAGAGTTACCCAATGTTTTACCATTCAGTATGTACTGGTGACTTGCATTATTCCTTCCCATATGCATAACCTTACATTTGTCAGTGTTAAACCTCATCTGCCACTTCTCTGCCCAAGCCTCCAGTCTATCCAGATCCATCTGTAGCAGTGTACTGTCCTCTTCTGTGTTAATTACTTTACACAGTTTAGTGTCATCTGCAAAAATTGATATTTTACTGTGCAAGCCTTCTACAAGATCATTAATAAATATATTGAAGAGAATAGGGTCCGGTACTGACCCCTGTGCTACCCCACTAGTGAGAGTGACCCAATCTGAGTATGTACCGCTAATAACCACCCGCTGTTTTTTTATCACTGAGCCAGTTACTTACCCACATATAGACATTTTCCCCCAGGCCAAGCATTCTCATTTTATATACTAACTTTTTATGAGGTACAGTGTCAAATGCTTTGGAGAAGTCCAGATATACGACATCCATTGATTCACCGCGGTAAATTCTAGAACCTGCCTCCTCATAGAAACTGATTAAATTGGTTTGACATGACCGATCCCTCATGAAGCCATGCTGAGATGGAGTTATTTGCTTATTTTCATTGAGGTACTCCAAGACAGCATCTCTTAGAAAACCCTCAAACGGTTTACCCACGACAGATGTTAAACTTACCGGCCTATAGTTTCCAGGCTCTGTTTTTGGACCCTTTTTGAATATTGGCACCACATTTGCTATGTGCCAATCCTGAGGAACACTCCCTGTCAGTATAGAGTCCTTAAACATCAGAAGTAAGGGTCTGGTGATGACATTACTTAATTCTCTTAGGATACGGGGGTGTATGCCATCTGGTCCTGGCGATTTGTCTATTTTAATCTTTTTAAGATGCAACTCTACTTCTTCCTGGGTCAGACAGGGCACTTTTAATTTTACTTTTGAATTTACTTTTATCCGACAGTTTATTTTCCTCAGTGAATACAGTGGAGAAAAAGATATTTTGTAGCTTTGCTTTCTCCTCGTCGTTCTCTGCAACTCCCCCCTCATTATTCTGTAAGGGGCCGACACCTTCAGGTTTATACTTTTTACCATTTATATAATTAAAGAACATTTTAGGGTTAGTTTTACTCTCTTTGTCGATTAATCTCTCGGTCTCTAGTTTGGCTGTTTTTATTTGTCTTTTACATATTCTATTTTTTCCCTTATAGTTTTTCAATGCTTCCTCGTCACCCTCCTGTTTTAGTGATTTAAATGCTTTCAGTTTGTCATTTATTGCTTTCTTTACAGTTCTATTTATCCACATTGTTTTTTTTCTTGTTGCTTAACCTTTTATTCCCATAAGGTATGTACCTCTCACAATTAGATATTAGGATGCTTTTAAAAATATCTAATCTTGTGGCAGTATTTTTATTTTTGAGGACTTAGGTCTATGGCCTCTCTTAGTTGGCTAAATTTTGCTTTTTGAAGTTTGATATTTTTGTTCCTCCTTGAAGAAACGCTCTTTTGAATGACAATTGGAAGGTTATTATTTTATGGTCACTATTTCCCAGGTGTCCCCCAACCTGCACATCTGTTGTTCTGTCAGGTCTATTGGTTAATACTAAGTCCAGTATGGCCGTCCCTCTAGTCGGGTCCTGAACCAGTTGGGAAAGGTAATTGTCTTTGGTTATTTCCAAGAACCTGTTTCCTTTATGAGATATACAGGTTTCAGTTTCCCAGTCTATATCTGGGTAGTTGAAATCCCCATAATAACAACCTCATTATGTTTTGCCGCCTTGTCTATTTAATTTAGAAGTAGATTTTCTGTGGAGTCTGGTATATTAGGTGGTTTATAATAACGTCCTATTAGTATTTTATTATTGTTTTTGGCTCCATTTATTTCTACCCGCAGTGACTCCACATGTTCATGTCCCTCACTTATAGCTTCCTGGAGTGTGGGCTTTAGACAGGACTTTACATAAAGGCAGACCCCTCCCCCTCTCCGGTTCTGGCGATCCTTTCTAAACAGACTGTAACCCTGTACGTTAACTGCCCAGTCATAGGTATCATCCAGCCATGTCTCAGTTACTCCCACTATGTCATAGTGCTCCTCACACATCACTAATTCCAGTTCACCAGTTTTATTAGTTAGGCTTCTGGCATTAGTGTACATACAGTTAAAAGGTTTATGTATATTTTTCCCCTACACCTTTCCTTCTGCACTGTTCTAGTTCCTCCTTCCATTCCTCCCCCAGTTCCATTACCTTGCCCCAGGTCTCTATCTGCACTATCTTCCCCATCTATAATGTATTTACCCTTTCCCCCAGTCCCTAGTTTAAACACTCCTCCAGCCTTCTAGCCATCTTCTCCCCCAAAACAGCTGCCCCTTCCCCATTGAGGTGCAGCCCATCCCTACGGTAGAGCCTGTAGCCGACAGAGAAGTCGTCCCAGTTCTCCAAGAACCCAAATCCCTCCTTCCTACACCAGTTCTTGAGCCACTTGTTTACCTCCCTAATCTCCTGCTGCCTTTTTTGTGTGGCTCGTGGTACAGGCAGTATTTCGGAAAACACTACCTTTGAGGTCCTTGATTTTTTTTTCTTTATTCCAATAGCCATAGCTTTCTTTATTTTTCTGTTCACATATCCATATGCAGGCTTGTGTTTTGTGGGACAAGATTTTTAATGGCACCATGTAATTAACCATGTCTTTTACCGGAAAACGATTCTTTGTGGGGTAAAATTAAAAAACCCACAAGGTTTTTTTTTTGTTTTGTTTTGACATTACGTTGTACACTGTGTGCTAAAAATGACATGACGTCCTTATTCTGTGGCTCCATTAAATTATGGCAATACCAAATTTGCATAGTTTTTGTTTTATGACTTAAAAAATTTTAAAAAATTCTTTGCATCACCATTTTCTGACAACCATAACAATTTTATATTTCCGTCTACAGAGATGTATGAGGGCTTGTTTTTTGCGGGACAAATAGTTTTTATTGGTACCATTTTTGGGATACATACAACTTTTTGATCACTGTTATTCAGCTTTATTTGGGTGACAAGGTGACTAAAAAATGGTGAATCGCATGCTTTTATTGTCTGTTTGTTACGGCATTCACTGCTTAGGAAATTTAAAAAAATATTTTAACAGTTCAGACATTTTAGGATGCGGCAGGCCCCGGGCTGTCATGGTAACTGATCAAAGACCTGCAATTTCACTACAGGGGCTCTGATCGGAAGGCAGAGAGTTAAATGTCTGGTTTCAGCACCATCGCTGATCCTAGTCATTGCAGCCGGTGCCTGCTGTATTATACAGCCAGCACCTGCCGTGTATGGAGCAGCTCACGGCAGGAGCCCGTGCTGGAAAAAAGATGCAGTATGCCCCATCTGTGTAAATCTTCCATTGAAATGCATCTGCTTTTTTTTTTTTTTTGCTCTGTTTCTGGAGCAGATCCGTGTCAAACTGCAAGCAGAAAATGCAGTATATACACATTGGTTAAAAACAAGTGCCAAAACACACCTACAAAAAACAGCTCTTTAAATCAGTAGGAAATTGAACATTCTGTATCGCTCCTGTGAAAGTGGCCTTAGATTTCCAGAGTGCCCAAAGCGGTCAGGTATAGAGATGAGCGAGCATGCTCGGGAGCAATTTTCAAGTAATAGCGTACACATCTTCTAATCTGTACGCTAATGCGTACGCATCTTGTAATTTGTACGCATTAGCGTACAAATTTATAAGATGCGTACGCATTAGTGTACAGATTAGAAGATGCGTATGCATTAGCGTACAGATTAGAAGATTCGTACGCTATTACGCGAAAATTGCTCACGAGCATGTTTGCTCATCTCTAGTCATGTACCATATGCTGTACCGGACACAGAATATGCCAAAATGCTTGCATATGCCAAAGCCATGTACAGAAATTGTATGGTAGCACACAGAAACATTCTCACTTAGGTGTTTGCTGTTGTATGCCTGTTGTATGTTTCTTCTGTCAGAGTCATACAGAATTCAAATGAGAAAACTATTCAGTACTGTGGAAAAATTTGGTATAGAATAGTCCCATAGAAACCTATGGAAACCCTATTATGGCTGCGACGAGCTGTAATGTGAATGAGATCTTTCATTTCTATTAATTCATGATATGGGAAGAATTAATAAAAGTTCTGCCAAAGTTTTTGTCTTGTATTGTTTTAATGCTATTCACCAATAATCATAAATAATGTTATAAATTGTATTGATTTTTGTCAAATACTATCTGGCCATTATCCAAGAAGAGACATCAGACTTCCGGTTCCGGTGCTGGGATGCGAGGCACGGAGTGATACAGCTCTGTTCCCTAACCTCCCCTACTTAAGTCCCACTCCGGCCTAATCATTACAACCGGGGATGCAGAGTGCCTCAGCTGATCCCCGACAGTGCCGATCACTTCGGTTCATGGACCAGTATCTCCTGCGGAGTGGAAAGCAGAAAATCAGGCACGGTAAAAGCGTGCCCGTTGTGAACATGCTGAGCAAGATGGCGGATTCCCGCCCTACTTCACCAGTGGCTGTTAGAGAAAGCAGCCCAAGCCGAACTCTGCCAGCAGTGGACATGGTAGGACCACAAAATATAGATTACAAGACACTTGCTATTGAAGTAGCCAAATACCTGGCTCCGGACATCAGAGAGACACTATCTAAAACATTATCAGTATCACTGCAACAGCACGATGCACGATGCGGTGGCACATCATGACGCACGTCTGGACGAATTAGAGCAAAGGGTAGCACAAGTTAAGGAGGATGCAGCCAAGGCAAACCATGGTGCCCAAGATCTATATCGACAAAATGTTATCCTCAAAGACCGTATAGAAGATCTGGAAAATCGTTCCAGAAGGAACAACCTGAGACTTCTGGGCCTACCTGAGTCCATCAGACCTCAGGCCTTAAAAGATATTTGCGAGAGAGAACTGCCATTGGCTCTGGGTCTGGAGGGAATCGATAAGGTGGAGAGGGCACACCGAGTAGGCCTTCCACAAGTTTCACAACTTCAACAGGGAGACGTACATCCGGGCTTAGCTCCCAGACCATAACAAGTCATAATGCGATATCTGGACTTTTGTCACAAAGAAGTCATTCTGCGTGCGTTCCGAATGAAAAAGGCACCGCTGAAACCCGGAAAAAGCAGGTTAATGTATGTAAAATGGAAAACTGTATCTACATATGTTATGTTGTATTTAGGGAATAGGGAGGGGTTAGGGGCTATACTTATAGTGTTTTACGGCTTCTCCTGGGTCCCCAACCACAGGAGTTTTCTCCTCATTCGGCTAAATATCTATTCCTTGAATTGATTTATGAGAATTATATCATGGAACGTTAAGGGGCTGAGATCCCCCCATAAGAGATGGATGATATTAAGGCACCTTAAAAAATGACGACCTGACATAGCCCTATTACAGGAGACTCACTTGGGTGCAGGTGATTTTGAGCGATTAAAGAAATTATGGGTGGGACAGGTAATAGGGGCTCCTTCGGTCAACAGGAAGGCGGGAGTTGTTGTTTTATTCCATAAGCAATTCCAGTACCAACTACTGGGTTTTGAGACTGATGACAAGGGACGATGGATACATATATCTCTAGTACTTCAAGGTCTTCAATATAGTATATATAATATTTATGGGCCTAACACCAGTAACGCCTCATTCTTTAGGGACCTGGAACAAAAAATGCTATTAGACACATGTAATCATAAAATAGTAGGTGGTGACTTCAACTCAGTGGTGCGATACAATGAAGACAGAAAACAATTACATAGCTCTAAGGGGACAGAGGGATCACAGGATAAAGTATTGGACCCGTTTCTAGCAGCCACTGGCATGATAGACCCTTGGCGGCTTATGAACCCTGATGATAGAAGCTTTACCTTTTATTCCCATGTGGGACAGTCTTGGTCTAGGATCGACTATCTCTTTGTTCATCAATCCCTTCAGAATAAAGATTTAGCGGAAATAGGAGACCTGGTCATTTCTGACCATTCGCCTATTATGATTCAGCTGCGAAACACATTCCCCAGAGGTCCTGACTACCTTTGGAGGTTTCCGTCACAGATGACTTCTAACTCCGAATTTGTGAGTAAGCTGGCGGGCTGGTGGGAGGAGTATTTTGCTGATAATGCAACCCATATTGAGTCTCCTGAACTCTTCTGGAATGCCTCTAAAGTGGTGATGAGGGGGAAGATCATTTCATACGTAATGGGCCTGAAGAAAAAGATAATGTCCCAGATTGATCTGGCAAGCCAAAAGGTTAGGCAGACATATGCACACTTTATAGTGTCACCTACGGATATACACAAACAACAATGGGTGGAAGCCCGTAAGGTGTTTGAACAGTGGATGGGGAGAGAGAGTCTTTGTCACGCTCACTCTTTGAGGCAAAATTGCATAAATATGGCAATAAGTCGGGTCGCCTTCTGGCGAATCTGGCTAAGGGCCAGAGACAACCTCATTGTATTTCCAGTCTCATGAATCCTGAGGGAAAGTTGATCACTAAACCTGCTGACATTAACCACCTACTAGGGACTTATTATGAATCACTCTATAGAGATATGGGAAGGGCGGATCTAACGGATACTCTTCTGGACCAGGTAGCTTTGCCCAGGGTGTCAGCTGATCAGCTTCAATCTTTAAATGCTGCTATAACCACGGAAGAATTACAATCTGCTATTAAACAGCTAGGTAACTCCAAAGCTCCAGGACCTGACGGTTTTACGGGGGAATATTATAAATCCCTTATAGCGCAACTCACGCCCTCTTTGCTAAAATGGTTCAATGATATACTCAAGGGCTCCTCACAGCCCGACAAAGAAAGTACATCATATATCAAACTACTCCCTAAACCAGGGAAAGACCCCCTTCAACCGGGCTCGTACAGGCCCATATCCCTCATTAATGTGGACACCAAATTAATTTCTAAAATATTGGCAGACAGGCTGGCCGCGATACTTCCCACCTTGATTGCTCCGGTGCAAACAGGATTTATAAAGGGAAGTTCAGCGGTTACCAACATCAGAACTGTCCTAATAGTCCTAGACAGGATACATCAGTTTCCGAAATAAGGCGAAACTCCGGCCCTGCTAACGCTGGATGCAGAGAAAGCCTTTGATAATGTGAGGTGGGAATGGCTGGAGGCTGTTCTAGACAGAATGGGATTTGGGGGAACATTTAGGGGGTTTCTGTCCAAGTTATATCAAAAACCATATTCTAGGGTATATACACCGGGCTTCCTCTCTCCGTCTTTTAAGCTCCAGAAGGGTACGAGGCAGGGGTGTTCTTTATCACCTCTTCTGTTTAATCTGGCTTTGGAGCCATTGGCCAGGTACCTCCATCAGTCTGACCTATTTGAAGGAATAGCAGTGGGAGACCAGCAAATAAAAATAGCCTTGTTCGCTGACGTAGTATTATTCTTGTCGAAGCCTAAGGACCATCTGGGTGGTATATTTGAGCCATTAGGCAAGTTTGGCAGCTACTCAGGCTACCGTGTAAATATCTCGAAATGTGAGCTAATGACATTAGGCCCAAGACACAGTTACTCTCCTATGGAGATAACAAGTGCCAAGATCACTCTAGTCAAAACTCATATTACATACTTGGGAATTAAGATAGGGAAGGACCCCCACTCTCTCTATCAACTTAATTACCCACCTCTAGTTTCAAGGATAATAGGGGATTTGGATAAATGGCAGAAACTACCGCTCTCTCTAGCAGGTCGATGTCATCTCATCAGAATGATGTGTGTATCGTGACTGATGTACCCTATGCAGACGATTCCCTTGCTCCTGCGCCATGCGGATGTAAGACAGTTAGAAAGTAGATTCCTTTACTTTATTTGGAGGGGAAGTAGGGCAAGAATCTCCCTGGATAAACTAAAGATGACTAGAGACAAAGGTGGCCTAAATTTCCCAAATATACGAGGATACAATTGGACATGTATAAGCCGACACATACTTGACTGGATTCATGGCTCCTCCTATTATTCGAACGTCAGTTTGGAGAACCAGTTGGCAAAACTCTGGAACCTGGTAGCACTATTACATAAACTTTCGAGCATACCAACTCCCTTAAGGAGATCTCTGGTGTTTAGAGATACCATAGTGACCTGGAAGGTGTTAGGAAGTCTTTCCACCTATCCTATCAGTTCTCAAAATACTTACCCATATCCAATAACCCTTCCTTCCAGCCAGGAATGGATAACAAAGCTTTTCACAGGTGGAGATGTAACGGTATTAGACGAATGCAGGATTTATTTCATGAAAAAGAGCCTAGATGGGCAACATTGCCAGAACTAGAGGAGAAATGGGGACTTAAGGGTTCAAATTATCTTCCTTATTTTCAAATCAAACACTATGTCCGAAGCAGGGTACTGGATTTGTCTAAAGAATGGAACACTAATAATTTTGATACCTTTCTCAGATGTACGGGAAGACCAACTATTTCGGGACTTTATGTGGCTCTCAGAGATCGTTTGAGTGACAGAGACCCTAAAACTGTTTTTAAGAAATGGGGTAAAATACTGGGAATTAATCAAACTCTACCAGTGGTTAGTAGAGGGATAGGTGCACTATATAGTGCAGTAGTTAACGAATCTTGGAGAGAAACGCAGATTAAGATTCTACACCACGCAATATATGCATTTGACCTTCCTGTCACTCCGTCGAAACCTGACAGACTTACAGCCTGCCTCAGATGTGCAACACAAAGCTCCGATTTATGGCATGGACTATGGAATTGTCCTAAGCTACATACTTATTGGTTACAGATAGAACAGATCCTAAGAGATATTAGTAAATTCAAGAGTAATCTTACACCATCTTTAGTTATATTTCATGCTGCTGATGATACAATAGGAACTAATGAGAACGTAGCAGATAGTAAATCTCTGCCTCCAGTAGGACACAAGCTATTGATGGTGGCAAAAAGATGCTTGTTGAACCATTGGTTGCAAGAGATTATTCCTTCCATGAATGACACAATGACTCATCTACATAATGTCTTCCATTTAGAATGGTTGGACTCTCTTAAGCAAATTGAGGTACAGGGGAATAAACTGTTCCATGTTTGGAGGAGATATCTTCTGAAATGTGTCCCAAAGACGGACTATCCCAAAATATAGGGTCCATTCAAATTAACGACATGGTACTTAATGGAAGACATTAAAAATACATTGGGGGATCTAAAGGTGTAATAAAAAGGAAACCTTTAAGAAACCAGTGAAGACAGGGGGGGGGTTCAAGGGAGAAGCCGCAGAGGGTGCTTTATTTCTTTAGTGGGAAAAGGATGGGGGGGGGGAATGGATCTGATGGGATTTATTTGCATTTATTTCTACTCTGTAACTTTTTGCTTCTTTTGTTTGTATGAAGCACATTGTACACTGGTTATTTGTACTCATGTTCTTGCTTGTATTGTGGGAGAAAATAAGAAAATAAAACATAGATTTGAAAAAAAAAAAAGAAGACATCAGCTCACCATGAATTCAATTTTATTGGGCCAAACACAAATTTCAACATTTAAGCTTCAGCTTTTCTCAATTTATATTCATTCATATATCATCATCATATAGTACATCATTGTTCACATGTAATCATGTCATATTTCTATAGTATTTATTCATTCCCGTGTCATCAGTTATCATGCACGTCATATGTTGTATGCCCCCTCCCCTCTGCGAATGCCGAAGCTGCTTGTGAGGTCCTGCAAGCACCGATTAGCCAGCTGTAGACATTGCACCCCCCAGGCCCACCTTCTTGTGTCTGGAGAGTTTAACCATGCTTTTCTATCATCCATGCTGTCCAGTTTTACACAGTACGTCACTTGCCACACAAGAGTCAATAAAACACTGGACTTGTTCTTTGCAAACGTTAAGGGTGGAATATGGCTCACCAGCCCTACCACCCCTGGAAAGATCAGATCACAACCTGGTGCATCTTCGACCTGGGTACAAACCACTTGTACACTGTCACCCGCACAGTGAGGATATGGTATGAAGAGAGTGAGGGATTGTTTCAACACAACTGCCTGGGAAGAGCTGCAGGATTCCTATGAGGAGGACATGGACGTTCTCACACACTGCATAACAGACTACATTAACTTTTGTGTGGACAGTACCCACAAAAATGGTGAGGTGCTTCTCTAATAAACCGTGGATTAACCCTGATATAAAAACTATTATCAAGGAGAAGAAAAGGGTCTTTAGGTCAGACGACAAGGAAAAGCTGAGGGGTCAAATCATGGAGGGGGAAAGCCAGATACAAGAGGAAGATGGAGGAGCAAATGGAACAGAAAACAGTCACAGACAGCTTGTCTCCCAGGTAGAAGGAGATAAAAAAAGTGGGTTAATGAGCTCAATCTATTCTTCAATAGGTTTGATCACACACCTGCTCCTCCCACCCCAACATGCCATTCTATCCCCTCTCCCACACTAATAGTGACCTTGCCTTCTGCTCTTGCCTCCAGATCAGTAAATATTGGAATCTGGCTACTGTCACGAGTGGTCTTGCGTCTGGAATCAGACGTTCTGCGCGGCTTTCTAAGTGACAGGTTTGACAGGCTATTCCCTGTGGTTTGGGTGCTGTTCACCACACCCCTTTCCCTCAGCTGTTGCCGCTGGGCAATTAGCTGTCTCCTACTTACCTCTTCCTCTCCCAGTATCCCTTGCGGTTTATATCTGCTACATACCTGGTTGAGAGTGGTGTGGATCTTGGCTGAGATCCTGTTGCTGAGTTCTACTTAAAGTTAAGTGTTTTCCCTTCCTTTGGTTATTCCTGTTTGAGTCTCCTGTTCCTCCTTACGCTTGGAGGAACAGGTTACTCTCTTGTGTCATTAGACTGCAGGGTGTTCTAGGGTTTATTCAGATTAGGTTCCTGTGTATGAGCTTTCCTACCACCCGGGTTAGTTCATACTGGTAGCCAGCTAGGGCCTAGTCTTAGGGTCCCCTGCAGGAGGTGACCAGTTCCCTGGTTTTGTCTGTTCCCATCCCTCATACGCTCGGTGTGGCTTTTCCCCCCACACCCGAGCGTGACATTATAAACCGCCAATAACAAAAATTTATGTCATTTTTGTGCTGACATGGACGCTATTGCTACACTGGCTGAACGGCTGCAGGGACTCAGCTTGGAGGTGGCTGACATCCGCAACCAGATTCAGAGACCACAGGCTGGTGGTTCTGGGGGTGCTGAGTGTCAGGCCTGTTTGGAGCCTAAGGTCCCCCTCCCGGATAGATTTTCTGGGGAATGTGATAATTTTGTTCTATTTAGGGAGGCGTGCAAATTGTATTTCAGACTGCGTCCACATTCTTCTGGTAATGAGGAACAGAAGGTTGGTGTGGTCATCTCGCTGCTTAAAGGGGATGCGCAGTCATGGGCCTTTTCTCTACCGGCTGGATCGCTGTCTCTCCGGTCGGTAGATGAATTTTTCAAGACCCTAGGGATTATCTATGATGACCCGGATCGTATCTCCCTGGCGGAGACCCAGATACGTAACCTTTGTCAGGGTGAGCGGCCGGTTGAGACTTATTGCTCTGAGTTTCGGAGGTGGGCGACCAATACTGAATGGAACGATCCGGCTTTACGTAGCCAATTCTGTCAAGGTTTGTCTGAAAGGCTGAAGGACGCTTTGGCCTTTCAGGAAACCCCTGTGTCTTTGGAAGCCGCTATGTCTCTTGCTGTACGCATGGATAGGCGCCTGAGAGAGCGATCTAGGGGCCCCCGCTCTCAGGACGTACTATCACATAGTGTACCAGCTTCCTATGACACTTTGGGTGAATATTCCCCTAGGTTGATGTCTGGGGATGAACCTATGCAATTAGGGGGAGCCACTCCTGTAGCCACCCGCAATCATCTTGGTAATAAAAAGGGTGTGTGTTTTTTCTGTGGTCAGAAAGGACACTTTATCAATGTATGTCCATGCTTCCTATCTCTAAAGGAGAGAAAAGAAAAGGGGGCGTTGAATTCTCATCTCACTCTTGGTGGAGTGGGTAGGGAGACTGAAAATGTGCATTTGTCTTCATCCTGCAGTACCCGTTTTCTCCTGACTGCCGAGGTGGCGCTAGAATCAAAGGTTGTGAAGATTGAGGTGTTTATTGACAGCGGGGCAGGGGTGAACTTGATTGATGCTCAGTTTGTCCGTATGCATGGATTGTCACCAAGTTCTTTGGATAAGAGGATTTCTGTGTTTGCCATTGATTCTGCACCTCTCTCTCAGAAGTGTTTGTCTCAGATGGTGCATGATATCAAATTAAGAGTGGGTGAATTTCATCAGGAGCTTATTTCATGTTTTGTGTTGGAAGGTCTTCCTGCTCCTGTGGTTCTGGGTTTACCGTGGTTAAGCAAACATAATCCGTCCATTGACTGGCATACTAGACAAATTGTGGATTGGGGCGATTATTGTGTTGACAATTGCCTTAATACATCTTTTTCTGCTTTAACCACTAAGACTCTTCCTTCTTTTATATCGGATTTCTCTGATGTATTTTCTGAAGGTGGATGTCAGGATTTACCCCCTCACCGGGAATACGATTGTCCTATCAATCTTATCCCTGGAACAAGATTGCCTAAATCTAGGCTGTATAACCTTTCTGGACCTGAGAGAACGGCCATGAAGGAATATATTGCTGAGAGTTTGGCCAAAGGACATATTAGGCCTTCCAAATCTCCTGTGGCAGCAGGGTTCTTTTTTGTTAAAAAAAGGACGGATCCCTTAGGCCATGTCTGGATTTCCGTGAACTCAATAGGATTACTGTCCGTGATCCGTACCCCCTTCCTTTGATTCCTGACTTGTTTAACCAGATTGTGGATGCCAAGGTGTTCTCCAAGTTGGACTTAAGGGGGGCATATAATCTGGTCAGGATCAAGGAAGGGGATGAATGGAAGACGGCCTTTAACACTCCTGAGGGCCACTTTGAGAACCTGGTCATGCCTTTTGGGTTGACCAATGCTCCTGCTGTCTTCCAGCATTTTGTTAATGACATTTTTCATCATCTTGTGGGGAGGTTTGTAGTCGTGTATTTGGATGACATACTAATCTATTCTCCAGATATTGTGACACATCAGGATCACGTGAGGCAGGTGTTGCAAATCTTAAGAGATAACAAGTTGTATGCAAAATTAGAGAAATGTGCTTTTGCTGTACATGAGGTGCAATTCTTAGGATACCTGCTTTCATCTTCAGGTTTTCGTATGGATCCAGAGAAGGTCTGTGCTGTTCTGAACTGGGACCGACCTGAAAATCTGAAGGCTCTTATGCGATTTTTGGGGTTCACCAACTATTACCGAAAATTTATTAAGAACTATTCGACTATAGTTAAACCCTTAACTGACATGACTAAGAAAGGGACGGATGTCTCTGTGTGGTCTGATGCAGCATTGCAAGCCTTCTCTGCTGTAAAGGAGTGCTTTTCCTCTGCCCCTATATTGGTGCAGCCAGATGTGTCACAACCTTTCATTGTGGAGGTTGACGCATCCGATGTGGGGGTAGGAGCTGTGTTATCACAAGGCCCGTCACCTGGTAAATGGCGCCCATGTGCTTTTTTTTTCGAAGAAACTCTCTGTGGCGGAGAGAAATTATGATGTGGGTAACCGAGAGTTACTGGCCATTAAGTTGGCTTTTGAGGAATGGCGTCATTGGTTGGAAGGGGCGAATCATCCAATCACGGTACTCACTGATCACAAAAATCTGGCTTACCTGGAGTCGGCTAGACGACTTAATCCGAGGCAGGCCAGATGGTCTTTGTTCTTCACCAGATTCAATTTCATTGTCACATACCGTCCTGGGGTTAAGAATGTGAAGGCGGATGCCTTGTCACGTAGTTTTCCCGGGGGTGGTGATTTTGAAGATCCTAGCCCTATACTGTCTGAAGGAGTGGTGATATCCGCTCTTTACCCTGATCTTGAGGCTAAAGTGCTTGAGGCCCAGGGAGATGCGCCGGAGTCTTGCCCTCCCGGGAAGTTGTTTGTTCCTTCTGATTTGCGTTATAAGGTTTTTGAGGAGCATCATTCTTCGGTGCTTGCGGGACACCCTGGGAGTAAATCCACTGTCGACCTCATCTCTCATAGATTCTGGTGGCCAGGTCTGCGTAAGTGTGTTGAGGAATATGTGTCAGCCTGTAGTGTTTGCGCACGCTCTAAGGTGACACATACTCGTCCCTCTGGACCCCTACTTCCATTACCCATCCCGTCCAGACCATGGACTCACCTATCCATGGACTTCATCACTGATCTGCCTGAGTCGTCTGGTAAGACAGTTATTCTGGTGGTTGTAGATCGTTTTAGTAAAATGGCGCACTTTATTGCATTACCCGGACTCCCCAATGCTAAAACTCTTGCACAAGTGTTTGTTGACAATATTGTGAAACTTCATGGAATTCCCACTGACGTTGTCTCTGATCGTGGGACTCAGTTTGTGTCCAGATTCTGGAGGGCGTTCTGTACTCGGCTCGGGGTACAACTGTCTTTCTCCTCTGCCTTTCATCCCCAGACGAATGGACAGACTGAGCGTACCAATCAGAATCTGGAGACTTATTTGAGATGCTTTGTCTCTGAGAACCAGGAGGAGTGGTCCTCGTTTTTGTCTCTGGCTGAGTTTGCCATAAATAATCGCAGACAGGACTCCACTGGTAAGTCACCATTTTTTGGTGCATATGGCTTTCACCCGCAGTTTGGCACATTTTGTGGTTCTGATACTTCTGGTATTCCTGAGGAAGAACGTTTTTCGTCATCATTGTCTTCCATATGGCGAAAAATTCAAAGTAACTTGATAAATATGGGTAACAAGTACAAACGTGTGGCTGACAGGAGACGCATGAATGGTCCGGACCTAAATGTGGGTGATTCTGTGTGGCTGTCTACTAGGAACATTAAGTTGAAAGTTCCTTCATGGAAGTTGGGTCCAAGATTTATTGGCCCATATAAAATCACGGCCATTATTAATCCTGTAGCATTTCGTCTTGAACTTCCGCAGGCCCTGAAAATCCATAATGTGTTTCACAGATGTTTGTTGAAGAGGTATGTTGAACCTCTGGAGCCATCTCCCTTGCCACCCGCGCCTGTCTTGGTGGATGGCAATTTGGAATTTCAGATTGTCAAGATCATTGATTCTCGAGTTCTTCGTGGGACCCTTCAATATCTGGTTCATTGGAAGGGTTATGGTCCTGAGGAGAGGTCATGGGTACCGGCATCTGACGTGAATGCCAGTCGTTTGGTAAAAGCCTTTCACAGATGTCACCCTGATAAAGTTGGTCCTGGGTGCCCGGAGGTCACCCGTAAAAGGGGGGTAATGTCACGAGTGGTCTTGCGTCTGGAATCAGACGTTCTGCGCGGCTTTCTAAGTGACAGGTTTGACAGGCTATTCCCTGTGGTTTGGGTGCTGTTCACCACACCCCTTTCCCTCAGCTGTTGCCGCTGGGCAATTAGCTGTCTCCTACTTACCTCTTCCTCTCCCAGTATCCCTTGCGGTTTATATCTGCTACATACCTGGTTGAGAGTGGTGTGGATCTCGGCTGAGATCCTGTTGCTGAGTTCTACTTAAAGTTAAGTGTTTTCCCTTCCTTTGGTTATTCCTGTTTGAGTCTCCTGTTCCTCCTAACGCTTGGAGGAACAGGTTACTCTCTTGTGTCATTAGACTGCAGGGTGTTCTAGGGTTTATTCAGATTAGGTTCCTGTGTATGAGCTTTCCTACCACCCGGGTTAGTTCATACTGGTAGCCAGCTAGGGCCTAGTCTTAGGGTCCCCTGCAGGAGGTGACCAGTTCCCTGGTTTTGTCTGTTCCCATCCCTCATACGCTCGGTGTGGCTTTTCCCCCCACACCCGAGCGTGACAGCTACAGACTGATCTTTACAAGTGACAAGGGAACTCAGATTAAAGAATATTATTATATTCTTTCTTTTTAACCCCACTATCCTTTACCTCCCATCCTTTACGATGCATCTCTGGGGGAAAAAAAAATGGGGGGGGGGACCAGACAATCGTGGCCTCCCATGATCATATTGGAAGTATAGAAAGAGAAGAGAAATAAAAAGAAAAACAAGAACCTCTTGTCACTAAAAGATCCAAGCTGACTATATCTCCTTCCACTTTTCCATAGTGTTCCTTTGTTTGTATAGAATATTTTCATATCTTTTAACTTTCCTCACCAAGTTCAACCACTCATTAAACTTTGGGGAATTTCGTGAGAACCATACTCTTGTAATCATTAACTTACCACAGTGGTTACTGCCAGTGTAATGGTTTTGACTCTGGTATTGGAGTATTTTTTTATTATTATTATTGCTTTATATATATTTTGGACTGAAACATTGTAAAGTGTTTTTTCTTTAAATTTTGATTTGTTAGGCTATTGAAGTTTTTATGTTTTACAGTACATACCGTAAGCAAGCTTCATAATGCCATTATATGATTGACAGCTCGGTTTCCAGCCCTATTCTGACCCCTCCTGAATTATCTTCTAAGCTGAATTGTCTTCTAAACTGATTTATGCCCAAATCAAAGTTAAATTTTCAGGAGAGGGCCTTAACATCAAACCTTCAGAAAGGCAGTCTGATAGATTTGATACTGAACGGCTTTTTGCATTTGCTATGTACTGTGAAACATAGAAACTACAGAAGCCAAATCAAGCAAAATATCCAATAAAAATATGTCAAAAATATTTTAGCTCAAAATATATTCAAGTCAATAATAAAAATGGCTCCAAATGTACCTATAGCCTTTAATAGCAGTGTCAAAACTAGTAGTTACCACTGAAGTAGAAGCCATATTACAATGCCTATTTGATAACATTCTTCTCTTTTTAACACCTATGGTGGTTCAACACTGTCCATTCATATTTTAGCTTGTGACCTACAAAAGGCTGGGGACCTATGAGGTAGTATGTAATAGTTCTCTTTACATTTACTCATATTTTGGTAAGATCTATGCTATGGGTGCCATATTACATTAGTGCACCTCAGAGGTTGTACAGAGCAATAAAATTCATCTCTATATATACAATAGAGCCAGTGAAGAAGATAGCAACCAAAGTAATTAAAGGGGGTGGCTGCTTTCCTATACATTTATCGCATTAGGCATATGCTGTATCAGTGTAAATACCAGTTTTCTGTCAATTCTGGCACACTTCAGTATTCTCTATTCACAGCACCAAACATAATCAGCAAACCCTGTAGCATGTCCAAGTTACGTCACTCCCTCGGAGGGAGGGGGGCTATCCTTCCACGATTGTACTCATGCTGTCATGCCTCTGTCTATATTGTGTGTTCCGAAACCAAGGATCGGGGCATGTGTAGTCGAAAATTGGCTATTCCACTGTCTCCCCATCCATTGTGTGTTCAGAATTATATATCGGCGCATTCACAGTAGGCTGCACAGAACAAATCTGATACTGCACATGTGCTGATATATAGACCTGGACGCACAATGGATGGGGAAACAGTAGACTAGGTACGTTTCTACTGCAGATGCCCAGATTTGACGCATGTGCAAAAGAGTCAGAGGGACAGCGGTGTGCATACAGATATGGACAGGTTGATGAGGTGACACTCAAGGTGTGATGTCATTTGGACATGCATTGACACTTGTCCAGGAGAAATCGGTTTATGTTCAGGGCAGTAAGAGTGCATTCACATCACCGTTTAGCTTTCCGTTCTTCTGATCAGTCAGAAGAAGAGAGAAAGAAAAAAAAAAGATCCAGTAAAAAAAAACAGATCCTGTTGCATCAGTTGTCATCCGTTTGAACCATTTCAGTCTGACATCCGTTTTTTAGACGGGGAAAATAGTCTTGCATGCAGTACTTTTGTTTCCATCTAAAAAAACGGATCTCATATGGAAATGGCTCAAACGGATGACAACTGATGCAACTGGATCCGTTTTTTTACTGGATCCTGTAAAAAAACAGATCCGTTTCAATCCTGTGCACAACTGATGCAACAGGATCCGTTTTTTTTTACAGAATCCATTTTTTTTCTCTCTCTCTCTTCTTCTGATGGAACAGAAGAACGGAAAGCTAAACGGTGATGTGAATGCACCCTAAGTAGAGAACACCAAACTGCATCAGAATCAAAATTTAGGAAACAAACTATTTACACTGCTACAATGTACATATAAGGCATTATTTTTATAGGAAAGTGGCCAACCCCTTTAAGAGTGGATTGCAGTACTAAGACTTGGGGTTGTTCTGTTTGAAAAAAAGATGGCTTAGAAGTGACCTAATCACAATGTGCAAATATATGAAAGGACTGTACGGAGATATTTCAAATATAATTACACCTAGGCTTATAACCATAATAAGAGGGCGTCCTCTATGCCTAGAGGAAAGAAAGTTTGCCATTGTCATATACAGATTTATTCTGATTGCCATGTTTGGTGTAGAGAGGGAATTTTAGCTTAAAATGGGGCCATTGGCATCCGCTTCATGAGTTTTTTTAATTTTATTGCCTTCCTCTGAATCAACACGGTAGTATTACAGGTTTAAATCACAACTTGTCTGAGCCAAACTCATTGCATCATAGTGATCTATGATGCTGTGAGTTTCAGCCTGTGGGTCTACTGGTCTGTATTCAAATGATGATGTGAGCAGGGTATAGTAGACTCACATTGCGATGTGGATTCCGTTACCACGGACTATAACGCAATTCTATGACGGAATGCCTTTAGAGGCATTCTGTTATTCATTCCGTCATAATAGAAGTTTATGGGCTGCATAACGGATCTGTCCGGTCTCCGTTATGCAGGAGAGGACTCCCCTGCATAATGGAAACGGGACGGGACGGGACGTCATAGAATTGCGTTATAGTCCGTGGTAACGGAATCCACATCGCAATTCACCTTTTACCACCAAACGAAGCGTGAACGAATTTCATAACATGAAATTTGCTCATCTCTAGTTATCTAGTTATCTCTAGATATGTTTCTCCCAGTTGCTGCTTCACCCTGATATCTTTATAGAACTCTCCCATACCAAAAATGCAGCATGAAGGGGCTCGGTGAAGGTGGAAGTAAAGGTGTGTAAAAGTCCAATGGTACCACCCAGCTCATAAAATGACAGCTGCCCGGCCTCATAATCCAGACATATCCTGAATCTATCACTGGAGATCTTGGCAGGTAACCGGATATCTTTGCCATCATGTCTCACTAAATACTCATTATTATACCTCCTAAAACTCCAGGACTTGTTATTATCTCCAATGCATGGTGGACCTCCCTTCCTGTCTATGCTGGGATAACACATCCCTACCCTCCAGTTCCCTGATTCACTAACCTTCACATCCCAGTAATGTCGCCCTGAGGAAAATCCCCTGCAGCTCATCACCTGATTATTCTGGAATCTCTCTGCTCTTTCTGGACGATTCTGATTATAATGTATCCAGGTTGCAGTTTTCAGGTCATCTGATATAATAATTTTTTTACCAGCTGTGTTTACATCCAGTAATATGTCTGCAGTCTCCACATAGATCCCTCTCCTCATATCTGTTATTATGTCACATAATGTGTGTAATTTGTTTGAGATCACATCCACATTCAGATCATCTACTTCATGAAGACATCTATTTATGTCCTCATCACCACCCTCCTCCTCAGGATCACACAAGTCACCTGTGTCTGGTTCCTGTAAGACAGTCAGTGGATCAGTCATGTCACACAGCTCCTCAATATGTCTAATCTTCCTGGACAACTTGTCCTTCTTCATTTCCAGCCTCTGGATCGCAGCAGAGAATGACAGCGACTCTTCCTTTTCCTGCCTGGAGATCTCGCTCAGGACCCTCTTCTCCAGGTCATCCAGTTGTCTCCTGATATCTGTAAACAGGGCAGTCACTCTCTCTGCTTCTCCAGATGCTTTTTCTTCAGCTTTTCTCCAGCTCTCCTCCAGACTCTGGACTCTTTCCTCAGTCTCCTTTCTCTTGCTGGTCAGTTTCTGGAAAATATTTTCTAGTTTCTCCTTTTTCTTCTCAGAGGCCTCAGCCAGCATCTCCACCAGGTGTCCTCGATGTTCTCCAACCAAACTGCAGGACACACAGATACAAGCAGAGTCCTCAGTGCAGTAATACTCCAGGATCTTTTTATGGACAGAACATTTCCTGTTCTCCAGGGAAGTGCTGGAGTCAGATAAGACGTGTTCTGATGACTTACTGTGAACGTTCAGGTGTTTCTCACACAGACAAGCCTCACAGTGTAGACAGGATTTAACAGCAGGTACAGGAGAGTCCACACAGTAAGTGCAGCAGATCCCAGTTTTCGTCTCTTTATGTTGAGTAAACAGGAAATTCTCCGTAATGTTACATAGAGCTAAGCATCTCATCAGTGCAGGCCGCTCCTGAAACTCTTCTCTGCATTCAGGACAGGTATAAACGCCAGACTCATCCTGTGTATCTAGTACACGATCAATACAGACCCGGCAGAAGTTGTGTCCACATCTCAGCATTACAGGATCTGTATAGGTCTGCAGACAGACGGAGCAGTCCAGCTCAGCTCTCAGATCAGCAGACGCCATGGTTGACAGAGGAAGAGAGAAACGAAACTCCAGTTCTCAGAAGTCAGAGGGCGGGTTTAACTAGTTATATTCGGTGTGGATGAACTGCAGGTATATATTTATACACAACTATATTGATGTGCAAAATATATTTTTCTGTTCCACTTTTGTGTGAGACATAAACAGACAGACATCTAAACTCCCTCCCAATAATTCAGTCACATTCATTCATTCATTGCCCTGGTGCAAGAGTGCAGCTTGGGCCCCCTTCCCTCAGTACTTTGTGGCAAAGGGGCAGGTGTGCACATATCCTTTTTGCTGCCTGGGGCAAAAATTGAAACAGCAACCCTCCCCTCCATGCCAAATTCTCACCCTAACCCCCCATCCATACATATTTGGAAAACATTATATAAAGTGCTACAAAGCATACAGGGTAATACAGTACTGCATACCTCTTATCACTGGATGTAAGAGGTATATAGACATTCTCTTTTCTCATCTTCTCCTTTCCGACCAGACCACTATGATGATTTCTTTTAGCCATCTCTCATCTCATCAGCTTGTTTGACAGACATCTTAGTTTTCTACTTTACCATTATCCTCCCACCTTCTAAACACCCCATCATGCCACCCCCAATACTGTGCCCACTGTGCTCCCCAATACTATACTGCAGAAACAGTCTCCCTGAAAATACTGGTACCACACAGATAGTGCCCCCTCCAATAATTATTGGCACACAATGCCCTAAAAAATAACTGCACTCAGCAAATAGTGTCCCTGACACTAATAGTGTTGTAAACCTAATGTCCCCCAAAAATAATTGTACTGATACTGTGCCAGAGTGGTCCCCACAATAATAGTGCTCCCCAAAGTCTCACCAATAGAAAAAAAATTATCTGCCATTAGCGTTAATAGTGCCCCCCAATAGTAATGCCCCCATTGTGTCCATACTAGGTATCATGTTCCCCATAGTCCCCCAGTAGTAATAATATAATGTGCCAGTAAAAAAATGAGGTGCATATTATGAGGTTCTGCAGCGTTAAGGTATGTATTATTAGGGGGGGGCGTGGCCTGCAGCCGAGCTGAGTGGACGCAAAGCTACCGAGCTCTGGACTCAATCAATTGCCATCGGATTAAAAATCCACTCAGGAGACATCCATAAAGGCTCCATCGGGTTTCTCCCCCTTACCTCCATCAGTTAGAGCCCTTGGGCACGCCAGCTGAGGCCCCGGCCTGGAGTTGCGGCGCCACTGCCGCCACGTGTGCAAAGAGCACAGCATCATTGGCCTGCCCTCGGATCCAGGCCCAAAGGTGGACATCATTGGACTAGGAGGGAATCCTTACCAGTTCCAAAAGACCTTCGTAAGGTGGCCTGCAGCCGAGAGCGTCGGACGTCTTTTCTGAGAGCTCCGCTCGTGGCTCGCGCTTCCGAACCCGAACCACCGCCTCTGGCCCACGGAGTCCCTACCTGGCGTCCCCTGGAGCGGTGAGTCGTTCCCTGAAGGGACAGAGATCTGGGGAAGAAGAGAAAGGGGTCCTCAGTTAGAGCCCATGGCACAATTTTTTCCTTTTCCCCTCCATAGAAGGGGGATGCTTCGCCTTTTGATGATTGACTGATTGACCTGAAAGGGTTAATGACACAGACCCTCAGCCTCCTGTAATACCTTATTCAACTGCAGCACGTGCTCCTGCTTTTTTCTGCTTCACAATGGTCAAAGTGGGCAAGCCAGACATGGCGACTAATCCTAAGTCCTACAAAAGTCAACAAGATCTGCAGAAATTCCTTAATAAACCTTCTCCTCAACTGGACTCTCTGAAATCTCATAAAACGGTTCCCAGTTATGTAGATCCAGATATTGCAGACGCAGACTGTATGGATGCCTCAGAATCTTCTGCTACAAATTCTCAAATCCGCACTTCCCCCACGGAATTGCAAAAGATTATTGAAAATGCGCTCCAACCTGTCCTTGCTGAACTATCTGACATCAAAATGGACATTAGAGAGATTGGCAGTCGAGTGGAACGCTTGGAGGAGACTCAAACGGCGCTACTGACACATGGTGAGGCAACATCTTCTGCATTGCAAACTTGCCAAGTGCACCTGAATAATATGTTGTCCTATATAGAGGATCAAGACAATCGAGGTAGACGAAATAACCTGCGCATAAAGGGCGTCCCTGAAACTATTGGAACTGGGGAGGTCATGGATGTTACTTATGCTATACTGAGACCCCTCTTGCCTCCAGACGTAGCCAGTGATTTAATTTTGGAAAGAGCACATAGGTCGCTCAGGGCTAGGCCCAAAGATGGAGAACCACCCAGAGACATTATCTGTAAAGTACTCAATTTTCAACATAAAGAATGTATTGTCAAAGCGGCCAGAAGCACCAAAGATCTATGCTTTGAAGGCTACCCAATTGCGTTGTTCCAAGACATCTCGCCAGTGACTCTCACTAAACGCAGGCAGATGAAACCGCTCACGGATGCGCTCCGAGCTAAAAACTACCCGTACAGGTGGTTATTTCCCTTTGGCTTGGCATGTACGATACAGGGCACCACCCGATACATCAGACGACCTGAGGATGTTCTGCCTATATGTGAAATCATAGACTTGGACCCCACTGAAGTTCCTTCTTGGATACAGATATCAGATGTGGTTGTTTTTCCAAAACTTCTTACGCCTACTCCTTGGAGGATGTCCAAAAGCCGCAACACCAGGAAGCGTGCCACTACGTCTCCAGCCTGATTTCTATGGTTTGAGAGGACTCTTCTCATAGTTCTGTAGCTTTTGTCTTTATTTCCAAAAGACTCTTATCTTTGTCTTCTCTGCAATTCTGAGCAATGTTTTGTAGTTCTTAATATTCTTAGCAGCTGCGATTGTGATTATTGCCTCATGTCTCTCATTGCGTGCTAAGCCTGATAAGTCTTATAGGTAACAAATGTTCTGTTTAAATGCTGATTTGGAGGGTCGGTCTCTTCCATTTCTTGCTTGTTCTTCTCCTTAGGTTTGCTACTCAGACTTGACCTTCAGTCATGGCTCACATTGGCCTGATTGAATTGCCCTGTCTTACCCATTCTGGCCTGCTTGGCTATAGGTACACTCAGTTGTATTTGCCGTATTTCTTGAACTTTATTTTCACCCCATCTTTCTTTTTCTTACTACATTATGTCTAGCATAAATGTTATTACCTGGAACGCGCGGGGGATGAATGTGCCACAGAAACGGTCTCGAATTCTGCAACACTTAAGGTCTCTACACTGCGACATAGGTATTATCCAGGAAACTCACTTCAAGACGGGTAAAGTTCCCTCTCTATCCCTCGCCTATTTTTCGCAATGGTTCCACTACTGCTATAGTATATCCAAATCCAGAGGTGTAACCATAGCTATCAAGAAGTCTCTGCCTTTTAGGATATCATCTATTATGAGTGATTCGGATGGCAGGTTTCTCTTTTTAAAAGGTTCTATAGCTGGCTCCATGGTTACTGTCGGGGGCTTATATGCCCCCAACGTCAATCAGGTTCCCTGGCTCATAGAGACTCTTGAAAAACTCTCTTCTTTTAAAGAAGGAATGTGCATATTAGGGGGAGACCTCAACGTGACACTAGAACCCATGATAGATTCCTCTTCTGGGGCCTCCCATATCTCTCAAAGGAAGTTGAAAGCCTTAAAAAGATCTCTCTCTACATTGTCACTTAGAGATGTATGGAGACAACTTTATCCCTCAGGCAAGGACTACACTTTCTACTCTGCAGTCCACAACACATACCAGAGATTGGACTATATGCTCCTATCTGTTCATAATCTCGCTCACCTTCAGGGAGCCTCCATTGGGAACATAGGAATATCGGATCATGCACCAGTATCCATGAAGGTGGTGATTGAGTCACTCCCGAGACGTGAGTTCACATGGCGTCTCAACGATAATATTATCCGTAATGCGGAATACAGAAAGAAACTAGAAGGGGTGATCTCTCATTATTTCCAGGAAAATACCTCAGGGTCATTATCACCTACAGTAATCTGGGAGGCTCACAAAACCGTTGTTAGGGGTGAACTTATCTCAATTGGGTCTTACATGAAGAAACAAAAGAGGCAGGAGATACAAGGCTTGATGGATGATATAAACAAACTCGAAAGTGCCCATAAAAGGTCCCTAGCCACACGTTCCCTTGCAGAATTAACTAACCTCAGAGAGAAATTGAATCATCTCCTTAACCTTCGGGCGACTAGGGCGTACCTTTATGCTAAACATAAGGTCTATATGCATGGCAATAGAGGCTCTCGCCTAATGTCGTTAATGGCTAAGAAAAGGAGAGACCAGCTCTTTGTTGAGGCGATTAAGGATGGTTCTGGTGCGCAATTTGAGGCCTTTTATTCTGACCTGTATAACCTGAGGACTAGTCCTGGCGAAGACGGGGTGGATAGGGGAGAGCTAATTGAACGTTTTCTTGGATCTTTGGATTTACCCAAACCCTCTCAGGCTCATATGAGCTCGCTATCTGCCCCTATTACTCTCCAAGAACTGCAAAAAGCACTAAAAGATTCCCTCTCTGGGAAAAGTCCTGGCCCAGACGGCTTGCCAGTGTCCTATTATAGAGCTTTCTCAGAAATACTACTTCCTCAGTTAATTTTAGCTTTCTCAGCGGCTGGATCAGGAGAGACATTCCCATCTCAAACTCTAATGGCGCACATTACGGTGCTCCCCAAAGACGGCAAAGACCCCATGTTATGTAGCAGCTATCGTCCTATCTCTTTGCTAAATGCCGACATTAAGTTATATGCTAAGCTTTTGGCGAATCGCCTCCAACCCATATTACCCTTTTTGATTAATGCTGAACAAGTAGGATTCATAAAAGGGAGGAAGGGGAAAGATAACACCATGCGGGTTCTCACCCTGATTCAGTACGCTGTAAAGAAAAAAGTCCCACAGGCACTGCTTTCTACTGACGCTGAAAAAGCGTTTGATAGAATTGACTGGCTGTTTCTGGAAAAGGTTTTGATCCGATTTGGGCTTCCTGTTGGCTTTATTAGAGCTATCTTGGCACTTTATAAGAACCCATCAGCTTCAATACGAATTAACGGTACCCTATCATCCTCCTTTTGTATTAGTAATGGGACTCGTCATGGATGTCCCCTGTCTCCTCTTTTATTTGTCCTTAGCATGGAGACTTCAATTTCAACATATAAGGCAACATCCGCAAATTAAAGGTATCACCATACATGGGAAAACGCATTTGACAGCCGCTTTTGCAGATGACCTTCTTATATTAACATCTAACCCACATGTCTCATTCCCCGCTCTATCTGGCATTTTTAATTTGTTTCAAGTTCTTTCTAATTTTAAAATTAATCCCTCTAAATCCCAGGCACTTAACATCTCGTGCCTATCCAGCCTCGTTGATAGGGCAAAAGCGTTGTCACAGTTTCCTTGGTTTTCTACATCCATCCCTTATCTGGGGATTCAGATATCCCCTTCACCAGACAAGTGGTTCGCCCTTAACTATGTTCCCTTGATTAAAAATATTGAGTCCACAATGAAATCCTGGAAGATTCCATTCATATCTTGGTTTGGTAGGATTAACCTTTTAAAAATGATAATTGTACCTAAAATATTGTATATTCTTCAGGTTTTGCCGATCTTCCTGCCTCGCCCTTTCTTCCTGAAGATTCGAAGCTCTTTTTTTGAAATACATTTGGAAGGAAGGCCTCTGTAGGATAGCCCATAACACTATGGTTCTTCCTAAACGTAGAGGGGGTGTGGGTTTCCCAGATTTGGAAAAACTGTACAATGCTATTCAGCTGAGTAGAATACTGGATTGGTGCAGATTACCTTCGACTAAATCTTATATACAGATTGAAGTAGAGTTAGCGGGATTCTCATTGACGCAGGCCTTGATTTGGACCCGTCTGGGACACTCTTTCCCTTCCAGTCTCTCCATACTAACTAGGGCCCCCCTTGTACTTTGGAAGACGCTCTCTCAGGAGGTTGTTCCTTGGTCGCATCCGTCCCCTACCATGAAGTTAGGAGACTTGCTAGGTATTACTTCCCCATACAGAGACGTATGGTTTTCCACACAAAAAGTCCTAAATAAGCACTTTCAGAGTAATGTACTTCTAGAGGGTACTTTTCCTGATCTCTCTCAACTAAAACTAAAATTGTCAAGTATTCCCGTAGACACTCTTACTTATGCACATCTTTGCCAGAGCTTCAAATCCCTCCCAGATAAAGATAATCTATGCAAGGATCTCTCCTGGTTTGAGACACTAGTGGCCCAGAGATCTCCAGTTACCAAAGAGATCTCGAAGCTTTATTCTGCTCTCCTGACGCTCCCAGCCGACAAGAAATTGCCTTATATTGCAGCCTGGGAGAAAGATCTCCAGATTACTTTCTCTCCAGATGAAATTAAAGATATCTATGCTAATAGTTCTGGCCCATCTAGATGTATTACTCTTCAGAAGACGTCCTATAAGTTGGTTAGTAGATGGTATAAAACTCCTGCTGTGTTGCATACAATGTTTCCGACATTGCCCCCAGAGTGTTGGAGATGTAAGTCAAAGATTAGTGATTATATGCATATATGGTGGGACTGTGATCTCATTAAACCCTTCTGGAAGGTGGTAGGTGACATTATTCTGAAAGTTTGCCCTAGTTCTCCTCCTTTGTCTCCGAAGGTTATATTTTTGAATGTCACGCCCCATTATCGTATTCCTTACAATGTACATCTTTGGAGACAAATGATTCTGATGGCCAAAGCCATGATACCTTTATATTGGAGGCAAACTTCACCACCTCCAATCATTCAGTGGATCCAAAGGCTAGGCTTGAGGAATTGAGTGCCCATACCCTCAAGTCCTTTGGTAAATTTCAGAGGATTTGATCAGCGTGGATCTCCTTATCCACCCAAGGGGACCTTAACCGCTTTCTGAGGCCAAATTCATCGTACTGAGTGTCGCATGTTCTCCCCCGCGCGTTCTTTTCCCCCCTGCTTTTTCAATTTAATTGGTTCCGTGAAACAAATGTAAAAATGACGTTACTTTACCCTCTCCCTTTTGGCAACAGGGTTGTGTGACTCTGCATCTGTTAATATTTTACACAAGTATTTTGGATTTATTGAGTATGGACTTCATTCTCATATTTTTGTTTTCATATAATATTGGAAATCTGGGAACTGGGTGGTAATTACCCCACCTAGCTCCTCTATAGGCCTCTTCTTATGCCTGGTATTGTTTTTTGTGATGTATCAAACCTAATGTACCAGCTTACATTGTTTGGATTGTATTGCCTTTATTGAAAAAATAAAAAATAAAAAGATATTTACAAAAAAAAAGGTATGTATTATTAGGATAAGTTAGAGCACCTAAATATCTTGTCCCAGCCCTGATGTAATGCTATTATTACCCCCCATCAATTTAACGACGCAGGCCGGTAAGATTTCTGCCTAATGTGTTATTTGCATTTAAAAAAACAGGTTTAAAAAAACCTTTCTTCACTGTTAAGATACATGTTGCAAACTTGTAATACAATTATTCCCCCTCTTCCACCAGTATACCAGTGCTGGAAAGGAGGTAATATTTCTGTCTATGGTGTAATTTAAGTTTAATTTGACTGGTATAAAAATGTCGATACTGCTATAAAATGCTTTTGCAATAATGCAACATGTTTAACCCCTTCAGGACCCTGCCATTTTTCACTTTTTTTTGCAGATTTTCCATTTTAATCCATTTTTTTCCGGTAACAAAGCAAGGGTTAACAGCCAAACAAAACTCAATATTTATTACCCTGATTCTGTAGTTTACAGAAACACTCCATTTATGATTGTAAACTGCTGTACAGGCACATGGCAGGGCGCAAAAGGAAAGGACCGCTATATGGTTTTTGGAGGGCAGATTTCACTGGGAAAATTTTAAGTTGTCATGTCATATTTGAAGACCCCCTGATGCAACCTTAGAGTAGAAACTCCAAAAAAGTGACCCTGTTTTGGAAACTACGGGACAAGGTGGCAGTTTTGGGGGACATATGATTTTTGGTTGCTCTATATTACACTTTGGGCTCATGCACACGACCGGTGCCGGCCCATGCCCATATTTCGGCCCGCATACGGCGGGTCTGCAATACACGGGCACCGGCTGTGTGCAGCCTACATCACGGATCGCGGACCCATTCACTTCAATGGGTCCGCAATCCGAGAGATGCGGAGCGGAGGCACAGATCGGAACACCACGGAAGCACTACCTTTTTGTGGTGCGGACCGTCGGATGTTCACCTGAGGGGTTAGGTCTTGTGAGACTTCCATAGAACAGGTTGAAACAAAAAAAAAATCATGTATTAGTGTCTCCATATAGAGCCATAGTTTTTTTTATTTTTTGGCGATTATCTTAGGTAGGGGCTCATTTTTTGAGGGATGAGGTGACGGTTAGATTGATACTATTTTGGGGTGCATATGACTTTTCAATCGCTTGGTATTACACTTTTTGTGAGGTAAGGTGACAAAAAATGGCTTTTTTTTTACACAGTTTTCACAGTTTTTTTTTTTTTTTTTTTTTTTTACTGTGTTCACCTGAGGGGTTAGTGTCTCCATAGTCTGAGAGCCATAGTTGTTTTACTTTTTGGACGATTGTCTTAGGTAGGGGCTCATTTTTTGCGGGATGAGGTGAAGTTAGATTGGTACTATTTTGGGGGGCATACGCCTTTTTGTTCGTTGATCGTTTGATGTTGCACTTTTAGTGATGTAAGGTGACAAAAAAATGATTTTTTTTAGCACATTTTTTTTTTTATGGTGTTCACCTGAGGGGTTAGGTCATGTGATATTTTTATAGAGCCAGTCTTTATGGACGTGGCAATAACAAATGTCTGTTTTTCTTTTTTTTTTCTTTTTCTTTTTTACAGTTTTATGTGTTTTATTTTGGGAAAGGGGCATTTTTTATGTGAAACTTTATTTTTTTATTATGGAACACACTTTTTTTTTTACTTTTTTTTTTTGTCCCACTCTGGGACTTCAACTTCTGGGGGTCTGATCTCCTCTGCAATGCATTACAATACATCCTGTAATGTAATACATTGCATATCAGCTTCTATGCTGACAGCCTGCCTGTGAGACCCAGCCTCAGGGGCTGGATCTCACAGACTTCCATAGAAGGCAGTCCATCGGGCTGCCTTCTGTGCCATCGGGTCCCTGTCCCTGCAGCATGGGTACCCGATGGGGTAGCGGAGGGCACCCATACCCTCCGCAAACCCCGTGCATGCTGCAGTCAGCTTTGACTGTGGCATACAAGGGGTTAATACACCAGCATCGGTGAAAACACCGATGACAGCATATTCTTAAATCCTGGAGAACCCCTTTAACCTCGTGACTAGAGATGAGCGAATCATCAAAAATTTGCTTCGGCGAAAATCGCCGAATTTTTGACAAGATTCGTTCTTAATATGAATTTATTCGGTCAAATTTGCGTAAAAAAATAATTGTTGTTTTGCGAACATTCCTGCACAAATTACTAACATACAGTCTAAGCGTTGTTAAAAGTATGCTACTGAACTGAATGCGTAAGCAATAGCGTACAAAGTGCGTACGAATCCTTAGCGTACTATTGACTCACGATTGCGTCATATGCACAAGGCTATATGAGGTACAAAAGTAAGGTGCTCACTGCTAGCTATCTGGCTAAGTGCATAATTTACTAAAAACACCGTACAATAAGTGCATAAATAGACACATTGCAGTACCTGAAAAAGAATACACACAATAGGCTAAAGGGCTTGAACGTTGCTGAACCTGTAAAAACATTATTGCTAAAATACAACAAAGACATAATTATGCAAACATTTTAGTGCAATCAATTTCACATTTGCAAGCATAATAGGCTCAGATATATGTTTCAGTCTCTCCTTGTGGCTGCTTGGCATGATAAAACACTGGAACACAGTTCAAAATTCAATTGTAATCCACGTGAGGTAATTTTGTAATCCAAACAGGTAACGTGTAATCCACATGGATAATATAAAAGCAGCAAATAGAGAACCCTTTTTGCAAAGGGGGTTCCCAAATAACCTGAGAAGGGGGAGAAAAGGAAAATACTGGAAATTTTCTGCAGAATGGGGGAGGGGGGGAGAGTCCTGACAAGCCATGTCCATCTGGGGGAGAGTCAAACAGGGGGCAATAAAAACAACAAACTAAAAACAAGTGCCAACTAGCTCTCACCCATCAGGTGCAGTCCATGTTGTGGCTCCCATAGGTGCTCCAGAGGTGTCCTATAAATCAGCCAGACTGACAGCCAGTAGAAGGGTTCCTCAGATGAGGGACCTGAAGTCCTCCTCACTGGAACTGCTGCTGAATGACATCAGAGGACGCTCCTGCCTCTTGTAGGCCACCCTGGCTGCCGTGGTTGAGCTCCACTGCCCTCTGCTGCCAGAAGTTGGACTTGACAGGGTGGTGGTCACACTGGTAAGCGCTGCAGCCACTTGCGTCTTCACTTTTCCGGATACTCCTGCCAGGACAGCAGGGGTAAGGACTTCTAGCTGCAGCGGTTCAGACAGGGTTGCACCCAGGTAAGAACCGCCAGCTCCCCTGGCTGCTGATGACGACATTTTCCAGGGTAGTTGGTACTGGATCACCGTGGACTGGAAAGTGAAGGATGATGTGGTCAGCTGACCTAGGTGAAAGGATTGTGTTGGTGGTGGCAATCCAGGGATCAAAGGCTCCGGCTGTGGCTTCTCCCTGAAAAGGAGGGTGCCATCTGGTGACTCCTGTAGGCAGCGCACAGGTCCTGTGGCTGCTTGGTCCTCCGGCCAAACTTCTGGTGGTGATGTAGGTACCAGTGTCTTAGACAATAGGGTAACCCTGGTAACAAAGGGGCCTTTCAGGGATGCCCTGGGGGTATATTCCACCTGATCCCTCACGTATAGGCTGTGACAGAGTTGGGTCAGTTACGGCCGTTTCACTGACTTGCGGCCCACAAAGTACTCTTTGCCATCCTCGTCATCCGCAAGTAAACCAGAGCCTCGCTCCACTGAAAACCATAGGACGGTTCCCTTTCGCCGCTCCAGTGTAGGGTCTCCCGGCTCGGATGGTCCAGTACTTGGATGATCCAGTCCTCCACCGCATTCTTGTAGTACCATAGGGTCTGGGCGTGGGCCGTCACTGATGTAGGTACAATGGGATTCTGCCGCATGGAAAGTGTTGTTGTTCTCCTCCTGGGCGGCAAAGTGGACGCTCCAGCCGCCTACACCACACCAGCCACAGGAGCCGCAGCAGCCAGCAAGGCGATTATCGAGTCAGGAGCCGGTGAGACGCTCTTGCACAATTGTGACGCTATGATGTCTGGAGGGGGCGGTGGTTCGGGGTACTCGTTACCAAACACCATCTCTCGCCACTTTGGTCACAGTTGTTTCGCCATGCTGTGGTATCTTGTTCACCGCTGGCTTGAACTGGAGAGGAGGGCGGAGTAATGAGGGAGGAATCTTCACTCCCTATACGTGCAAATAGTTAGTTCCCGGTGGGCCGGGCTGGTTTTTCCCGATTCTGAGGGGGGCGTATCTTCACTTTCCCGCTCTTGAGGGGGTGTATTGTCATTGGGGGCCGGGGGGGGGGGCAAGAAGAATGCGTACGTAGCGTTAGCGTTTAAAATTTAAGAACATTTACGAATAATACGAAGGGAATCTGAAAAAATCCGAATTCGCTTCGTAGTAGGAAAAATGGAGGATCCAATACAAATCTATGAAGCGGCGAATAGATTCGCTCATCTCTACTCCTGACATAAGGATACTCGAAAAGATGCATTCCGTACACCAGCAATCTTAAATGAAAGGCGCTTGCAAAAGATCCTACCCATAGGCATGACTCAAGAACTAAATGACAATGGATTGAATCTGTTTAAGGCTAGTTTCACACTAGCGGCAGCCTTCTCTGGCAGTTAAATTCTGGCTACCTCTTGGCTTGTTTGCCATGCTGCATGGAGCTTTGGCCCGCCCCCGTTATAGTGAATGGGGCAGGAGCAGAGTTATGGCAGCACGCATGCATTAGTGGCAGCAGAGATCCGGCAGGCTATTCCGGTAGGTGAAGGCTGTCACTAATGTGAAAGCAGCCTAACAGTAGCTGACCTCGTAATCAACAACCCATGAATCAAATCACCAAAATTCTCAATCTTAGCCAGAGGCAATCTAAACTCACCCGCCACAGAATCTATCACAATATCCAGGTATTCCAAACAGATAGAAGGAAAAATGTCTTTTCAATAACTAACAGAACACCAAAATCACAACAAATTTTATAAACAAACATCAAACAACCATGAACAAACAGAATAAGAGGGACCCATATACATGAAATTTATTCTGACTTTGTAGAGAGGCTGCTGTCTAAGATGGAGTCTGTGAGAAGATATGGCCATCCAGATCTGTAAGACCCTCTGTTTAGCACCTTTAGACGCAGTCAGATAGCTTCAACTCCTCTGTAAGGACATGTGGAAGGTATTCAGATGAAGGTTTATTCAAGCCAAACCCTTGTAAATGTGCAATACAGTGGTGTAAAAAACATGATGGCTGTACTAGCTGAGAGACAGAAGGACCAATAATGAAGTAACACGAAGGAGGGGCCAGAACAGAGGAGCAGGAGGAGAGAGCAAAGGGACAAACTACATACACTGCAATGTAGACTAATACATGACAATGAGGGAATAACAGTATGACCCAGAAGTGGGTCTTGAAGATTTCACAATGACAATAACAATATTAAGAGTCCAAAAGTCATTTGATCTGAAATGCAAAATGAGAAAGAACAATAACAAACAATGTTATAACTTAGTCCTGAGTTCAAACAAAGAAAAAGTAATCCACAGAAGAATTGTATAAATAACCCATCTTCTGATTGGGGAAGCCGCAATTGCTAAAACTTCCGAAGAGTTAATCGATTCGATCACCTCGATGTGCACTGCTTGGATGCTGAGACAGGTGAGCAATACTGCCCACCGTTTGCTGTTTGCAGTGCCACCGTGGGTTCTTCTTGTGATGACTGACCATGGACCAAAAACGTCTATTCCTATGTAAGTGAAAGGTTGATCCATACCTAGTCTGTTGGTAGATCTGTCATTAGTTGTTGTTGCCTTCCTCTCAACTTATCGCACTTAACGCAATTATGAAGTACCCGGGAGATGCACCTCTTCATCACGGCAACTTCAGTAGATTGCCTACCTTGATGCTGCACATGTTCGTGATGGTGCCTGACAAGCAGAGTAGCAATGTGATGCCGTCCTGGTATAATAATAGGATTCTGTTCCTTATCGCATAAATCGGATTTCCTGATCCGACCACCCGCTGTAAGTAAGTTGTGGTCATCGGTCACTGGATTCAGTCAAAAAAGTTTGCTCCTCTTGGACACATTTTCGCCCTTTGTAATACTGGCAATCTCCTGGTGGTAACTTTCTTGTTGTACGCTACTAATGATTAGTTCCTCAGTATACTCAACATGTGTCGCTGACTGGTAACCTAATGCGGGTGCAGGTCTTGTTCCACAATCTGCTGGGTTTAGTTCAATAGGGATGTAATGCCACTGCTCAGGAGTGGAGAAACTTCTGATGCGATCCACTCTGTTACTGACATACATGTAGAACTGTTTAGCCTCGTTATAGATGTATCCAAGCACGACCTTGCTGTCTGTGTAAAATAATAATGAGCCAATGGAAACATTCATTTCCTCCTTTATTGCTTCAGCTATTTCTACCGCCAGCATGGCGGCACAAAGTTCGAGTCTAGGCACTGAGTGGGCAAAACCGCAGTGTGGTATGTTGTCACCTTGCAGTGTCTTCAATAAGGCTACAGCATCTATTGCTTCCGTTGATTTATCAGAGAAGATCTGGATTTCTCTTCTTACAACAGTTGAGAAAGACTGTGGGATGTAGCAGCGTGGGACTTGGATTTGCTCTACGATCTTCTTCTATGTTTCCCACCTACATTAGTTTTCCACTGGTAGTGGACTGTCCCAATCTCTGTTATCGGCGGTAAGCTGCCTCAACAACATCTTGCCATGAATAGTGACTGGAACAATGAATCCGAGAGGATCATAGATGCTGTTAACATAGCACTCCTCGCTTGGTAAATGGTCTGTCACAGGCCGATACTTGAAATATAAATATGTCGGACTTAATGTCCCACAGGAGGCCTAAGCTGCACTGTATGGGAGGAATATCAGAGTCAAGATTAAGATCTTGCAAGTTGGAAGCATAGTCATCAGAAGGGAAGGCTTTCATTACCTCTTGGTTGTTAGAGATGATTTTATGGAGCCTAAGATTTGCTATAGCTAGCATTTCTTGCGTTCTGGTAAGGAGATCGATTACCTCTTCACTAGTGGGTAAGGATTTAAGTCCATCATCCACGTAGAAGTTTTTCTCCACAAATCGACATGCCTCAGATCCATATTCCTTTTCTCCTTCTTGAACTGTTCTTCTCAACTAGAGATGAGCGAGCACTAAAATGCTCAGGTGCTCGTTATTCGAGTCAAACTTTTCCCGATGCTTGGGTGCTCGTTTCGAAGTCAATGGGAGACTCGAGCATTTTTGCAGGGGACCAAGGCTCTGCCTAGGGAAGGCTGGGTGAAAACCTGGAAACATCAGAAAATGATGGAAACACCACGGAAATGGACAGGAAACAGCAGGGGCAGCATGCATGGATGCCTCTGAGGCTGCCTAATCCCACCATTACCCCAAATTCTCCTAGTGGGC